>PVKB01001590.1:374577-388958 GCA_004027205.1 Ctenodactylus gundi
CCCCCCCTCCCTCCTCCCCCACCCTACCCCCCCTCTTTCTCTTTGTCTTTCGTCTTAAGTTCCAAAGGAGTTGTGATCTGGGTCTCTCATATCACAGAAAAGGTCACTCTTAACGAGAAACACACCCCTTAAGTTCAGATCTTGAAGAAGAAAAAGAATTTTTTAAACAGAAGGAAGAAAGGTGGCTATTTTAAGCCTAGGAATGGAATGGATGTGGCACACATAGGAGAGTTTATAACTTGTCACAGGAATTTTCTAAGATCCATGGGGATCCTCAGGCCCATTGGTGTTTAATAATTAATCTGATAAATTAAGATGAGGGTGAAGACTGAAATGTGGAATTCTTCTTTAGAGACAGTTGCCCTAATCTGGGCACTGATATGCTAAAGACCTTGGATGAAAGGCTGGGGGAAAGAAGGAAAAGGAGAGAGAGAAAGAAAAGGAATAGACCCAAAATGGCCACCTGGAAGCAACTGTGGTGACGAGGAAGCTGCCGACTCAAGCAGCAGAAAGACCTGTCTGTGCAGTAGACACACGTGTGCACTCAGAGGGACAGGTAGTTTGCAGAAAAGCCTGACAAGTGCCGCTCAAATCTAGATCCATCTGTCCAATAGACACCGTGTAGAAGCTGGGACTCAGAGAAGCAAACGTGAAGCTCAAGAGAGGTCAAAGTTCATAGCATGTAGATGTTCGGAAGGAAGTCAAGCATAGCTGAGAGAGGACGGGGGAGTTCCTGAGAGTTGGTGGAGCAAGGACAGGGCAGGCAGACGGAGCTGCTGAGCTGCGCACTGCGGGGACTGGCGTCAGTCACAGTGAGGAAAGCGCTGTGAGGAGTGGGTCACGGTAAGTACAACACAGATAGCAGACACACCGCGAGTGCACGACCCTATGGGACTTCTTCTTTTTATTATTTTTAGAGAGTTTCAAAGCTGAAGCGGACATGGGGACATTTTGTAGAGAAAGGAGTAAGGGCTCAGCAAAGCTGAGCCGACGGGTTTCCCGTGAGGCACCGTAGGAGCAGGCGTCCTGCCCCTGGCAGTGCTGCTGCCACCTGGAAGTCTCCCTGTGGGGCTAGGCTGGCTCCTCGGACCCTCTCGGGGAAGGCCTCGCATGGCGCTGTGCTTTACACCGTTCCGGAGCGCTGGATCCTCTGCACAGAAAGCGGCCTCCCCCTCCTCACAATGCGGACTTGGCTCAGAAGGCCCTGGCAGGGAGCACCGCACAAACGCTGCTACCACACGGCCCCTACTTCCCTCTGTGGAGTTCATATTGTTTTTTTGAGTTGATTGGTTAATCTGGCGGTCCTCACAGAACAAAATAAGCCGTTTTCTCGTACGCTGTTCACCTTCTCTCTCATGTGAATTAATTGACCCACGGTGTATGATCTCCTTCCCAAGGAAGATGGAAGCAGTCTCTGCTAGATGAGAAGGAGGCCTTAATTCCCAACCACATAGACGGCCACATGGTTGCAATAATTATATTTAAAACTAAGCCTATTTTACAAAAACAATATTGCATGTCTCCTCTCACATGTGCAATCTACGGGAGAAGGGGATTGCAGTGGAAGGCCATGACAGGGAAGGCAGAGGGCCTCAGAGAAGGGGGAAGGGACTGGGGAAGCCGGAGGAGAGGTCAGCGAAGGGCTATGTGTGGAGGACAGAAGATCAACTTACTATACATAAATGCCTAAATATCTCAATGATACCCATGATTCCGTACAATTAATATGCACTAATACAAAAGAAAAGCACTAGGTCAGCTAAAAGCTGATTTAATCATATTTTAAATGTATAAAAATGATGTCCTATGTACAAATATTTTGAACAACTGTATATGTTTTTTTGGAAAGGCTAGCCACTGAGATCTTAATCCTTTTATGAATTTCTTCTGAAGTCCTATAAATTTTCGCACCTTCCTGATTTTCTTCTTCAAGGAAGAAACTTGGAAAGTGCCAGAGAAGCGTACATAGAAAGTGTTTAACATGAAGCGAAATCAATATTCAGTGGAAAAGCATAATCATCTATTGTGAGGCCTTTAAAACAGCTGCTAGAAATCCAGCCCTTCTAAAATATGAGGACATTCTGCAGACTGGAGCTCAAATTGCTTTTCGCAGAGACAAGGTTGACAAAAGTAGATGCCAAGGATTAGAAGGAAGTGGAGGGTGAGGTTAGCATTAGTTCAACTGAATTGCTGTGTCACCATGGACTTCCTTAAGCTTGTGCCGACCCTTGGGTCCCTCATGGGACCATTGGGTTTCAGGTTATTCTGTGTTATTTATTGTTTGCTAGAGAGATGGTCACTGCCCTTTCAGGATTTCTTTCATTTCAGAACTACAAAAATGGTTCTGTTGGCAGTAACAGAGGGCAAAGTGTGCTTGCTGAAACTTCTTTTGTTTTGAACCAGTGAGGTATGAAGTCAAGAAATACCTGGGTCAACTTGAAGAGTCCACAAGGGCAAAGATCTTCCTTTGTAAGTTTCTCAGGTGACTCATCCCTTCCTGGCTGCCTCTGCCTCTTGCTGCTCTGTCCTGCTGACAACTCTTATCTGTCTCCAGTTCCCTTCCTGGGCTGCAGCAATGTACCCAGGGCCTGGCAGTTGCCTTTGTCCTGGGGCATGGAGGGATAGAGAGAAAAACAAAAATAGACTGGAGCCAAATCCTGGTTTCACCCCTAGTCTTGTAATCGTGGGCAAGATAGTCATATGCAGTCTCTGCCCCCTTTGTTTTCCATTTGAAAATTTTTAAATTTTGATTTCATCAAGGGAGTGCATAAGCATGTCTCAACAATAGTTGTTCTTTGTGCTGGTCCTCACTTAAATAATAAGCCTATCGGAGCACCTCTTCAACTTTACTGTAACTAACCAACTCAGGCTCACGGCCAGCAGAACACCAGGTGCGCTGCAGCCCACTTAACCCACTTTGGGTCCCTCTTAGAGATGTATGTAGATCAAGAGTCAGTTGTGTTTTTTCCTAGCTGTACTTGTTCAGATAATTATCCAATTCAATTACAAATTATGTATAAATGGCATCCAGGTGTATAAAAGAGAATTGCTGTTTCTACAATTGAGAAGTCTCAGAAAAGTTTAATTGCTAAAACCAGTAGTAGTGAGCAAGCTAAAAGTAAATACTGGAAAAAAAGTCTCAACTCAAAAAAGTTTCTGTGTGGACTTGAAGACCTCCATCTACCTTAGTAAAACCCAAATCAGGAAGTACAGATGATAATTATTGGCTTGATTTACATAAGCTAGTGTAGCTCTGGAAACATGCAGCTTTATTCCACATCTGGAAGTTAAGTTAGTATTCCTTCAAGATACTTAAAATATTAAATTAGATAAGGCTCACGTAAAGCACTCAGCAGCATGCCTAGTATTTAATAAGCATTCAGCACATGTTTGCTGTTATTGTGCTTATTATTGATTTAATAATTGTGCATCCAGGCAATTTTAAGAGAGGAGAAAAAAATAGTAAGCCTGGCTGAAATCAATATTTCAAAGAAACTATTGGGATGAATTTTTAAGTCTACCAACATTATAGACAGCAAAGGGCGTAAACTTATTTCACTCTGATGATTTGATTCTTTTTGTACCCAAATTATCTGTATGTAAAATGAGAAGGTATTGATAATATTTCTGCAAGATTATGCTGGGGAAAAATTAAAAATTAAAAAGGGCTTTGGAAATCCAAATGTAATTCTATTTCAATTCTAGCAAGTAGCTGTGTGGCCTTAGCAAGTTGTCTAACCTTCTCTTCTCTTAGTATTCTCTTGTATGGAAAGATTATGAAAACCAAATGTATTAATTTATTCTGTGACCAGGAGGATTTCCGAGAAAGATACATATAGTCATATCTGTCCTGTCACTGGAAGGTGAGCTCTGATGGGCTCCATGTACCTAGTCAGGCTGCACAAAGCTCCTTATCCTCCAGATAAAGATCAGTAACATGCTAATTTTTTTAAAAAAATTGGTTTTCCAGCAAAGCCCTTGACCTATTTACATATTGTAGTGTTTACATCAAGTATCAACAGGTGAAATGTGCTTTGCCACAGAAGCAGTAATGATTCAGATAAAAGTAACGAAGCCTGGCCTGCTGGCATGAGCCTGTAATCCCTGCGCTCTAGGAGGCTGAGACAGGAGAGTCATAAGTTCAACCCCAGCTACAGCAAATTAACAACTTAGCAAGATTACCTCAAAATAAATGCCAAAAAAAATGGCCTGGGAGATAGTACAATGCGAAGGCCCTGAGTTTTATACACACACATGCATGGGTGCATGTGCATGCGCACACACACACACACACACACACACACACACACAAAGTGGTGAGATGAAGGAAACGATTCTGTTTCAATAGATTGTGCTGCCAAATAAGTCTTCATTATATAGTTTGGCAAACATAATATAAGATCACGTCTGCTGGCATGCGGTTGCATCTCTTAATGATTTTAGCGACCCTGGTCAACCCCAACTCACCTTTGTTATGTAAAGCAAAACCTGAGCGCTGTCATTTAAAGTCATGCCGGCGGTTGAATGTGGATGAACATTCGCAGCTATGTATAATAACTTCCTATTTATACCAGCTAGTAAGTCAGTATATGCTGGCTATGTGGACTGAGCTCAACTTCCCAGATAGTCATAAAAATAATAGGAATGTAGGAATAACAATGACTTAGAAAGTATAGTATTACAATGGCTTTGAAGAGCTCTATGCTTGATTCACTACCAGGGGCGTGGATGGACACTTCTCTTTAGAAGACCACTAGTCAGAAGAACTTTTCTCTTTTTCTATCAGGTATTTAAAGAAATATCTCTCAACATGTAATTCAACTGAATTCATGTCATGAAATGAGGTTAAATTTAGGAAAGTTATAAAGAAGGAATAAAGCTGGATTATCCTAGAGTCCAGTCAGTTCACCATATTGTGTAGGAGACGTGTGTTCAACTAATACATAGCAATCTGAGATGTGTGGCGAGCTGACTGAGACCAAGGGGTGACTCTCCCATGCCTGGTGGTACTGCTGTTATTATACCCTAATGCTGAGCTTCTAGATACACTTAAGAAATTGGCAGTTGACCCTTCGTACCCTTTATATTTAAGCCATCATGGACATGAAGGAAAAGAACTTGTCATGTCTACATTTTTAAAGGAAATGACTTGTTCATTAGAAGCCAGATACCTTAAAAGCAAAATCTGATGAGCACAATCCATCACCCAATCAATAACCAACTTACCAGAATCTCACACGAGATAAAGAAGCAGATGCGTTTGACTTTCTGAGCAGCTGTTTTTCTGCACCAATTTAATTTCCTCCCATGATTAAGTGATAGTCCACCTAAATAATGACAATATACTGGATAAAAAATCGATGTTGTATTGAGGAAGATTTTAGGTTATAGCCTAAACAATATTGTTATCACTAAGCCACAAGCGTGTGACCTTCACGATGCCTCTGTTACATGGGTGAACAGGTAAGCAGAGAGCTGAAATTACATTAAAGCAGGTTGGAGCGAGTGATTACATATCAGGCTCCAACTTATGGGGTTCGGTTGTACTGCCGGACCCATAACTTATTGATGAGCTATATAAATGAATTATAATGCCTTCATCCAAAAACGCAGAAATTACTAAATCAAGTACAGCTGCTGAGAGCTTATGCTAGGCAACTCATAGCGATGTGATTGAAAAGTACCAGTGCCCTTGGAAGTACTATTTTAAATCCTTCTCAGTATAGAAGAAGTATCTCATTAAAACCTGATACATTTTAACAGAGATGAAATTTGGTTAAAGACAAAAGCCGAGAGGATCTTGGTCTCAATTAGGGCCAGAAAGGCAGTCTTATAAATGCCTGGCACTCACAGTGCTTTACTGAAATGGACCAGGATAGGATGAAGAATCATTCCTCCTATCCTTGCTTTAGCCACATAATTCTAGATATTTATTCAAGTTTTAATCGGCATATCTTGAAAGGAATATTTTTATGATGTTATATATGTATATAATATATATTAGGTATTTATAATTTGCTACTTATGGAAAGGATTGAGATTGTGTAACTCAAGAAGCCAAACACTAGGCATATAATTACCTGTCTCCAGTTCTGGAGAATTGTCGTCGGCATTATGGGAGGTTCCCCCTCTCCAGAGGTGACTGAGCAAGAGGAAATAAATGACTCTGCTACAACTGGCCGGCTTCACCTGGCAGGAGGCTCTTCTTGATGCTTGCACCAGAACCCTTCTCTCCCAGCTCCTTACTACAGGTTGAGCTACCGTTAGTTCTCAGTTACTTCAAAGTCCCTCTGTTGCTTCCCTCAAAGTCCTTTTTTTAACCTAATTCTCATTCCTTCTAAGTCTTCCAAACAAAAGCATCCCACAGTGGTCCACTGACCCTTCATGCCAGGAGGTGCACGAGTCATGCCTACCCCAGGTGGCAGCGTCACCCTAAGACACCTGTCCTAAGTAATTAATTTTGCAAAAAAAAATTTAAGTGAAAAACATAATTGTATACTAACATGCTAATTTTATATTTACATAGGTCTCATTTTTCTTAAGTAGCACATTATAAATGTATAGTACAAAATGTATTACAATGTGTTATATAGTATATAACTTACTTTAGGCTTAGGGGTATATGATATTTAATTACAATTATAATTTAACTTAATCTTAATTTTAATGTAATGTATAGCATTACATGCTGCACTATCCATCTGTATGTTACATATTCAATGCATTTACATACATATGCAGATCACTGAGAGTCAGTGGAAGCCACGTTTGCCATGGCATGGCCATCTTCTAATCTCACCCACCTCACCATCCCCTCTCCCTAGCCCTGCTGCTGAGGGCACCAGAGCAAACCATCTTGTGCATGGCAAAGCTTAAATGTGATGCTAGATTTATAATAAGTGGCACCACGCCTGTCACCACTTCATGAATTAGCCCTGAAACACAAGCAGTGACTTATTTCATTTTGCGACCTTCTCCAACCACATGCTTATCCTTGTTACACATAAACTATTAGAGGCTTTGAAGCATCTTTGGGTAGAAAGTTTTGTAAATGTCTTTGGATGGTGATGGTGACATGTGAATTTCTTTTCCTTTCCAGGATGGGAGCCAGACCATTATTTGCGGCCTGCACCCAGAATCAGTGAGTAGAACCCTCACGATGTTTGAGACTCAGGTATTTACAGATGGGCAGAGCAACAGTAGAACACCTGAAACCCTCAGTGTTCCTTCTAAGCACCTGTTCCAGTGACAGTAATGGTCAGAAGAAAGCATAGCCCAGGTGGTGCTGTGGGAATGTGTAGTCCTAACGTGGGGAACAGTGCAACAGGACCATGACTCAGGCCTTCAAGGAACTTCTGTTGTTGTTGTTGTTGTTGTTGTTGTTGTTGTTGTTGTTGTTGTTGTTGTTGGACCAAGCGCCTTTGCACCCAGCTACATCTCCAGTTCTTTTTATTTGTTGAGACAAGGTCTCAGTAACTTGATAAGCCAGTTGGCGAGGCTGAGCTAGAACTTGTGACCCTTCTGTCTCAGCCTCCCAGGATACTAGGATTACAGAAGCACCACCGTTCTTTAAGGAGCTTCCTTAAGGAATTTTGAAAAGGAAAACAAAATCTTTGGAGACAGATTGCCCTTATAGATAGCTTGATAAATAAATGATGTTTATCTTTTTTGAAAAATTTACATTTCTTTTGGTTATCCAAGTATTTACCACTTGACTGGGGCATTGGGTTGCATTCTTTGGTTCCCAAAATGCCTTCTTCTATAAGTACAATAGAATTTCATTAATTCAGACATTGTCGATATACAACTTTTGACCCCTCAATCTAGACTAAGCTGAAATGCCCCCTCGAATGATCTGCAAGGACTGCATTGGCTAAGTTGAACAGAGAGAATACTTGTCATATATGTAAATAGAAGGCATTGTTTTCATGGCTTGAGAATGTGGTGGTCTTTAGACAGAAAGATTCAGACCTGCCATAAAATAAGCATTCATATTATTAAGTAGGCGTCTTTGCAGACAGTCTTCATTGGCAGATTACAGTATTGGAAGTAGTAAAGCCTCAGTGCTTTCAATAAATCCTGACTGCCATAATTCAGGCTGACTTATCCTCATTATTTCAATCAAATGATATTTACTGTTATGTAATATATAAACATAAGCATTTGTTAATAACAAGGGAAGCGATTCCTATTATCTTACTTTAAAATTAACAAATATAAATTTTAATATTTTGGTTGGTTTTCTATAACATTTATCATCTAAATGATAGAAATGTCATTACAGGAAAAAATATATGTCATTCCCTTCCTATTTCACAATTTCAGAGGGCAAGTATTTCTTTTTTTTTATTTAAAACTTAATTTCCTAACAAGGCATACAAAACATATTTTCAGGAAGAGAACAAAGATCTGAGGTAAGAGGAAAAATAATCGGGTCATGCCCATTTTGAGGTGCATGAAAAAACCAAAATAGTAATTGAGTCACTGTTTATTATATTATTCTTCTATTCATTTAACAAACACTAAGTCAATTGTCATGTTTATTACAGTCAGCTTTATGTTGAGACAGATATAAAAGCAGAGGTGTGGATAGGATTTTAGATGTGTGGTAGATTATAAATTACAGATGTGCTGTGGGGGGGTTAAACCTGAAATGGGCAGGACACGGAGGTTCACTGGGAATAGATCTGGATGCTACTATGTGCAACTTCCTTCCTTCCTGTTGAGACTTGACTTTGCTTCCTATTCGCAATGCCATGAGGAGCTGCCTCCAGCTCTGTCTGCCACGTGCTTACAGTGTTGCCAGCCTCCTGTAAATGGACTGTGACCGTTTTAAACTGTGAGCCAAAATTAACTTCTCCTACCCTAATTTTTTATATGTTGGGTATTCTGTCACAGCAACAAAAAAGTAACTGACATAATCTTTCTGTAGCACAAGAGACAAGAGGAAAAAAAGTTTTCTACCTCCTTTGGAAAAGTAGAATCTGAGCCAAGTCAAAAGGGAGCCAGGCTGCCTGCTACATGTCTGTCGTACCACTGACACCAGTCCTAAAGCTCAGTATGGGACTGAGCAGTTACAGTAGTCAGAGCAGCCCTTCCTTCCACACCTGGCCTAGATTATCTCACCAGCTCCTAAGAAAATGCACACTGTCCTCTTAAAATACTTAGCAAGCCTTGGGGACCCCAAGAGAGAGCTGCCAAAATCTATCTTGATAGATACTAAACTTTCCTCAGAGGGAGATTTGAATTGCTACAGCTCTCATCCTCCATTTGCCAAATGGCAGTAATAAAGAAAATATAGGCTAAATCTTGCACATTATTGACTCCAATTTTAATTAATGGAAGACATATTTCTCATTTGGGAACATCATGGATCCACTCAGCCAGTGATTATTCACTAAGAATGAACATGAGGTACTAGCAACCATTTGAGATCTCTAAAGATAACGAATAGAAGCATCTTCTGTGAATAATATTTGAAACATTAAGAGAAACTCTCAAATTGAGACAAAATTGTAGGTTTCTGTGAAACTCCTACCCCAGAGATTAATCCGAGATTGGAAAATCCCAGAATTTTTTCTCCTCTCTCCTTAGTCCCACAGCCAATTCTCCTCTTCTGTCTCAACATGAATTACCTGAAATTTAGTCTCAGGCTCTTGCTTCCTGTATGTTACTTAGAGTTAGTGAGTGAAGACCAGCGGGCAGCTTACCGTCCACTCCCCTGCACATGGGACCGCCTTGCCCAGCCTGAGCCAGGCGAAAGTGCAGTAGAGCCTTATACTACATATACACATCAGTTCTTTTCTTTCTTTCCTTTCTCTCTTTTATTTCTTTTTTATCTCCACTTTTTTTTTTTTTTTTTTTTTTTTGGAAACAAGGTTTTCCTAAGTTGCCCATACTGGGCTCAAGCTTTTGATCTTTCTGCCTCAGGCTCCCAGAATCCTGGCATGATTGTGGCACATCATGCCCCCTCCACCTTCAATTATTCTTGAATGCGCTTTGACCACCTGTTCCCTCTTCACCCAGAGCCCAGGGCCCTCTGCAACTCTCTTTACGTTCCTGGCTGGTTTGTCTGTAGGATTCAGTCTGGACCTCCTGATGACGGCAACTCCTGTTTACTAACAATAAACAAACACAAAGATGCTTTTTCATCTGTGTGTTTCATTTCTTTGGTCCTACCTACCTTTTGCTTCTGTTTTTCCCCCTTCTGGGGTTGAGGTTGATTTCAAGGTTAGAGTGCACACAGGGCTGTGGCACATCTTGCCCCTACTGCCCTTGTCCTTCCTTCTGGGTGCCATTGGTAGTTGTTCCCACTGTCAGCTGAAACATTCTTCTCTGTAAATCCAGGATTACCAAACACTGATAGGAAGGGAGAGTGAGAGGTGTTCCTCGGCCTTCCTGAGCTTGTGTGAGAATTAAGCCCTACAGATCTTACAAGAATTAATGAACATGATGAAGCTTTTAAAAAGCATCACTAACCCTAAGATTCACGACCTAACCATTTCTGCCACAAAGCCCTTGACCTGTGGGGGCACAGACACACTCTATCAGCCCCACTGCCGGCTTCTGCGCAGCTCATAAATTCTGCACAGACCCAACTGGAGTTCTCCAGCCAGTATCAGTAAACCATAAAGTTGTTGCATTTTTTCTCTTGTAGGGGAAGAGGTTGCACATTTTTATTCTTGTATGGAAATAATTAACAAAAAAGAGGCATTTGATTGTTGATTTCTCTGCTCTTAAAATTTGTCTTAGTACCTGAATGAAGTGGGTATGGTTTCAGTAAGCTGATCTCCAAGTGTCTTTCCCCTTCTCAGTGAGGGCCGAGGTAATCTGTAGGGTCAAAGTTTCCAGTGTACTTCTTGTGCATCAAAGTTATCTGTCATTCCATCACGGCTACACCCAAAAGTTTTATTATCATTATTATTATTACTATTGTTATTATTATTTCTTGCCATTAAAGTGCCCTGTGGAGTAATTCTATGATACTAAGAATGGAATTCTTCTCAAAGTGTAACCGCTCCCCCTGCTGATATAAAGTGGAAATGACATTATTCTGATTCCTGGAAAGGTTTTGCATTTGGTTTGGTTTGGTTTGTTTGAGGGTTTACGGGAGATATTTCTTTGCTTTATATTTTTGAGATTCAGTTTACTGAGCCTACATTTAGCGAAACTGAACATATTAATGGCATACTACTTTGCAATTCAGGTAGGCTAAATTTATACAATACTGGTCAAGAAATTTTTAGTGGCTCTCATGCAAAGAAAGTAAAATATTACAAATGCTCTTCAAAAATAAAGGTATTTTTAATAATAAGATATCAGTTATTTCTTAAATGAGGTACAATTTATACACAAAAAAATGCACAGAGCTGTTCAGGGTGATAATTGTACATGCTTCTACAACAGCCACCCAAAATAAGATGCTTAGTCTTATATCCTAAATAGGTCTTTTATCAGATGTCACGGTGCAGGCCTATGATCCCAGCATTCTGGGATCTGATAGCAGAAAGATCACAAGATCACAAGTTCAAATCCATCCTGGACAGTTTAGTGAGTCAGTGATACCCTGTCTGAAAATAAATAAATACTTTTTTTTTTTAAATGGGGTATATGAGTATATAGCTTAATGTAAGACACTGGCTTCCATCCCAAGTACTCCCCCAAAAAAATAACTTCCTTCACTGTAATGTCCCCCAGAAGCCTCATATGTTTACATATTATGGAACCATGTGCTCCTAAGAGGTGGGGATCTGTCAGGAGGGGTGGATGACAAGCATGTATCAGATTGCGTGCATATGGCAATGACTG
The DNA here is from genome assembly GCA_004027205.1 of Ctenodactylus gundi. Taxonomy (NCBI): domain Eukaryota; kingdom Metazoa; phylum Chordata; class Mammalia; order Rodentia; family Ctenodactylidae; genus Ctenodactylus; species Ctenodactylus gundi. Next base: position 386,386 of record PVKB01001590.1, read on the forward strand.
GATGTGTGACCTGGGAGAGGCAGAACCCTGAGGCTTGACCTGGGAGAATATGTGCGAGGCCGGCCTTCCTTCCTCACTTGGCTTGTTAACGGCCATCCCGTGAACAGCTCGCTCCAGCCAGTCTACTGCCATGAAGGGATTGAGGCCTTTTGAAACTGTGAGCTGAATGAAACTTTCCACCCTTAAGTTTTGCATGTCAGGAATTCTATCCCAGAAAAGAGGAGGTAACTAAGACATTCCATCAGTTGCTTCTAATCCGAGACCCCGTGATCTCCCTACCTCTCCGCTGACCAGACAACCACTTTCTAATTTCCATCACCATAATTTGGTCTACTACAGCATCTCATAAAAATGACATCAAATATCAAGTACTTAGTAAAGTTTTATTTCACATACTATAATAAATATTTTAATTGCTTGCATGTATCAATAATTGATTTCATTTTCTTGTTATGTAATGGTCCATTGTAGGCTGACATAAGCTACTTATAAATTGTCTTGGTTTTGACATTGGACTGTTTCTAGGCTGTGGCTTTTCTAAGTAAGACCGTGTGAATATTTCTGTACAGATCTGTTTGGGAATATGTTTTTATTCCTGTCTAGTAAATACTAAGATGTGGAATTTCTAGATCACAAGTTAAATAATCTTGAACTGTGCAGAAACTGACCAATGGTCCCCAGCAGTGTGGAAAGTCCCATTTGGTTCTCATCCACACCAAGTGGGTATGAAGTGGCACCCCTGTGGCTGGACATGTGTATTTCTGATGGCCAACAAAGGTGCTCATTTATTTTGTGTACCTACTGCCCACTTGGCTCTCTTTCAGTGCGATGTCTATCAAGGCTTTTTTTCTTATGTTTAATAAAAATACAAAATAGATGTCTATTGCTGATTACAAAAGTTCTTATTTCCTGGCTATAAGCCATTGGTCAGGTGCATTTATTATCCATAGCTTCCCAGTTTGTTGTTCGCCTGTTTCTCTTTCTGAAATGCCTTCTGTTGAACATGAAATTTTAATTTTGCTAAAGAACAACAGATTGTTTTTCTCTTTTGTGGTTAATGTTCCTCAGCGTCTAAAGAAATCCTTGTCCAGCAAGGTTTGAGGATATTCTGTCATCACAAAAAAAAGGGGATAATAGCAACTTTTTAAGACTGAGGATAATAATAATGAAGATTCAGAGCATAGGGCTATCTGGACACTTCCGTAAATGTGCGATTTGCTTCTTAACTTTGGAAAGTCTTCTTGATTCATCTTCCTTTTTCTAGGAAATAGACTACAGAAGTAGAAATTTAGGAGTTCTGAGATTTGTCAGGCTTGAAGTACCTCTTGGAAAGCTCAGTGTGAGATGTGAATGTCCCATGCATGATAATGAATTTAGATAATGATCTTTGTGCTACAGATGACTTTAGAGTGCTATTCATTGTCCTTGAGAAATGGTCCCAATTCCTGGGAGACAGATCTCACGATCTCTACTTTTATCTTCATCTTTGCTACAAGAGAATGACTGCAAAGTATTAAACTGTCCTAATAATATTATTTTTGTGTATCTTGCTTTAAATATGTAAATATTTAATACCTTAAATATGTATGCTGTAAAATAGTGCCCCCTAGCCTTTTGACAGCAGGCACCTGTTTAGTTGAAGACCATTCTCACGAGATGTGGAAGGAGGGGCTACTTGTTCTACAGTAGGTTGTTGGAGGACAGCTTTGAAATGGAGACTAGCCTCAGGAGGGGAGAGGGGAGTGAGGCTCCACCTTCTGTCAATCTGCAGTGGCCTTAGAACCTGATAGGAGCCTGCTGAGAAGAGGCGGAGCTTTGCTCACAGCTTCTGCTTCTCTTTTCATCTGTCTTGACTGTTGAGTCCTTCTAAAACCACAGACCAGTATAGGTCCACAGCCTGGAGCCTGAGGACCCTGCTCTAAAATCCATGTGTATCATATACATATAAACATGCCATATACACATGCTTAGAGAGATGTTAAGATATATAAAAAGCCCTCACCATCTTTACAAGATGATGCCATGACATCACTAGAGTTTAGGAAAGCTCTAATAATATTTATCCCTTTGATTCATATTTATTAATTGATACTATGTGCTAAACACTGGATATACCATGTGAGCTAATAACCAGGCCTATGATTTCCAGAGAGTGGTGTTTTTTATTTTGTCTGATATTTTTTCAGAACTATTCCAAGGGCCTGGAGAGATAGTAAGTAGCAGGAAGACCTACTTAAGGGAGGCTAGCCTGCACGGGGACCCACAGGGACCCAGTCTTGTCCCACTGGAGCACTCTGTATAGGAGTGCCAGCGGTGAGGTCCTTGGCCAGGAAACAGCCTCACATTCCAGGCCAAGGTGGTAGGATGCAAGCATCAGAGAATGTAGTGAAATAGGAGAGAAAGGTCACATCGAGGTCACTGCAGGCCTTGTCGGATGTGCCCAGGGGTGAGGACAGCACTGCCTTTCAAGAGCTCAGAAGAAAATTTCAAATATGCCAGCTATAGTGGTACACACCTGTAATCTTAGCACTCTGGGAGAATGAGGCAAGAGGTTCAGAAGTTCAAGACCAGCC
>PVKB01001591.1:0-310386 GCA_004027205.1 Ctenodactylus gundi
CCCCCGCCTTGGGCTCCAGTTCTTTCCAGCCGTGTCCTCTGCGCCTCTGCCATCCCCACCTGTCTGAGCGCCAAGTGAGCTCGGCAGGGGTCTCCCAGGAGCCTGGTAGCCCCTTCTTCCACACCAGGGCTCTAAGCCTGGGGCGGGGGGAGGGTCAGTAGGCCCATTTCACGGATGAGGAAAACTCAACGCACACACCACACTTTCTCGAGCCCTCTCGCTCCGGAGCAAGCCCACTCACGGATGAGATGACCACCCGGGGCACGTGCGCCCACGGTCACCAGCTGGGGCGTAGCAGAGCCGAGGGGCAAAAGCGGAGCCCGCTTGTCCCCAAGCTAACGTGTCACTGCCAGGTTACCCACCTGACACTCAGCTCCGACCACGCCCCTCACCGCACACAGGGCTCCACGGCCACCCCTGCCTCCCCGGCCTGCCCCAGGCCGCCTAGACACCAGCCCCCGTCCGGCCTGGTCTCTCACTGGCCTTGGCACGCGCTGAGCGCCTCGCTGTCCCCAAGCACACCTTCGTCGACGCTCCTCCTCCCCCCGCGCCTGTAAACTCCTACCCGTCCTTTGCAGCCCTACTCATGCACCATCTCTTGCCGCCTTACCCAGGAGGCTCAGCCTCCCGCTAGAAGTGCTTCCTACCCACCCGCTCTCACGCACCCCAGTGACGAACTTGGCAGTAACCATGAATGCTGTGTGTCAGGCATCCTGGGGCACAATCTTAGGGGCCACCGCAGACCACTGGGGACAGGTGAGGAAACAGGCCTCGCGGGCTGGTGTGGCTTGCCCAGGGTCACACAGTAGCCAGGACTGCCCGACCCACGCCATGCCCCTGGCACTCTGCAGAGCTGCCTCTGTTATCCATCCATCTCGCCCCGGTACAGAATCCACAGTGGGCAGGCGGGGCCTGCTGGGCTCCAGACCTGCCGGGAGGCCCGTCTCCACCCACGGCCCCTGGGGAAATCCCAGCAGGCAGAGCCGGAGCCCTTCCAGGAGCCCACATGGCTCAGCAGAGAGACCAGAGCTGGCGTCAACGCATGTGGCCTGGAATCTCCGCAGGGCTCAGGGTGGAAGGCTCCTGGGGGTAGCCGGGCCATGCCACGTGGGGTGCGGGTTGTCGGAAGGGGTCTGGACCACTACCTCACGTTCCATTCTTCACCACACGTGGTGAGGGACCGAGAGCGGGGGCAGGCCACGCCACGGGGTTCTGGGGCCGCACGAGGAACACCACGCGCCCACGAGGGCTGCACAGGATTTCTGGGTGATGCACCAGGCGAGGGCTGGGAGTCTTCGATGGCTCCCCAGTGCCTCTGACAGCCAGACTCCAAGCCCGCTGGCACCTGAGGGGCACAGCTGGGTCTCCACCACCCTGCCCCTTCGCTCCCCAGATCCTCACCCTGGGGGGTCACCCGTCACAGAGCTGAGATCCGAGCGAGGTCCCGATCCTCCACTGCGCAGAGACCGGAGCGAGACCCACAGAGCCCAAAGCGTAAGCAGCACCACGCCCTCCCACCCCTGGCATCCCGAACCCACACAGGAGCCCCACGCTTGCCACGTGTCCGGGCCCCACACGCATCACCACTCGCTGGCAACGGTCGCTCACGCTGATGGGGTCCCTGGCAGCAGCCATGAGCGCCTCCGGGGAGCACAGATGGAGAAGCCATCCAGTCAATACGGTTTCCTTGGCAGGCGAGGCCGTCCCGGGCGCCTGGGCCTCGGGAGAAAACCAGAGAGGGTCCTCAGGGGCGGCAGGCCCCGCCCAGAGGCCCAGTCACGCACCGGCAGAGACACCCCAGGGACCGCTCCCAAGGGGGCTGAATCCCGCCTCGCCTCCCGGTCCCCTTCCCCACCCTCACCCTGATGCCCAGAGTCCTCAGAACTAGAACTAGTCCTCAGAGCTGGGCACAAAACTAATGAGCATATATTGAGCACCTGCTGTGTGCCAGGCGCCGGGTTAACAACAGTAACAGTGGTAATGATCACACACACTTCCTAAATGATGGTAAGGGCTTGTTTGCCAAGGAGATTTCCACTCAGCTTGCGTGCATTTCTCACTTACACTGGCAACACGCACGCACTCAGGATGCAGCGCCCAGTCCACAGGCCGGCTGCCATGCGTGTGCAGGAGGGCCTGGGCCTGGCTCTGGGCCTTGTAGACAGGGCGCTCATACAGCAGGGCCAGGCGCTCCTACTTTGGGGCTTTAAAAAAAAATAAAAGCAGCCTTCCCAGGAGAGGACAGAAAATTCCACAAAGGGCTTAACATTATCAGCTGATTGCTCCATACGACTTTGAGTAGAAAATAAAGGATCCTAAACCAGACTCGGAGGCACAGACCACTGAGAGACTGAGGCAGGTAGACTGCAAGATGCAGTCCAACTTAGTCATACCCTAAGACCCTATCGTCTCAAATTCAAAACATATCAGTAGCACAGCAGTTAGAGCACCTGCCTAGCAAGCACAAGGCCCTGAGGTCTGTGCCCTAGCACCACGTAACCAGGCACGGTAGCGCACGTCTGCAGCCCCAGCACTCAGGAGGCTGAGGAGGGAGGAGGACTGTCATGAGTTTGATGCCAGCCTGGGCTACACAGTGAGCTCAGGACCAGCCTGGACTACAGAGCGAGATCTTATCTTTAAAATAAATAAACAAAAATGGGCTGGTGACATAGCTCAATACAAAGGCCTGGGCTTGAACCCCACTACTAGAAAATAAGAAAATAAAATAAAAGGATGTTACTACGAGCCCTCTGGCTGAAGCCACCGTAGGTGAGTGTTCACGTGTGGCTTTTCAGAAAGAATCGGCGGATCAAGCCCGCCTTGGGACTGAGCAGAGCCGCCTGCAACTTCTGCGAAGTTCCCCAACTGGCAGCACCACTTCACAGATAATAAAACTGAGGCAGCCAGAGCTCTGGGGCTGGCAGGTGGCACGTGGCCAGCCAGGGAGTGTAACGCCTCTTGCTGGCTCCAGATCCCACATTCCCACTTATTCCCTATTGAAGGCTAGGCACTGGGACACGGGGGCCTCCCCTGAGAGTGGTCGGAGGGATATCTGCTTTTCCCACCTACCCCCACTATCTCCTCCTAGGAGACCAGCCAGGTGAGCAGAGGCAGGGCCCTGGTCAGCAGGGAGCGTGGCCATCAGTCCATCTGACTGTCCTGCTGGGTGTCCAGGCCCCTAAGACACCTCGGGGTCAGGAAGGAAGCTAAGAACCCCGTTTAGGTGAGGAGGTTTTATCTGCAGGTAGTAATGGCCCCGGGTTCCAGTCAGCAAGAGGCCAAACTGGATCAGGACACATACGTAACTCCACCACACATCTAGGCCCTGAGTCCCGAGAAGGCCAGCATGAGGTGGGGACAGGGCCACCAGGGAAGCCACCTAATCAAGGGCCCCCTGGCACTGCCAGGCCCAAACAGGAGGGTGAGCGGGTATAGGGTCAGGGCCTGGTACCCGCGCAGACCGCAGGGCACCTTCCTCTCCAGCAGCCAACCAGAGGCCAGCACGGTTACCATGGTGATCACCCCCTCCTTCCCAGGAGGCCGACAGGCATGGGCTCTGTGAGAGGGGGGCTCCGGGAAGCAGGTGGGGGGGGAGTGCTGGGTTCGACGGGGGTGGCCAAGTTTGTTTTTATTTTTGTCAGCTCCAAAATCTGATCCATTTCCCAGGGTACGGCTCGGTTGTCTAAATAAATCAAGCGGAGGAAGGGGGTTGGGGGGGAGCACAGCGCCCTCTGTCCGGGCAGCGCCTCTCCCAGGCTCTTGCCTTGCGCCCACGGGCCGGAAGCTCAGGCCTGGGCCCTCGAAGCCAAGGCTACAGACGCGCTTCTTACGCCAGCTCCGTGCCTCTCTGAGGCCAGGCCCCCGGCGTCCGTGGAGCACCTGCTGTGTATCTGGTGTAGACATCGGGATGCTCAGATGAACCAGGCTCAGCTCCGTCCCCGGACCCCGCAGGGAAGTGTGGCCCTGGGCACGTGCTGCACTGACTGTGGGTACCGCTCCCAGAAGCGCCACCCTCTGGGCCTCCAGAAGGACATTTATCCACTCGTTCCTTTATTCGTTCATCTGGCTAGTCTTCATAGGCAACAACAATTCCTAAAAGCTGCTCAGCACCGTCTGCTAAAGTTAGCCGCAGACGCTGGCTTGGACTCGGCAGGGCCACCCTAGGCACACCGACGGGAGAAACACCAGCATGAGTCCCCCAAAGGCACAGCCCCTGCGGTCGGTAACAGCCTCAACCTGGGAACAGCCCAAGAGCTCATCAGCACCACAGACAGGGCGGTGCTTCTCAACCGGCAGGATTCCATCCCCCAAAGAAATGTGGCCCTGTCTGAAGACATCTTAGCCGTCACACCTGGAGAGGTCGGCCATCGGCCATCTAGTACAGAGAGGCCAGGCATGCGGCTCAACGCCGTACATTTCACAGGACAGCTGTTGCCACAAAGAACTATCCAGCCCCAAAATCTCAGCAGTGTCAAGCTGGAGAAGCCCAGTGGGACAACCCTGTGCCGGAATACGACACAGCCCTGAAAAATAACGAGTAACTGCTACACGTAACCACGTGACTGATTCTCCTCTGGGTAACAGAAACCAGACACAATAGAATAAATCGTGCACGGACCCCAATTATAGGAAGTTAAAACGTAATGAGGACAGCGCTGGGTCTGAACGTCATACCACCCCATCTTGACATGTTCAGACAGACCTAGCCGACAGGCTTGTACCCACTGTAAAGCCAGGACACCGAAGGGGCCGGAGGGATAGCACGCGGTTAGAGCCCTTGCCCAGCGTTCCACTCGGCACACCTGCATTCCCAGGATTAATTATCCTGAGTTCGAGGCCAGCCTGGACTACAGAAGGAGACCTGGAATAGAGAACGGCTCTGAGGCAAACAGGCCACTAGAGAGCTGTTCCCGGGGGTCCTCGGCCCCTTACGTGCAAGCTGCGGCTCTCAGCCACTGAGATCCATAGGGAGGGGACGGGAGAGTGCACCCCGGTTCTTGTTCCTGGCCCCAGCTCCACTTCTTAGAGCCTTTAACAAGAACTCACAGCCTCTGATTCCCAGATGCCCAGCGAGCCTCAGTGCCCAGTGTAGACAGCCGGAGTGGGGGAGGCAATGGTGTGGGAACAGGGCTGCCAGCCTGGAAGAAAACCCTGGAAGCGCTAGCCAGCAAGCCCGGCTGGCGGCCCTCCTAGGGGAGGAGAGGGGACGTGGGGAACCACGGAGCTGACCCAGCCTCAGGGCCACCACCACCAAGGCGGCCTTCGGGAAAGCGCTCCAAACTCCAGGCAGAATGATCGGTGCCTACTCCAGGTCTTCACGGGGCCCAGAGATGTCCTGTCCTGCCACCAGCATCCACTGAGCCAACATGGGCTTCCCAGCCCTGCTCTGATGTCTCACTCAGACTCCGAGTCTCCCTGGGCGGATCCCCGGCAGCATCTGCACCCTCAGAAGGGGGTAAGATCCCCTTGCTTGGGGGCATCAGGAAGGCCAAGGTCGCGCCTGCCGGAGATTCCCAGCGCGTGTTCCCCACCCGGCTCCCTTCTCTCCTGTAAACGCCCCAGGGGCCGGGACCCAAAAGCCACGCACAGGCCACACCATGGCTGATGACACTCTTGGCCTTCTGGACCTGTCCTCCTGGACACGCACCTGTACACATGCACGTGTGCACCTGGGATCCACAGCACAGATTGGCAATGCCCACACTTCTCGCCCATGCCAGGCAGGGCTGCTGACCCCTCGCCTTCTAGGACCATTCTTAATCTCTGTGACTCAAGCATGAAGCTCAGAGCCCCTTCTCAGAATAACACTTTTAAACTTTTTTTTTTTTAATTTAGGAACTGGGGGAGAGGCTGGAGGAATCGCCCAGCAGTTAAAAGCGCTTGCCTAGCAAGCTCAAGGCCCTGAGTTCGATTCCCCAGCATAAATTGGGCGTGGTGGCACACGTCTGTAATCCCAGCACTCAGGAGGCTGAGGCAGGAGGATTGCTGTGAGTCCAAGGCCAGCCTGGGCTCCGTAGTGAGTTCAGGACCAGCCTGGGATGCAGAGCGAGACCCTGTCTCAAAAAAATAAAGTAAAACTTAGGAATGGAAAGAAAGCTAGTTATGTTAAAATAGTCATCAAAATTTTTTAAACCAAATTTTTATGTGATGAATATACATTCTTTCTTTTTATCGAGACAAGAAACACCAAGATCCGGCAGTGGGTCTGAGACCAGGTGACACCAGATCACAATGCTGGCTGTCTACATGACACACAGCGCCACCGTGCCCATGAAGTGGCACAAAAATATCGGGGGTTTCGACGGGTGACAATGCTTAGCTCACAAACTCCAGGTGAAGAGTGTTGTAGCCAGGCCTCTGAGGCCCCAGGTGACACCCCAAGTCCCCAGGCTACCCTTCTCCCTAGTTCTCGGGTTCCATGCCTTAAATGCTAGGTCTCAGCCAGGGGCAGCGGGACATACTCATGCTATCTGCTACTCAGGAGGCTGAGGCAGGGAGATCACAAGTTTGAAGTAGCCTGGGCAACTCAGCTGAGATCCTGGCTCAAAAAAAAAAAAAAACAGAAAGACATAAATAAAATTTTAAAAAATAACAAGCGCTGAGGACATGGGGCAGTCGTAAAGCACCTGCTCTGCATGCATGAGACCCAGCCTCCATCTCCAGCACCAAAAAGCAAACAAAAATTAATATTTTTTTAAAAATTCTAATAGTTGTGGGTCTTCTCAGGGTGCTGGGCCCCACCCCGTGTCTCACATCCCTGACCCCACCTCCATCTCCGCAGCCAACCCAGAATCTGAGCCTCACTGGCCGCAGGGCTGCAGGCCTCCCAGACACCCAGCCGGCGGTCTCGGCCGATCCCAAGTGTATCATGTCTACAGTGGGACGTGTCACGTGATCCCACCCACAAACGCCCCCTGCTCCTCCACCCCGCCACCAACCCTGGAATGGCCAGACCACAGCCCCCAGCAGCCTCCGTCCCGTCCCCTTGTCCAACCGGGAGTCCTGCCCTCGCGATCTGCGGCCCTCCCTGCCATCCCTCCGCACCCCACGACCCCAGGCAGGCTCCGGGCCCCCTGCTCCGTCCCTCCAGCTTTGTCCCATCTGAGCCACCCCCCACCAGTCAGCCAGGCAGCTCTTCCAAAAATAAAAGCCTTCCACGGCTCCCCACTGCCTCCCGGAGCTGTTCCAAGTGCCCGGCTTGGCATTCCAGGCCCTCGGTGCTGGCCTTCTCGGCCCCTGTCCAGTGTCATTTCCGCCCACTTCACCCCTGCCTGGAGGCAAAGCTCTGTGTGTGTGTGTGTGTGTGTGTGTGTGTGTGTGTGTGTGTGTGTGCGTGCATGCACGCGTGCGCGCACATGTGTGTGTGCGCGTGGCTGAGGGACACACAGGTGGGCGGGTTCAGAGCAAGCGGCTGGGAAGCTGACGCTTCCTGTAAGTGGCAGCCCCACTATCCCAAGTCTCACCTGGGTGGCCACAATGAGCCCTGGGGGCTGCAACCCAGCACCAGGACCCCCTCCCCCAGAAAGCCCTGCTCCCAAGGGCCCGCACCTCCAGAGCCTCAGTGGACCACGGGGACCACGGAGGCCAGAGGACGCAGATGTGCACGGTGCACTGTTCTGCGCCTTTGGCCAGGTGGCACACCCTCCCCAGGCTGTGACAACCACGCATCCCTGGGAGGAAAATCGCCCGATTGAACGAATATCAGTGACACAATCCAGCCTCCTACCTCCTGATGTGTGGATACGGGAGCTGGCGCCCCGACAGGACGGTTACTCACCCCAAGTCCCCAGCTTGAGCTTGGCAAAGCCCAGGAGTGGGCGCCGCCATCACCACCTTGCTGCACAGAGGGATGGGGCTGGGCCCTCCCCAGCGCTGTACCCAGGGGAGCCAGGGTGCAGCCCTCGGCACCCCCACACCACCCACCTCCACTCCACGCCCACTCCCTTGTGCCGCACTCCCCAGCCGGCCACCTGCTGCTCCTCATGAGACGGAAATGAGTGCTCAGAGGGGCCAAGGCGTTGGCTCAGCATCACACAGCAACAGGCAGCAGACGGGGCAGGAGATGTGAAAGGTGGCCCCACGGGAAAGCTACAGAGAGATCAGCACCAGGACGTTCTGGCTGGTGCAAGAGACGTATTGATTTCTCTCCGAGGGGAGCAGATGGGATCATCTGTCTCCCGACAGGATCACGATGCGGCCTGCAGGAGTCGGCAGGTCAAACTCAGCTGCAAGGCGCCAGCCGGAAAACCCACCCAGGTCCAAAACTCCCCAGAGAGGGGTGACCCCTCCTCAGCCAGCCAGCCCCTTGCCTGATTCTGCTTGGAACCAATTACCAGGAGTGTCCCACAGGCCCCAGTCCATCGCCGTCACCTCCAGGCTCGGGGTCCCCGTGGGAACATCTCCCCTCTGGCCTCACCTGTCATGCAGGCTGTTTCCTATCTGCTAACCCTAACACACAGTAGGACCCCACACCACCAGAATCCAGACCCAAATGTCCTCTGCCCTGAGCCCCACCCCACCCCTGGCCGTCCCCGCCCACTCCAGGCTCTCGGCCAGGTGTTTCTCCGGCTGGGACAGGCCAGCGCTCCCCTGCCACCTGCTCTGGGCTCCGGGCTTCCTTCGGCATGGGCAAGGCTCCGGCAGCGCCCAGTCAGGACAGGCTGCCCCCCCGGGGCCTCTCCCCCGTTTTACTTCACAGGAATGTGGCCCCAGTGTGGCACGGCCGCCTCTCTCAGGATGGGGACCCCTCGTGGTCACACTGCAGGTGCCCAGACTTTTGTGCCAGCCCCTCCCCCACTGCACAACTGAACAGCCCTCGGACACCTCTCTGCTCAGGGCCGGCACGTGAAGGAATCAATCAATGACTTATTGATTGAAGATACCCCCTGCGGGAATCATTTTCTGCCCCGGGCATCCTCCATCCAGTGTAGACGCCACTGACCGCTCTACCGAGTGGCTCTGCCCACGGCCCACTGACCGCCCTTCAGTGCCTCTCAGCCAGTGCCGCAAGACCAAGCGCAAGCTCTGAGCTGGCATTTCGCGCTTTGCCTCACACTGTCCCAGCCGCACTAAAACCTGTGTTTGGAATACCTTCCCTCAACTGTTCTGGAAAACTCCATTCAGGTAACAAGGCCCAGGGGAGACGATCCCTTCCTGTAGGGAGGATTCATCAATCCCCCCACTAGAGGTCCTGAGCAGCCCTCTACATCCGCAGCTCACTTTCTATAGACACCTCCATGTCAAAGGGCCGCAGGTTGCCTAGTGGGGTCGCAATGGTGTGTGGGACAGCCACACTCCTCTGATTGGCTGTCTGGCCTGCCTGCTGACCAGTGAGACTATAGCACCCACTTTGGCCTCCAGGACCATCTTGGGGGATGGTGCTTGGTGCTGACTTTTATTTTTGGGAAAAACAACACACCAGATGGGGAGAGACGGACAATTTCCCAGACACGTGTTGCGTCCTCCAGCAGCACTCGCCGTCCATCTGGACAGCCCCATTAGGCCGGGGATGGAGAGGGAGGGACATCTCCCCTCTGCAGAGGCCCCGCCCCAGGCTGGGTGACGACACCCCTGGTCCGCGGGGCTGGAGTTCTAGGCTCCCATCTGCGCTAACGTTGCCCCTTACTCAACGGGTGACCTTGGGAAAGTCACGCTCCTTCCTGGGCCTCTGTGTCCCCGGCTGTGGGACACAGAGTTAGCTTCCTGTCCTGCTGCCGTATGGGAGATGCTGAGACCTTCAGAGGCGAGAGCTGTGGCAAAGTCCCCGATGTGCAGAGCGAGCCCACGACGCCAGGCCCAGGCTAGGAGTAGAGGACCCAGCGCGTCAGGGGCCCAGGTCCGTCCTTCAGGGTCTCAGCCCGAAGCTGGGACTGGATCCGTGAGGACCAGGCAGAGGATGTCGCAGGTGGCAGGGTCAGCGGAAGCAAAGCAGGAGACGGGAAACTCAAAACCGGTTCAGTGCGTAGTACGCAGGGGAAAGTGGCCGGACAGAGGCGAACCTGGGGACCCCGAATCCCGGCGGAGCCAGACTGATCCGGGCTCCACGGGGAGCACGAAAAGCTGGATGAGGAGAGAACAAGCAACCAACAGAAAGAGGGAGGAAGAGAGATCGGTAAGAATGAGGGAGGGCCTGGCCCCCCACACGCGGCCCCTCATGGCTGACCCAAGGGGTCCCGGGAGCCCAGAGCAGGAAGGCCCGTGAGTGGAGGCCGTGTGCCCCAGAGAGGCGACGCCCACGTCACACAGCGCTGGGCTCCTGGTCCAGCGCTCTCCCCACTAGAGTGAGGGAGAGAGAGGGCAAGGCCACCTGTCACCCGCCTGAGAAGGGCAAAGTCTCAGGAGCTCGGTTTAGACAGCGAGAGCCCAACCCAGATGCTCCCAGGACCTGCCAGAGAAAGGGCGCGGGCGGGAGAGGGGAGACTGAAGGCGGACCTCCTGAGCGCCCGGAGCCCCAGCGGGCCCAGAAGCCCGTGCCCTGTCCAGTCCGTGGGACCAAAAGGCAGCCCGCCCAAGGCAGGAAGTGGACTCAGTGGCCCCGCGTGAGGAGAGCAGCGTCGTCTTTTTTTCTTTTTTTCTGACAAACAAGATCGAACCCTTGAACCCACGGCCTTCGCTTTGAGCCACAGCCGCAGCCACTTCGTTAATTTCGGGACAGGTTCTCACTGAGTTGCTAAGTTGCCCAGGCTGGGCTTGAACTTGCAACCCCCCTGCCTCAGCTCCACAAAGTGCTGAGATTACAGGTGTGGGCACCACACCTGCCAAGGGCACAGGGTCTTCCTCATGTTCTGGGTCCCGCCTTGTGCCCTTTCACCTCCAGGGACGGCACAACCCACCTTCCCAGCCGCTGGACCGCCTCAGAGATGATCGCCAGGGACACAGGGACCCACTGCCACCTGCCCCAGGACCTCGCCGGCTCTGCCATCAGCCTCAGGGGCAGGCCTCCACCCAGCACTCAAGGGTCTGCCTGGCGCTTGCCCGTAGGCTCTCACCGGCCCCTCTTCCCAGCTGGGGTCACTGTGGGTCCCAGCCCACAGATGCACACACAGGGGCTCAGCAAAGCCAAGGACCCTGCCCCAGGCCAAGAGTCTAGGCACAGGGCATCACCCACCCAGCACCTAACGTGCCCACCCGAGGCCACCTCTGAGTTCCCTCGTCCCCATCCCCGCCCTCCAGGCAGCCACACCCATCCCAGTGCCCGGCCTGCACCGCGGCCCCTCACGTCTCAATACGGTCCACAGGTGCTTCTCGGGACAGGCCTCCCGGCTGCACACACGTTCCCAGAGCTGGAGTGATTGTCGCTGCCCCCAAACAACCACGGCTGTCCCACGGGTAGTGCCTGGTGCTCAGCCGAGACTCAGCAAGGGTCTCGTGACCGGGTTAGGGAACGGAGGTGACAGAGCCCACCAGGTCCCTCAGCAGACACCCTGACCCGCCTTGTGACCAGTACTAGACTCTGCTCCTAGGCTGGACACGTGGTGCACCAAGCACAGCTCCTGGCCGGGAGGAGCAGAGGGAGGAGGGCGGTAACAGCAGCGTCCTGGAGACAACGTGGGCTAAAGCGGGGGGAGCGCTCAGAGCAACTGAGGTTTGCACCCCAGCTCTGCTGCGCCCTGGCTGTGCCGTCCTGGGTAAGTTCCTCAACGTCTCTGCGCCTCACCTTCCTCATGCATAAATGGGGCTATGAAGGCACTGCCTCAGGGGATGACAACAGGCTTGCCGTGACAGCCAGACGCCGCCGGGTGCCCTACAGGGACCTTCCCCAGTCCTCCGCCACGAGCCCACTTCAGAGCAGAGAACACGGCGGCTTCGGGAAGGGACAGGGATGCAGACACAGGCAAAGAATAGCTCTGAAGGACGTTCCGGCTCCGAGGGTGACTCCCGCTGCCGGGCCACCTGCACCCGCCAGCCACAGCCACAGCGGCCACAGGCGCGAGTCTCAGGCGAATGCGCCTGAGTGAGGCAGAGGTGCCAGGCCATCTTCCTCAGGAGCCATGTCTCCCAGGGTGCTGTGTTCTGTCTACAGCCCTGTCACGCGGCGTCACGTTGAATCTCACACAGAGAGCGTGGAGTCAGCGGCGCGTGAGCCCCGCTCACCCCTCAGGCTGCAGTCATGGAGCGATAGCCACACGTGTGGCAGCCCTCGCACCCATAGGGCCCCATCATCGCACGCACCTCGTGTGCCACCTGGTCTCCAGCGACCAGGTGGATGTCGCCACCCGAAATGGGCTCAGGTTAAGACACTGGCCCACCGCCACACGCAACCAGAGGTAGAACCAGCCCCTCCCATCTGTTGACCCAGTGCCCAGCGTGTGCCACAGCCCAGGGAGCTGCGCCCCTGGGATTTCACACTCAAAGGCCGCCCAGCTGAGCGCGCACCCCAGCGCCCCGGCTAGGCAGGGAGCAGGGCTGACATTTGGGTGGACGAATGTTTCCTGCCCTGGCTGGCAGGCTCAGGGAAAGTCCCTGCCTCCTCCTGGCCTGGGTGAGTCAGGCGGTGACTCAGGCCTACCTCGGGGCTGGGCCAGGAGCTGAGTCAGAAAGCACCAAGCTACAAAGGGCAGCTGGCCTGTGCCAGGGCACAGTTGAGGACAGTGTTGGCAGCAGACCCCTCCGCGGTCCCCGGCCCCGCTGCGGGGTCAGGCAGCTCCCCCTCGCCTGGCCTGACGCTCCTTCGGTCTCTCCTCTCCATGGGGAACAGAACCCCTTCTGGGAGGCCGGACACGACTGGTCATTTACAGTCACAGTGGCCAAAGGATACAACTAGTACTTAGTGCCCAGGGTTTAAGAATGCCAAGTGTCCTGTGGTATAAAAGACAGCCGGAACCATAGAGCACTGCCACAGCCACAGTGACAAATGGGGTCCCGCTGAGGAGTGCTAGGTCAAGCACTACCACCCCTCAGGACTCCCACTGAGGAACACCAAGGTAAGCACTACCCCTGCTGCCGCTGCCACTGAGGATGGGAGAAAGGATTCCGCACAGGAAAGAATCCCTGAGCCTTGGTACCTGACCAACGACACCCTGCCACATACGCCTACCTCCAGCCTCGAACACCCACCGGAGCTGCTCACAGGTCCCCACTCGAGGGACCCTAGAGTGAGCACCAAGCTCTCCCAGCCTCCTCAGCCTCGCCCTGTGGTGCCCTGAGCCCCCCCACACACACACGGCATCACAGCCACCAGGCTTTGGGTGGCATAACCTTGGAATGTTAGCGTCACCAAGGCTTAAATCCTGCCGACGTTGAACCCTAGGCTCAGTCACGGATGTCTCAAGTCTTTGTGTGCCAGACCTGGCACTTCTGAAGTTGCTCTGCTTTGGAATTTGCACGCCTCTGATCTGAAGCTCCACCCCACAGCCCAGCCCCTGGCCATGGGAGTTATGGGGGAGCCCCCCGTCCGAGCAGCTCCCGGGGGAGGAGGAGGAGATGCCCAGCATGAGGGGACGAAATCCAGGGCCCCCCTGGACCAGGGTTCTGCAGGCAGATGAGGCCACCATACCTGAAACCCTGGAACAGGTTCACATAGGGAACATGGTGCCCTCGCTGCCCCCAGCTGGGGACAGCCCACTCTGTATTCTTCCCACTCCAGGGGAGCCCCCAGCTTCCAAGAGTTGGGGGACCCAGGGCCCACCATCACCTCGGCACCTGCACGCAGGGTGGCTGCACCCCATCATTCTGGGGCCAGCCTCACGACTCCCACCTCCCTGTGCCCCCTGACCAGAGCCCCCTTGCATTGGGAGGCCTTGAAAACCAGCACCCCGGAACTCAGGTGAGCTTTGTTCAGTGAGTCCCCAAAACCACAGGCCACCACAGCCGGAGTCCCAGCGCTTCCTCCTCTCCCTCCCTGTGACCCAGTCCCACCTCCCCGCTCCAGCTCAGGACTCTATTTTCATTCTTTCTTTCTTTCTTTCTTTCTTTCTTTCTTTCTTTCCAGTACTGGAGATGGAACCCAGAACCTTCACACGGGGCCACATTCTCTGCCTTCTTCAGTTTCATTTAGAGACAGCCTCTCACCAAGGCACTAAGTCGCTCGGGCCACATTCAAACTCGGCATCCCCCTGCCTCAGCTTCCCGAGGTGCTGGGGTTGTAGGCGTGCTCCACAACGCCTGGCGGGCCTCCTATGCTTTAAAAACTTTGCAACTCCCTCCCTGAGCCCAGGCCAGCTCCTCTGCAGCCTGCCAGGCCCACCAGACTTCTCCCCAAACCCGCTTCTCCACCCCACACTCCACCCCACACTCCTACTTTACCACTCCAGGCCTTCTCTGCGGGGCCTCCTACCTGGCGCCTCCGGCCCGTCTGGCGACCCCACTCCTCAGTGAGACTCAGCCATGACACGGCTAATATGCGCCCCACCAACACGCGCAAGAAGGGAAAGAGCCCCCGCCACGCACCAGGCACCACAGGCCCAGCGATGCAGGACACGGGCTCCCTCCGCCAGGAGCCAGGGGACCAACGTTAAACTAACCACTTTACCTCTTGACGTGCCACCCCAGCGGGAAGTCCGGGGAGGCCTCCAGGAGGTGACGCCAGAACCGTGACAGGAAGAGTGCCGGAAAGACTGGCCAGGAGCACGGGGAAGGGAGAGGCATTACGGCAGCGGGAGGAGCACATGGGGGCGCTCTGAGGCCGGGAAGAGCCAGGGAAGCAGAGTAGGGAAGCGAGCTGGGTAGGCTGCGCAAGGCCTGGGGGCCTAGGATGCGCCTTCACTCTGGACCTCAGGGGCAAACAGAAACCATGGAGGGTCTGGCTGTGACTTGACTGTGTCCCTTAAAGGTCACGCGGCAACAGCGTCAGGAGGTGAGGAGGTGATGAGCGTGTCGGGGGCTGGGTCTCCACAGATGAACGGCTGACCCCCCGAGAAAGGGTTGAGGGAGGGCACTGGCCTCCCTGGCGCTGTCGCCCGCCTTGCAGGTAAAGGGTCGCATCAGATGCCAGACCTTGACCTTGGAATTCCAGCCTCCATAACCATAACGAATACATCTCTGCTTTTTTAACCCTTCCTCAGTGCTGGGCACGGAACTCAGGACCTTGGCACCAAGCTACGTTTTCAGCTTTTTATTCGATTTTGAGTCACAGTCTTGCCGAGTTATCCAGACCGGCCTTCAACTGGGAATCTTCCTGTCTCAGCCTCCCGGGCAGCAGGGATTACAGGAGTGTGCCACTGAGCCTGGCCCTATGCTTGGTAGGTCGCCCAGTCTTGAGTACCCTGCCCTAGCAGCACACGGCAGGTGAGGACAGGCCTCAAGCGGGGGTCACAGACACGGCCGCAGGTAGAGATCACGTGGAGGCGGCTTGCCTCTGCCTCCTGGTCCCGGACTGAGGCACTCTGGGACCCGCAGGGCTGACTGGCCTACCTGCGTGGAAGCCCGGCCTAGGGGCAGGCCATCTGCCCCTAGCCCATGCTCACAAGTTCCTCTGTCACCGCCCGCAACACCGTGTGGTCACCTCCGTCTGTGGCTCATCCCCGCAAAGCCCTGCCGAGGTCAGACTGGACTTATCGGCAGCCCCGACACGGCGCTGGGGATGCTGGGGCCATCAGCAGCTTCAGAGTCTGCTCCTCAGTCTACACCCAACACTTCCCTGGACCCGCCACTGACGACCCCTCACCATCACAAGACCCAGCAGCCTCTCCCCAAGCCAGAGGAGCATTTGGGCAGGCAGGGGTCACCAGGACAGACTTTCCTTCCTGCCTCACCCACTGCTATGGCTTTTAAAAAAAAAAAAAAAAAACAGTCTCACTCCATCAACCAGGCTGGTCCTGAATTCACCGCGTAGCCCAGCTTGGCCTCAGCTTCACAGGTACTGGGATTACAGGCGTGCGCCACTACATCCAGCTAATTTTTATGTGGTGCCGGGACTCAGGGCCTCGAACACTCCAGGCAAGTGCTCTAACCACTGACATATCCCTCCAGCCACCGCTATGTCTTAAATATGAAGTGTCCCCCAGACACCCCGGTATGGAGGCCTACCCCTGGGGGCGGGGCCTAGAGAGGTGAGTGGATCATGACAAGGCTGACCTCATGATCAACAGATTAGTCCACTGGTGAGGTCATAGTTGATGGGCAGCTGGGAGAGGGGGCCAAGGGGAAGGAAGTGGGTCACAGGGGGCGTGGCCTGGAGTGGGACATTGTGTCTCTAGCCCCTCCCTCTGTCCTTTCTGGCTCTCTCTGGCTCTCCACTCCTGGTAGCCATGAGGTACGCAGCTCCTCCCCACGCCCAGCCGTGAGCCACGAGAAACCTTTCCTCCCTCAAGTGGGTTTTTCTCAGGTATCCTTCCCACCGCTAACGCACCCACCGCTGGCCCCTGGCAGGCCCTGACCCGCAGCCAGGCCACACAAAGGATATGGGTTACACACCATCTTGATGCACCAGTTCCGGGGACTGGTGGTCTGTCGCAGACAGAAGAAGGCAACAGGTGCCAGGTCGGGGTGGGGGACGTCGGGGTCGGCTCCATCCACGGGCTCCTCCAGGCCTGGCGGGGAGGGAGGGGGGCTCCGGGGCCCCGGCTGCTCTGTGATCCCTGGCTCAAGGGCCGCCACCGATGAGGAGGGTGGGCAGGTGCTCTCAGCCATGTCAGCGCCGTGCAGGGGGCCCTGGGGGCAGAGAGGGTCGCACGTGGGGGACAGGCTGGCAGCTGCTGACGAGCCCACCACCCCCAACAGGGACACGGACAGCCTAGAGCAGGCTCTGCGGGCCCCTCGCCCTCATCCCGCTGTGAAGACTGAGAAACAGCGGGCCTGGAGCTGTTTGTGCGGAGCTGCAAGGCCACAGGCGGATCTCGCCAAGCCAAGCCCCCGGGCGGACCTCGCCAAGCCCCCGTGTTAGCAAATGAACGGTAAGGACAAGGGGCTGGTTTGGTTTTTTTCTCTCTTTCTTGTATTGGGGACTGAACCCAAGACTTTTACACTAGCCACAGCCACAGCCTTTTTTTTTCTTGAGACAGAGTCTCTCTCACTCTGTATTTAAGACTAGTCCTGAACTCACCGTGTAGCCCAGGCTGGCCTCAAAACTTAGGACAATCCTCCTGCCTCAGTTTCCACAAGCACTAGGTATACAGGTATGTACCACCACACCAGCTTGCAGTGGTGATTTCCTCTGTGTGTGTGTGTGTGTGTGTGTAGGCCAGGATTGAATCCAGGCCTTGAACATGCTAAGCACTCGCTGGACCACTGATCTACATCTTCAGCCAATGTTCACTTTTTGTACAGGACTAGGGCGGTACCTGGGGATGCAGCTCACAGGAGAGCCTGTGCTTAGCATGCCTGGGTCGCCATCTCCAGGGTGCATGAACCCATGACTGACTACAGGTAGCATTTAGTGCTGCATACAGTGTAAAGAAAATGTGTAGGGAAAAAAGCAGTTGTAAACACAGACCGGATATCCAGGGCCGTGTACTGGAAAGGAGAAGCTGGGGTGCTGAGAAATCAGGCAGTGGGGGACCCCAGCAGGCTAGGCCGGGATCACAGGAGGCTTCCCAGAGGAAGTGACGACTGAGCTCAGCCCACCAGGGGCACCCACTCCCCCCACTGCCTCACAAAGCTGAAACCCAGCAGTCTTCCAGAGCAGCCTCCCTACTTTATGGCTAACAGACCCAGAAGGGGACAGGACAGACCGTGGCCAAGTAGCAGCAGAGCTAGGACCAGTCAGGGCTGGCTTGCCAGATCTGTAGACACTGTCCGTGTTTTAATGTCCTGCTGTCACTAAGTTGAAAATCTCATTTTTTTTAGTAGTTGAAAATCTTAGTGTTTCATTAAGCCCTTCTCCCCACCACCGCCACCCACTTTCACCTTGTACTGGGCCCTGCGAATCGCACAGCTAGCTGGCTCTGACTCCCACTCAGGGCTCTGACCTCCCACCTGGGTGGGGTGATCGTACCCCTGTGGCAGCTGGAGAAACCAAGGCCGTGCGAAGGGACTGGCTTACCAAGGGGACACACTGAGCCTAGTGAGAACCAGGAAGGGACCGGAGGCCAGAGCCTTAGCACTAGCACTGCAGACCCATTTATTTAGTGGTAGTGGCCTGGCTGGGCCACCTGCAAGGCTACCAGTCCTTGTAGACTGGTGTGCCGGTATTGACAGTGCCAGGCTGGGCAGTGGGCATGGACAATGAGGCCCGGTCCTTGGCGCCCACCCACTGCTGCTGGCAGCCGCAGGGCTCTCCACTGAGCACCCGGAGCTGATGCATTTGGACACTTCTCTGGCTCCCAGGGGCAGCTGGCGGGAGCTGGCACTTCCTGCCACTTTGCCCGGCTGGTCAGGGAGGCAGTTTTCTCCAGAGCTCAGTGAGGCTTTGCTCTTGGTTCCAGAGAAGTAGCCGTGGGCTTTACGTAAGCTCCCAGGCACCCTGGCCAGCCACGTGTTGCCCACCCAGGCAGAAAAGCAAGGTGCTCACCTCCTCCCAGCTTCTGCTTATACCCTTCCTCTAGCCAGGGCATCCTCTCTCCATGACTTTGCCCCTTGCTCACACAGGCCCTGCTGGTTCATTTATTTGTCTGACAGTTATTTCCTGAGTGCCTACTGTGTGGGGGCAATGGGGCTATGAGCGCCTAATGTGTGCGGGCTATGAGGCTATGAGCACCTACTGTGTGCGGGCTATGGGGCTAGCGCACCTACTGTGTGCGGGCTGCAGGGCTAGAGCACCTACTGTGTGTGGGCTATGGGGCTCCGCTGTGAACCAGCCAGACCTGCCACCAGGCCTCCTTCAGCTCACATTCCAGCAAAGGAGAAATGAACACCTGTCAACTCGCGGCTCTCTTCCTGGCTTCTGTAACTCTTATCTCGGCCAAACACGCCGCATTGTTTTCGTACCTACGGCGCTGTGATCCGGTGTCCGTCTCCCCAGCCTAAAGGCTGTAAGAGAGCAGGGATCGGACTCCCTGCCACGATCCCCAGCATCTGTAGCCTGCTCCTGGGACACATTAGAGGCTTAATAAAATATCTGTTGAGGAAATGAATAAAACGTGCTGGGAAGTAAATAAAGAAGGGGGAAGGATGGGAGTGAAGTCACCTTGCCTTCCCTGAAGGAAAAGACTCAGAAGGCACCTCCAGGGTAGCCTGCAGGAAGGCGCCCTGGTTAGCAGAGAGTGTGCAAAGGCCTGAAGGATGCAGCCCGCTGGGGGTGTTTCCAGAACAGAAACCGGGCAGGTGTGGCTGAGCCACAGTGGTGTAGGGAGAGCACATCAGAGCCCCACCGGAGCCCTCAAAGGAGGGTCCCCAGCACGCAGGCGGGTTCTAGGCAGGGGAGCGCTGTGCCCTGGGTGGAGGTGGGGGGCACAGGCCAGCGGGAGCTGGAGGGATGGGCCAGCCCAGGCAGGTGTGAGATCTGTTTGAGATGGAAGCCCCTGGTGGCAGCCTTCTGAAACCCCTGCTGTGGCCACAGGGAGCAAAGAGTTTCTGGTCTCTGCCCCTGGGTAGGGGACACACAAACCCCTCTCTCCATTCTTGGTACTGTCTGCCTGTCGTTAATTTGCCTTTTGCCTTTCTTGCTGTTATTTAAACCGGTCACACTCAGCACTCTGGGAGGCTGAGGCAGGAAGATTGCAAGTTAGAGCCTAGCCTGAGCAAATTAATGACTCTGGGGATGTAGCTCAGTGCAAAGATTCTGGGTTCAAACCTCAGCAGCAGGGGGGAAAAAAACTTGTCACACTGTGCCCTCTGTCCTCAGACCCCACTCACTGCATGTACGTGTTGGGGTCCTGAAAACCATCACACGGAGGCCGCACCCCACCCCCATCTCCGGGGACCACTCAGCCTCCACTCTCTGATCCGCTCCCTAGCAACTGCCTAGGACACCACCCTCCCCTCCAAAGGCCCCTAGGTCCAGCACAGAGTCCCCTCTTTCCAGCCCCTGGCCAAGCCCTGCCCTCATTGTCCGTGGGCTCACAGCAGGAAGCCCATGGGAGCTGGCGCCTGGCCCTCCAGAGCCTCACTGGTGCAAGAGGACCACTTCAGGGGACCCCAGGCGCTGGTGGATTCATGTCAGGTCCGTGAGGCCCAGGGTCTGAGCGGCCTCCACCTCTTGCCTCTGAGTCTATTCCTTCTTTTTGTTTTTGTCTTTTGGGGCAGTTTTGTTATTTGTTTTCGTTTTGTTTCTGTTTTGTTTTTTGAGGCAGGGTCTTGTTAGGTAGCCTAGGCCGGGCTCAAATTTGCAATCCTCCTGCCTCCTCCTCCACAGTGCCAGATCAGAGGCATCCCTGCCCTGCCCAGCTGGTCCTGCCACCTCGGCTCTTAGGACCGAACCCTGGCCCACAGGAGTCCCAAGTGCACAGGAGGGTCCAGGCAGTGGCTCCGTGAGCAGGGCAGGACCACAGCCTCACTCCGTCTGAAATACTTGCTTCTATCCCGGACTCCACTGTCTTTTAGAGACTCAGTTTCTCTCTGTGTGAAGTTCTGCCCTGCTGCTGGGAGCAGGCAGTGCAACGTGGATGGGACCCAGGAAGACAGGCAGCTGAGCACGCGAGAGGTCGGCTGTGTCATCGCCCGGGGCTGCCACTCTAGCCTCCCTTTGTTACCGTTATCACGTGACCAGCACAATCACCATGACCCTCACCACCAATCACTGTCGCCATGACTACCACCAGCTCCATCACCATCACCTCCGTCACCCTCAGACAATGGGCAAAGAGCTCTGAGCATCTCCCGTACCAATTCTCACCACAGCCCCATGACATGTTTTCCTTCTTAAAGGAGGAGACCAAGCGCCACAGGAGCCGAGAAGGACCCAAGGTCACGCAGCCGGCAAGGGGCAGAGGTGGGTCCAACTCAGGTCTACACACTTGCAAGCTCAAATACTGAACCACTACGGTCTAATGTGGGCTGGTGCCCGGGCACTGGCTGCCCAGGACACAGGCCTCCTCCCCTCCCACTTGACTCATCAAGCACGAGAGACCCAGCTGCTGGTCCAAGCAAGACCCCAGTCTTCCCAAGGCACTAGGAAATCTGCCTTCCAGGATGCTCTAGCCAGCACTCAAGAGCTTTTAAGAGTCTGTCTCCAGAACACAGAGCTTAAGAGGAGATCTAAGGTCTAGCCTGGACACCCAGACCGTGTGTGCGTGTGCGTGCGTGTGTGCATGTGTGTGTGTGTGTGTGTGTGTGTGTGTGTGTACATGGAAATGTGTTTGTCGACATCATACCAGGTGATACCACTACTAGAAAAACAAGCAAATTCATTCAGGGAATATAAGAATCCAGGAATCTCAGAATCACAGTATCCTAGACTCACAAAGAATCAGTCCTTAAAGGCCCCAAATCACCCTAGAAACCACAGCGCATTGTTTGGGAACATGGCTGGAAGCCATGACCTGTGTCTGACACCAACCCACCTTGGCACAGGACCGCCTGGAAGTGCCCTCAGCTACTGTCTACAAAGCAGGTGACACGCGCTCTGTGGCAAGGCCACTGTGAGGGTGAGCGCGTGATGTCCCATGCCCTGGGTGAGTGCACAATAACACCCAGGCTGTCACCCCAGAATTCTAGAGTCCTAGAAGTTGTTCCCATCTCTAGATCTTCACAGAGGGCGTCTCTAGAAACAGCAGAATCTCTAAAGGGCCAATTCATTACCATACACACCGCACAAAGGCCACAGTCACACTCACAGACTCACCCATGGTACACACTATCACATTCGCCCACAGACACACACACTCAAATTATCCCACACTCCCTCCTAGACACACCCAGACCAAATTTTCTGTCAGTACTCACATACAATCAGACACACACAACATACTCACATGCAGACACAGACATCCACACACAACACATACTCACCCACGTACAACACACAGCCACACAAACATCCTCATACAGAGGTACATGCATACAACACACAGTCACAAAAACACATCTTCACACACTCAGGCACATACAACATACACTTTCACAGACACAAACAGAAAACATACATACACACACACAATTACACAAATATGCATAACACAGACAGACACGCCCATACCCATAACCACACACAGACACACACAACTCCTACAGAAACACTTCATGCACACACACCATCCCATAGAGATACCTACACCACACACTCAGGCAGACACACACACACACACACAATGCACAAGCACATCCACACACGCCCCAGTCCCAACACACAGACACACTCAACCCCTCACACATAGGAGCCAGCCTGTATCCGGAGGTCTGCAGGAGAGTCTGTGGGAAGGCTGCCTCCTCAAACCTTGCAGCCGCGTCCCAGAGCCCTGGAACCCTCTGTCTGCTCCCTCTTCCGCATGACAGCCCTGCAGACGCCTGACGACAGCCGCCCACCCTCGGGCCGCATCTGCCCCAGGCCTGTTGTCAGCAGCTCCTCCAACCATCCCTCGGAGGGCAGTCTCCAGATCTGCTCTGTCTCCCTGACCCCTCCCCAGTCTGGTCACATTTGCACAATTCCCTCAGCGTGGGCAAGACCAAATTCACACCAGGCCACCCAGAGCACAGCAAACGTGTCACCTGCCTGGTTCCAGAGGTAGGCAGGGCCTCTCTTGACGCGGGCTGGACCCGGGAGCCCCGCTGGCAGCACAGGCCGACTGTAGAACCGTTGGGGCATGCGGCCCACGAGTCCCCTCTGGTCTTCAGAGGAGCTCAGCAAGGCCACTTCCCCTCCAGGTCAAAAAGGAATGGCTAAAGTTTGGATCCCAAGTGCACAACCTGCCAGAAAATTTGGTCTGGTCCAGCCAGCTGAGCCTGCCCACATCTTGAATTCCTCCTGGCCCGGTCACCAAAATCAATAACTAGCCCTCCCAGCTTTGGAGCACACTGGGTCAACGCGTGGGATCAGCAGCCCTTCCGGGACGGCTAGCAAGACAACCAAAGCAGCGAGCTCGATGCCACGCACCTGGCTACAACCCCAGGAACTAAGTATGTTTGCTGTCTCTGCCTATAGGGGAAGAAACTAAGGCATGGAGAGGGGAAGGGATTTTCCCAAGGTCAACAGCCACTTTACAGAAAAGGGCTGGGGCTTGGATCTGGGAGGTCCAGTTCCAGGTCACCAGTTGAAGGGCTGTCTGGGCCAGCCTGTAGACAGGAAGCTGCCGCCCCCGCCCACCCTGAGGGCCCACAGGCCCACCACCAGGCGTCGTGGCGTGTTTGTTGGCAGCGCGGGCTCTCTGCCACCTTGGAATCTTCACTGGTGTGTTTGAACATCTCCCAGCAGGTGCCTCTGCGGATCGGTTTCTCACTCACTCTGCAGTAATTAGGGCTCCGGTCTGAGTTCAGCTAACAAATCAAGGTGTGGGTGCTCCCTGATGGGACGGAGGGGCCCGGGAGAAAGAGCACCGCGCCAGGCCGTCCCACATCTCCAGGTCTCCCCAAGTTTCACCTCCTCTCTTGTAAAATGCGGAGGATGCTGCCTTCTCTCCCGGGCAATGGAGATAACAGACAGAAAGAGATTTGGAAAGTACCTTAATGAAAGGAAAACAGGCCCCATGCTAGGCACTGGAGAGGCTCTGCTAAGCCGCACAAAAAGCCTTTAAGGTGGAAGGCATTATTTCAACTGTACCCCAAGCCCCGGCTCCTGTGATGTTAAGTGATCTGCCCCTCTGGGCCAGGATCCTGGGCTTGTTCCTCTGTCTCCCGGCTGGGAAGTGAGCCCAGGCTCCAGAGAAGAGGCCGGAGCCCCTGGCCCAGCAGAGGGGGAGGTGTGCAGTGCCCAGGTGCTCACAGGCACGACAGCCCACTGCCCTTCCGGAGATCTGTCATTAGCCAGGCAGCTCTGGCCGCGTCCAGGAAAAGGGGGTAGCAGGCAGGGGAAGGGCCGCTGAGACGAGGGGCAAGGAGCAGGCCAGGCCTGGACGCCACGGCCTCAGGGCACCCCCGCTCCTGAGAATCTACTTCCTCCTCTGCCTCCTCTCCTGCTCTAGGAGCCCCCAAAGCAGCCAGCACCTGCTCCAGAGTCGCAGACACCCTGAGCTAAGCCCTTCAGAGCCTGCAACCCGCGTCACACACAGCCTGCTTCCCCACTCCCACAGCACGGGAGGAAAGAAATTGGAAGTGTGAACCCCTGCTCAGAGCAGACCGGGCCTGTGCCTTTCTGTCTGCTGTTTTATCTCCCGGTGACCAAAACAGGCCTGGCACTTAATAAGTGCTTAATAAGTGCTTAATAAGTGTAAAAGAAAAGAAAATCCCATTTGTTTCCCTCCCTCTCTAGGCTAATAGTCACGAGGCGGGGACTCAAGTCACATCATCTGCGTTTCAGGATCCACAGGCCCACAGACACAAAACCCTTGGACCCACGAGCCAGGGACCCACAAAGCACCCACAGATCCATCTCCAAGCCCCCGCCCAGCCCAGGACTCCTGACACTCGAGGGTTGACAGAGGGCACGGGGCAGGGGCCCATCATGAGGACACGTGGGAAGGGAATGTCGGACAGAAAGGAAGAGCAGGGAGGAAAGGGGGGGACCCGGGAGGGGGAGGATGGAGAAGGGGCCTGCTCCCCTGCAGCCTGGGGGTCTTTCTGGACCCCATGCCTAGCCCAGAATCGCCTATTTCCTGGCACAGTTTCTGAGCACTGGGACTGCAGGCTGGGGAATGAGGGAGCAGGCAGTGGTGGGGAGGCAGCTTGGATCAAGGAAGGCTATTTCTTTACCTTGGGCAGAGCTGGGAGCCGCTGGGCTGAGCCCCATCACGGCGGGGGAGCGACAGGGGCCACTGAGGGGACTCAGATGCAGCCCCCTAGGCCGCCCCACTTGACGCTCAGGGGCAGAGGAGGGAGGTGCGATCAAGGGAGCTGAGGCGGTGCCCACGCAGACGGGGAGAGCTCTGAGTCCGAAACCTGACTCCATTCCCAGTTGGGTCACAGGCTGTGTGAAGACAGGCGAGTGGACAGGGAATCTCACAGCAAGCTCCCCTCCCCTCAGCCCACCCAAGGTCAAAGAGTCAAGTCACAGGATGCAGGAAGGCCTGGCGCCCCCTGGTGGGCCTAGAACATGCCCTCTCAACTGCGGCCCTTCCAAGCTGGAATGGAGGCAGAGTGGTGGAGAGGGTGTCCAGGGCAGATGGGCAGGACTGGGGAGTGGGCGGCAGAGAACCTTGCTCAAAGAAGTGGGGAAGGGCCTCGTGCTTGGCCTGCAACCCCTCCCCCAGGAGGGCCATCCTGATGCCCCGGTGGGGGGCAGGCCCTTGCAGGGGAGGCGGCTTGACCAGTTTTGTAACCAGCCAGCCTAGCACTCCCCAGGACACCGTCTTCCTATCTGCTCACCCACCTTAGACTGCAGCCCCGGGTCCCTGCTCAGTCTGCCAGCCTCCCCTCCTGGTCACAGGGCGATGACAGAGGGGAGAACAGGAAGGAAGGTCTCTAAATTCCTGCCCGGCGCCCAGCCCAGACATAGAACCTGGATTCAGTGCAAAGTTTTTCCGGAAGGGTGAACAGGAGTTTCCAGAATGAGTCGTGGGGACCATGGAGAGATGATGACCCAACAGGACTGGGCCACGGAGAGGCAGGCCCGAACTCCTCTGCAAACCCTTGTTGGATCCCAGCCCAGGTCATGCGCCCGCTGCCCTGTGTGCCCAACATCCCGACCAGCGCCCCATCTGCGCCGGAAGCCCCCGGCAGTAGGGACGGAATGGAGACGGCCTGTCCAGGCCACACGGAGCCCTCCAGCCCAGGGCACTGCTCACATGTGAATCAGATTTCATCACACCACACGCGCAGACACACGCAGGCTTGCTCTCTCTCACACACACACACACACATACAACATACACACACCTGGCCCCAGAACACAGACTCCAAGGCCAGAAAACAGCTCGGGGTCTTCTCAGATTCCAGTCTCACTTAGGGTTCAAGAGTACCCAGAATCCCGACTGGAAGCCAGTTCTGGGCACAGGGACTGGCTGAGCGCTGCCCAGGGGGGCCCCCAGGCCTTATGACCTCCCCGAAAAGAGGCCTTCCTACCTCCTGCGAAATCCTCTGGTCCCCTACCCTACCCCACGCGCTCCCCAGCAGACAATTAGGACCCGCTCAGCACAAACACTCATTATATAACCTTCGCAGCGCTGCTGAGGATCCCTTCTAGCCGGGAGTCCCAGCTCCGACCCGGCCTGGCTCCGAGCAGTGCGGCCTTGGCCCCCGGCGGGGGGACCGGCCAGGCCAGGGGCCCTCCACCACCCCCGCCTGGAGGAAAGTTACACCGGCCCGGGGCTCCCCTGCTTCATTCCGCCACTCTCCACCAACACTCCCAGGCCAGCTAGGGCAGGACGCTGGTACCAGCCCCGGTCCAGCAGCTCGCAGAGCCGCAGCGGCAGAGGGACAGCGGGACGGACCGACAGACAGCCTAGGCCCTCCCGGGCAGCCTGACTTGTTGAATAAATTTCTGCAGCGCCGGCTCCCCCGGCTTGGGGCTCCGGGTACCCGCACGGGAGAACTTTGGTGGCCTTGGAGAGGGGCCCGGTCAAAGTTCCCGGTCCTTCCTCCCGCGAGGTGCGGGATGCGGAGCCCACCTGATGGGCAGCGCAGATGGGGGGGGGGGGGGTCCTCCAGAAATAAATAAATAAATAAATACACGCCTCCGTGAGGAAAGAGCCCGAGGACGCGCCCGAGAGCCGGGCAGCGGGGCTGCGCCCTGCCCGCCCCCGCGCCACCCACCGCCACCCATCGCCACCTACCTGGGCACGGACGGGCGACGGGGTCGTCCGCGCTGGGGGCGCGGGCGCGGCGCGACCCGGAGGGACCCCGGCCCCGCCGTAGCCCACCCGCCGACTGGGGATCAGCTGAGCCCCGGGGGCGCGGGGGGCGGCGGGCGGCGGGCGGCGGGCGCGGGGGCGCGGGCCATGGCGCGCGGGGCGCGGGGCGCTCGGGGCGGGCGGGGGCGGCGCGGGGTCCGGCCGGCCGGGCGCCTCGGCGCGGCTCGGGTCCCCCGGCGCCGGCCCGGGCTGCAGCGGGGGGCTGCAGGCTGCGGAGAAGCCGGAGCGCCTGGCGGTGCGGGGACGTGCGGCGGCGGCAGCGGCGAGACCGAGCCGCGCCGGCCGCGTGCGAGGAAAAGCCGTCCTTATACTGACACCACATGTCTCCGGGGGACGCTGCAGGCGCGGGACCCGAAGGGGGCGGCGGGGAGGCGACAGACTGACTGACTGGGGGCGGCGGCGGCTGGGGCCCCTCGCCAGGGCACAGGAAGCCCCGGTCTGCGGTCAGGGTCACACCCTGGGGAGAAGGGTCCTGACCCCGCAGTCTGGGGGCCGCGCCGTGCGTGCAAAGCGGGGACCCTTTTCACGGCCAACCCCGCCGCCAGGTGCCCGCTTGGTCTGGTCACACTCACTGAGATGAGCTGGGGCGGGAAGGGGGGGTCCTCCGGGGTCCCACCGGGGGGCCCATGGAGTCCACCAACTCCTGAACGCCAGAACCCCACTCTAACAGCCAAGTTGCCTCCCTCACCAGCCTCAAGGTCTGGCTGACAAAAGACCCCCTCTAGGGAGGCTGCCTTGAAGACCCCCCCCGCCCCCTCCCAGGCGGGTCAGATGTCCCTCTGTCCCACCGGGAAGGCCTCAGCCCTGGCCTAGGCAGACAAACACAGGCCTTCCTGGGGAGACCAGCACCAGTCCAGCCTCTGCCCTCTCCCTCCTGGGCAGAGGGTTGAGGGGAGAAGCGGGGATTGTCCAAGCTTATGACCCCCTTTTATTGGCTCATTTATATCCAGTCAAACAAATTAAAGGCCCCAAGATCCCCCCAGACACGGGCCAAAGGGGCTACTCCCTCTCCTGCAATCAGGAAGCAGTTAGTCAGGAGCCTGTTTGGGCTGGGCACCTCCCCGTGTTCCACCTGTGTGCCCCCACTGTACTAATATAAACTGAGCCAGACGCCAGCAGCCTGGCCAAGACCCCGCATCTGGAAAGCAGCCGCTCCAAGTGTGAATCCAGAGCCCCCTGGTCCCTGCCCGGGCGTCCTCCCCACACCGGGCCACCCACCTCAGCCCGTCCCTCCTCCTTGGCAAACTAAGGAAGAGCTCTGGAGGACACCCAGGCTGTCCCGGGCCCACCTGTCCTGGCACACAGGCACAGCTTCAGGCGATGGTGCGCTCAGGTTCTACTCCAGCTCAGCCAACCCCTGCGACGCCGCAAGTTCACGCTCCACCGGGAGTAGAAAGTCTCTTCGGACTCGGCACCGCCGCTGGTACATAGTAGTCACTCAACAAATACTCGTTCTTGTTATTCTACCCAGCGAGACCAGCCTCTGTAGTTACGACCACAATGCAAAAGTGTCTGGGCAAACATTAGGCTACTGATGTCCTGCAGGTAGGCATGGAGCGGACCAGACAGCGTCGCCAGGTGAGACGCATTGATTTCAGATTAGAGTGGGCTTCGGGGGAGGCCTCCTCAGAGGCCAGAGGACAGGTGGCAGAGCAGGGCGCGGGGGAGGCAGAGGCGGGGGTGGGCAGGCACCCCGGTCTCTGACAGCTGAGCTCGAATGCCCCACACCTGGAAGGTGAAAGAACTTAGGCTCCAAGGCAGGGAAAAGACACCAACCACGACCCACTCTCACCATTTTCCTTGGGCAACAGTTTCCTAAATTTCAGAAGGCTCTGCAGGATGTTCAGAAGCCACCAGATGGTGAATTCTCAGGTCCGGGTCCCCCACCCCCACCCCGGTGGCAACCTCCTGAAGTGGCTGTCCTGCCTCCTGCTTGGTTCCCGAGGTGACACAGATCTCACCTCCCACTGGGCGGCTTGTTTTTCCTTTGGCAAATCTCTGATCACAAAAACTGATTTCTCATATCTGAGTAGAAATTGGCCCCTTCCGTGATCCTGGCCTATCCCAGTCCCAGCGAGACTAACACGCCATCCCCAGCCCCTTGCCAGGACCCACGCTGGCCGGAAGTCCTACTTGGGCCTAAGTGCTCTAGGCTCCTCGAAGCCCTGGCTGTCCCCTCCATCCTCCCATTGCACCCCAGCACAGGCGGGGTGTCCTGTGGGCACAGAGGGGGCAGAAGAGACGGAAGGCCATAAAAGAAGTGGGGACGTGAGAGGACCCTTCAACCTTCAGTGTGACTGCAGGACCGCTTCCCAGCGGGAAGTGAGGCGGGACAGTGCTGCCCAGAGCCCCGGCTGCCTGCAGGGGCTTCATTTAGTCATTATTGCTATTTACATGACGCTGGTGTTTGCAGAAGGCTGCACAGGCTGCATGCACCCACCAGGCCCTGTCTGCCCTGGAGCAGGAGCCTTCCCGGTTCCTCTCACCGGCTGGCGAGCCAGCCAGCAACCCTGCGCTGACAACTGGGCCTGGCCCCGTCGCCTTCCGTCCTGCCCTCTCCCAGGGACAAGGCCCGGCCAGGCCTGGGTTCCCTCACCGCCACTCTGCAGAAGAACTTTCTCAAGCAGAGCATGGTGGGGCAGATCTGTCATCTCAACACTCTGGGAGGCCGAGGCAGGAGGATTGCAAGTCTGCGCCAGGCAGGGGCAATTTAGCAACTTAGTCTCTGTCTTAAAATGAAAAATAAAAAGCTAAGGATGTAGCTCAGCGTGAAGGCCCTGGATTCTGCCCCCAGTACCGCGAGGAGCGGGAGGGGGAAGAGGAAATATTTCCTTGTGATTCAAGTGACTGGACAGGTAGAGACCGTCCATCACTGAGCATAAAGAAGGAAACCGGGGCTGGGGGAAGCGGGGCAGAGTCCCTGCCCCCGGACATGGAAGCCGGTCCCCTCCAGGCTTCAAGTCCCCGATTAAGAGCACAGTGTCCTCAGAATCCACACTGACTTATTTCTCGAATGCTCCCAGTCATTTCCCTGTGCCTGGCCTTGAGGTAGGGCTCCTCAGATACCCATGGCTTTAATCCTTATCACAATCTTATAAAATTATCGCTGCTGGCTTATAGGCGATGAGCCCTTGGCACAGAGAGGCTAGGTAACTTGCTCAAAGCCACACAAGCTAACAAACGGCAGAGCTAGGCTTCAAATTCAGGGGCTCTCTGCTCATAAGCGGAATTCTGTGATCTGGGGCTCAGAAGCTCTAGGAGTCAGGGTTTCCAGGACTGCAGACTGAGAAGTAGCTGTGGCCATGAAGGGAGGGAGAGGCCCAGCCTGAGGTGCCCTCACAAGGGCCTCTTTCTCTGGAGTGGGCACAGCAGTCCTGCTCGGGCCCCAGGTCCCCAGTCCTCCAGTGGCCCTGTGCCCTGAACACCTAGGACCCAGAGGGACAGGAGCTCTGGTCCACTCTGGGGGTCATCCACATGGTAGGAACTGGCAATGCGAAACCCTGTGACAGAAACCAAACTTTGGCATTCCCAAAGCATCTGTTAGGCGTCTCCGTGGTCCGTGCCAGAGTGGAGGACATCCCCAGGGGAAAGGTAAGTCTGGAAGCGCTGGCTGTGGCTGAAACGGGGAGGAGACTGGCCGCGAGTGATCCCCAAAACCCACGGGCATCTTGATGGATCCCGAGAGGCCCGGAGGCACCAGTTTGTAGGGCAGCGGCTGCACGAGGAGGGTTGGGAGGGTGAGAGAGAAGAGAGTGAAGGGTGAGAAGAAACCAGAAGGGACCTGGCAAGGCGCAGGAGGTGGATCTCACAGAGGGGGCACACCTAGAGAGCAGCCCAGGAAGGGGCCAGCAGGTGTCCCGCCCACTGGGCCCAAGCCTGCTGTGGCCACAGCAGCCCTGTGCTAGGGGGGTTCCCTGTGTGGGGCGAGTCCCTCAGAGCTGACACCACACGGACAAGAGCAGCCTGAGCAGCTCGGGCCCCGAGTGCACAGGAGTCACACCCAGGCACGCAGGCGCGGGGTGCAGGCGGCGCGCCTGGTGCGCAGCAGGGAGCCCCTCCTCCCTGCTAGCAGGTGTCTGCTCACTTCATTAGCCCACTTAACCCCCCAGCATCCCAGGTGATGGGGTTGTGACCCTCCTCTCACAGCTGGAAGAACCAGAATCCAGAGAAATTAAGTGAATTGCCCAGGGTCACATCGCTAATGAGCAGCAGAAGGGATGCCAGGGTGTGCGTGCATGTGTGTGCACACACGTGCACGCGCTCGTGCATGGGGCGGGGGCTTTCTACCACCTGCCCACAACGCCAAGGACAGAAAGCTGGAAGGAGGCAGAGGGCAGACGGGGGTCCTGCCAGGAGGGAGATCCCTGCCTCCCAGCCAGAAGAAATTATTAGTGCCTTTGAAGTTTCCTAGCGGGGCTCAAAGCCTCCAGTGTGGGCACATCTGGAAAGGGCCACTTGATGTCCTGACGTTCTGTTGAGAGGGAGGTGGAGATGGGACAGCCAGAGAGCAGAGCCCCCAGGGAGGACAGCCCACAGCCCCGCCCCAGGCAGAAACACCCCCACCACCTCCACGCACACTGGCGCCTGTCAGTTGGCACACCCCACCGCTTGTGCCTATCGGCGTCCTGGGCTCCAGTGTACAGAAGGTGCTTGGTACTTGCTGGGTGCGTATCTTGAGCCACAGCTCCACGGCAGTCATTTCCAGACTCATTTTACAAACAAGGAAGTTGAGGTCAGCAGAGGTCATGTGACAATCCAGCCATCGTTCCAGGGGCCACTCCATGTTTTCTTTCTTGATTTCTTTCTTTCTTTTTGAGACAAGGTCTTGCTCTGTGGTCCAGCTGGTCTTGAAGTTCCCACGGAGCCAAACTGACCTCTGACTCACGGCCATCCTCCCGCCTCAGCCTCTCTAGCTAGGGCTGGGATTACAGGTGTGCACCACCATGCCCAGATTTTTGTGGTGCTGGGGAATCGAACTCAGGGTGCTCTAACCACTGTGCTATTCCTCCAGCCCGCGGGTGTCATTTCTTGATCACTGGGGGCCAGGTGTTGGGTCTGCAGAGGTGTGCGACCCCAGCCCATCGGGGGGACAACACACTGGGGCTGGCAAGAGAACCAGGTGCCCCGGGAAGGGTTGGAGGGTCGCAGCAGGCTCCGTGCAGAGTGACAGCCAGAGACCGTGCTGAGTTCCTGGGTGTGCCATGGGAGAGCTTTCAGGGTTTGTCAAGGTCACTCCAGGTGGGGTCGTAATGGGAGCTAAGGCCTGAGAGAGGAAAGGCCAACACAGAGGGGAGGAGGAGAGGAGCCAGCTGAGGCCTGACAGGGCCAGAGGGACCGCGGACAGGGCAGAAGAGCCATCAGGGGCCAGGCGGCCCCTCCACCCGTTCTTCCTCCTCTCTCTCCCTCTCTCTCTCTCTCTCTCTCTCTCCGGGAGTCTTTCCATTCCCTATTTCTCCTCCCCCCACGCCAGCTCCCCTTCTCCTCAGCTGTGTCTCCGTCGCTCTCTGCCTCTGTCTGTCTCCCTAACTCCCGGAGCCGGCAATCGAGGTTCCGTCTCCGCGCGTCTGTCTCGCCCGCCCTGCCCTCCGCGTGCTGCGTGTATGTGCATGTCTCTCCCGCACACACGTGCGTGCACAACTCACTCCGTCCTCTCACTGCTCCCGCTGCGAGCAGAAAGAATAACGGAGCAGGCGCCTGGCCCTTTCATCCTCACTGGACAAAGGCCGCGCCTGGCAGTCGGGCCTCCAGGAAGCCACCTCCAGTGTCACCATCGAGGAGAGCCGACTGAGGCCTGCGCGGTGGGAGTGGCTCCGGGCAGGCAGGGCAGCGCAGCGTGGCCTGGTGGCTCCTTTGTGGTCCTGGCGGGCCCTGCGGGGAGCAGTTGCTTTGCCCGAAGCACACTGGGCAGCTCTTCCATGCCACAGTGCTTTCTTTTAAGGTTTGGTCTTTGTTCAAACTGAAATCCAGGGGAAAGGGCCGCTCAATCCACTCCCCAGCTCTGAGGCAGCTCTGAGCCGACGCTGGGTCTCTGAGAAGGACTCCAGCCCTGCCCTCTGTGTGGCCGTGGGTGCATGAGGGGAGGAGTGCCCAGTGTTCCCACCTAGAGAGTGCCTTCAGGTCTCTGCAGCCCTGCTCTGAAGCCCCTCCCACTGGACCTCACCAGGCAGCGGGTGCCACCTGTCTTGCTGACCTGTCCCTCAGCCTGCCCTGCCACAGGCCCCCCCCACCAGCGCTAATCTCACTCTCTGCCACCAAGCCACACACCCGGCCCTGGGCTGTCATTTTAAATGCAATGATGGAGAACACGATCTGACCCCAGCCCTGAAAAGGTTTGTCCTGGCGTCTGGGTAGAGAAGCTGGGAGGGCCATGTTCATCCGTGTCGGCCACTCAGGTGAGGAACTTGATCTCCTCGCTCCCCGCTTCCTGCTGCAAAGGGCCCAGCATCTGGGTCTCCCGACCCGCCCATGGACCCTGGCAGTGCTCCACTGGGCGAGCAGGACTTGGGCTCTGACCAGCCGTCACCCATCTTTCTCCCTCCTCCTATCCAGCTTGTTTCCCTCCCCCCCAACCTCGGGTCCTCCTAACACACACCCCTCTATAAAACCTCCCAGGAAGCCCTTCAGGGAGGGTAGATGCGCCCAAGGCAGGCCACGTAAAAGGCCCAAGCAGGGACTAAGGGAGATTGCAAGTCCCCAGCACGGATGGGGGCTTTCCAGCATGGCTTTCAGGGGCACCTTGAAGGCAGGAATGGCCATCCAAAGACTAGGAAAGGGAACTCTGCAATGGAGGGAAAGTCAGTGCAAATTATAGATAAGCTGTGGAAAAGTAACAGGAACTGACCCCCACTGAGACAGGAAGGCCGAGATTCACCAGTGTCCCCGACGTCCCCAATATGTCTACCTGCTCCCCACACCTGGACCCCGCCCGTGTCCAATCTGGAGAGGTAAGCGGGGCTTCCCCCTCCTCTGGCAGACGCACAAGCAAGGAACAGAGAGTTAAAGAAACTGGCCCACGCAAAAAGGGCAAACGTCAAAAGCCATGCGAGGCCCACGTAGTCGGGAGCCTACGACACCCAAGTGACAGCCTCGTAGTGATCTGTGGGTCCCTGTACATCCCAGTCTTGCAGAGAAGATTAGGGAGATTCTGATGCTTTACCCAGAGAATTTGCTTCCCCCAAAGGAGAAGACACACATAAGGACACTGACACACAGTCCTCACACGAACACAAATCCACACCCACCCACAAAACACCCTCGCACGTAGACCCGAGCAAATGCCGTTCCTATAACGCGCACTCTCGCAGCAAAACCCAAATCCATGCAGACACGTTCCCGCTCCTCTTGAATACTCACAGGCACATGCATGTTAGTATCACTGAGTTCACACTGACACACACACAGCGCAAACGTGCCCGTCCCAGATGCACTCAGGAAGGGGCAAAGCTACGCACAGAGGTAGAAGGACTGGGGGAAAGAGAGGAGGGGAGGAGGGAGGCAAGGCCCACCGGCAGGGGAAGGGCTGGTGGGAAGGAGGGACTTCAGAACCTCAGAGAGAGAGATGAGGAAAGGAAGACTGGAAAGATAAGGAGGCAGCAGGGGGGGGAAGGGGGGTGCGGAGGCCCGTGATTGGGCCCTAACTTTAGCTGCAGCTCAGGGATGAGTCACCCAGGGGGAGAGTGCTGAGCCGGCTCCAGGTTTCTGTTTATATACCTCCATGAGCTAAATATACAGGCTACGGGTTCTTCTGTTCTGGTCCGGCAGCTCCCTGCGGCCTCCCCGCCCCCTCGTCTCCCCGCCCCTCCTGGAGCCCCTGCTGCTCCCCAGTGGCCATAAACACACAGCCAGCCTACAGCTCTCCTACTGGGACAACAGCCTCAGGAGCTGACCACGGGCTGGCTCCAAGATCAGAAATAACATGGCCCAAACCACCCCTTTCTGAAGCCGGGTCAGGTGGGAGGACGCCATGCTAGCCCAAGGTCACATAGCGGGCCGGTAAATCCACCAGGCCAGAGCGTGAAGCGGATGCCAGGCCAGAAGCTTCTCTAGAATAAGGGGTGAAGGCCTGGGGTGGCAGGGCAAGGCCCAGGGGCGGAACTGAAGGTGTGAAGACAGACAAAACTAGAGGCCACCGGGCAGGCTAGGCCCAGACGGACGGCGCACAGTTGGGAGCACAGGAATGTCTATCAGGGTGAGGGCACAGGTGAGGAGTCTTGGAAACAAAAGAGAGAAATCCGTGGGCGAATCATTCCCGGACTCACCGGCCCCTGCACCCCGAAGGCCCCAGCGGGCATCCAAGGCCCTATCCCTAGAGCAGCCCCCGCGCCCTCCCAGCGCCCGTCGCTGTCCTTGGTGCTGAATCCCCGGGCCCCCACTCTTGCCCCGGGCCTAACCTCTCCTAGGAGTTCAGGAAGAGTCAGAGGCTGCGGCGAAGCACAGGAATTACGAAGACGCCCGCCGGGGTCCGAGACTTTCAGAAGAGCCACATCCTCAGGTGACAACCATGACCAAGGAAAACTCCGTAGGCAAAGATGGCCCACAGAGGACCCAGAGCGGAGGGAGGCGCCTGTGCCCAGCTGCGCCGGCGTCCCGTGCGGGAAGGGGCCCGGGCTGGAGGGCAGCCACCAGCCGAGGCGAGCTCTCCCTTGTTTCTGCTCTTCATCCTGATGAAAAGGTTGAGAGTTTTTACACCGTCAGGGAACAGAGCCGCGACTTCCGCGTACCAGCCTACGTGGCAGTTTCTTACACTCCTGACAGCGCCGTCACACTGCTGACAGCTTCGAGCATTTTGTTTTCTTCTGGAAACAAGCAGTGTCTTCTTCCCCGTCACGAGCCAGGCTCTGACGCCTTCTCCCCTGGAGCACACCCCACCCCAAGGGCCAGGTGCCCTTCCCAGGTCTCCACCCTGCCTCCTGCCCCCAGGCCTCTGCACACACTGTCCTCCCGACCTGGCGGCCCGCCTTCCCTCCTGCTCCTCTTTGGTGCCCAGCTCCTCCATCTCCCCCTCAGAAATCACGGAGGGGGGCACCTCAGAACTCGCGCCAGAACCCCCAACAGTTGGCACAGAGCCTGCCTCGCCCACTCCTTTTGCTCCTTTTCCCAGCTGGGTATGGTGGTCCACGCCTGTAATCTCAGCACTCTAGGAAGCTGAGGCAGGAGGACTGCATATCTGAGCCCAACCTGGACAACTTAGTGACCTAGTAAGACCCCACCTCACAAAAAGATAAATCAATCAATCAATCAATCAATCAAGGTGCTAGGGACGCAGCTCGGGGTCTGGTCCCAGTATTACAACCACTCCAGTTTCCTGCCTTCTACATGAGAAAAATACCGGACCACGTGTCCTCGGAGGGTGGTGGGGTACCAACAGGCTCCTTGAGTAAGAAGGGCATTGTGGGTGTTCTGAGATGCAGACAAAGGTTTCCAATGTTTTAGACAGAAATTCACTGCCTGGGTGGGACCCTTTGGCTCAGATCTGTAAACCCAGGACTCCCGGACTCCGAGGCAGGAAAACCACACGTTCAAGTCCAGCGCAGGCTGTTCAGTGACTTCGCAAGACCCTGTCTCGAAATCAAAACAAAAATGGGATGGGGGTGTCGCTCAGCGTGAAAGCCCCGAGCTCAATCCTCTGTACCACAAAAAAGAAAGAAAGAAAGAAAGAGAGAGAGAGAGAGAGAGAGAGAGAGAGAGAGAGAGAGAGAGACTGCCTAAAACAACCTTAAGGACAATTTAGCGGCATCGTCCCTCCTGTTTTACCATTTCTCTCCTTTCGTCTGAGAAACCTGAGGCTGAAAGAGGAAGGGTCTCCTGTGAAGTGGCCCAGGAGGCTGCCACAGCTCTAGGGGGTCCTGCGGGGGAGAAAGAGGAAGAGGAGGAGGAAGGCTGGGGTTGGCTCTGCCTCCCACACCCCAGAGCTCCGATCTGACCACATCCCACCTCCCACCTCAGGAGAGAATCGAAGATGGCCCCACCTCCATTCCTCCACACTGCCTCCCCCCACCTGCAGAGGATCCTAGCCTTCGAATAATGAACGATTCCTAATTTAATTACATCTTTAATTCATCTGGGTCTCGGAGGAGCTGTGAGCTGGAGTCTGAGGAACTGCTGGATCGTTCCCGAGAGGGGGAGGATTTCCCATTCTGCTCCATGGAAGGAAGGAAGGGCAGCAAGCCCCATTTCCCTCTGGCACCCCCGTCTTCCTACGAGGAAGGCGCCTTGGGCCTTGGGACAAGCAGGATCCTAGGCAGAGTCAGGGAGGCAGTGGCAGAGGAAGCACGGGGCAGAAGGGAAAGTCACTCCCGACCACAGGCCCGTATCTGGAAAGGCCCAGGGCCACTCGGACAGCCAGGGCTGGGTGTGGCAGGCTGTGTGTGCGCCGGGGCCACCTCCTTTTTTCCAGCTCTAGGGATTAAACCCAGGGTCTTCCCACTTAGCTACATCCCCTCCCCATTCATTTTATTTTGAGATATCATTCGAACAAGTTGCTAAGTGGCCTGGGCTGGGCTCGAATTGGAGATCCTCTTGCCTCCGCTGGGATCATTTCAAGGGCCTTTCCTCATCAGGCACTTTCTCCAACTTAACCCTAAGTTTCACAGTACGACCACTGGCACGTTTCAAATGAGGAAACCCAGGGTCAGAGGAGAGGACGTGATGTACGCGACGTCACAGGAGAGGGGAGAGGCTGGGCCAGGGCCCCAGAGCGATGCCTCATCACACACACACACACTTGACCTTAGCGGGCCCTCCGCACCCACCGGGACCTCTGGACCGGGACCTCTGGCAAGGAGTCCCAGCAGACATTCAATCCAAGCGTATCCACAGTCCAGGGCCATGAGCCTCCTGGACGCATTCGCATATTGCAGATTTCATCCAACAGGAACTGAGGTAGAGCTCAGTGGTGGAGCACTTACTGGGGTACGCGAGGCCCTGGTTTCCATCCCCGGGACCGAAGGGAGACGTCATCAAATACTTCTACCAGCAAACACTTGTGTCCCATTGTGCCCCAGGCCCTGTTCCAAGCACTCTTCCCCTTAGCCTGTCGTCTACACAACGCGTAGGGAGGCGGGTCCTGCTGCTCCCACCCCACTGTTCGGACAAGCAGCCTGAAGCCAGCGAGGCTACAGGTCCCACCTGAGCCATTTGCTCAAGTCACACAGTCCATATGATTCTTTTTTTTTTAAAGACAGGGTCTCTGTACAGCTCAGGCTGGTCCTGAACTCACTATGGAGCCCAGGCTGCCCTTGGACTTGGGGCAATGCTTCTGCCTCAGCCTCCCCAGTGCTGGGATTACAGGCGTGCGCCACCACGCCCAGTTTATGTGATGACTGGGGAATCAAACTTGGGTACTTGGCTCTTGACATAGCACTTTCTAGGCAAGTTCTTTGACCGCTGAGCGGTTCCTCCAGCCCCGGTCCCCCTGACGTGACCCCAGGGGCTGCTCTGGAGCTGCAAGGGGTCACCTGGCAGAGAAGGAACAGTCGAGGTAGAGAAGGGGATAGTCCTGGGATGAGGCACAGCTGCATTCTGCACTCCTGAGACCCATGGGTCCTGTCTGCAGCGGGTGGGCGGCCAGGCCAGGCACAATTTGTATGGCAGGAATGTCTGTCCAGGGCAGGAAATGCAGTGACAGCGACTCCAAGGGCTCCACGGGTCACTCGCTAAGCCAGCAGCAGCCACTGCGTCCCCTCCCCAGCCTGGGCCTCCCAGCCACTCCTACCAGCCGGGGTCAGAGGGAAGGGTGTCAGGCACAGCGGGCCTGCCCTCTGCCATGGTGGAGGGGCTGGGGGAGCAGACCTGATGGCTTCTCAGCTGCAAGGTGGAGCAAATGAAACGACTAAGTGACACTGGGGCAGGGAAGAGCTTGGGCAGCTGCATGGGACACAAGGTGGATGCGTCCAGGAGGCTGTGGAGATGTAAATCTGAGGCCCAGGAAAAATCTGCCACATACAGAAGCCACGCGGCCTTGGGGTCTCCGCTACAGGGTCTGAACTGCCCAGCCCTCCTTGTCCCCGTTTCTCAGGGGAGGAGTGGGGTCAAGCTGCACAGGACCACTGGGGCATCTGCCCATGTCCTTCATGCCAAATCCTAGCAAAAGCGGCCACTCCGCAGTCCCTCCAGGGCGGAGATCACCCAGGCCTCCCCCGGCCCTGAACCATTCCAGGGCGTGACCCCACAAGGTACCCACACTGCCCACGGGGTGGACGCTCCAAGGGCTAAGGGCGAAGATCCAATATGCCAGTGAGGGCAGCAGCACAGCCAATTCCAGCACTCTGGAAGGCTGTGGCAGGAGGACCAACAGCTCAAGCTTTGACTGGCAATTAGTAACTTCATGAGACCTTGTCTCAAAATATAAGAATGCAGCTCAGTACAGAGGCCCTGGGTTCAAAACACAGTACTGAAGGGGAAAACAAAGAAAAAAAGCCAACCCACTCACAAAGGGGCCACCTTCCTGAGACAGTGTGGCCATACCACCAACGGGCACTGTTGTGCCCTTCCAGGCCGCCCTGGCCAGCTGCTGAGCCTGTTGGCACCGGCTGCAGCCCAACCCTGTGTCAGGGCTTTGCTGCCCCCTGGCCTCCTCTTGTGCTTCTTGCTTCAATTTCCCTCATGATGAATCGCCAATATTCTGGATGGCCCCCTGGCACCTAGGAGGTGCTCAATGCATTTTTCCCCATAAACAAGGGATTTGACACGCATTCATTCAATGAGCAACGGTGCCTGACACACAGTGGGTAGGCAGGTGAGGTCTCTGGCCCCTGGTCACAGCCACGACCTGTACCAGGTTGCCTGGCTCCAGAGGCCATGCTAGAAGCCACCCTGCTAACTGGGGTCAAGAAACACCCAGATCCTTGGGCTAGGCACCAGCAAGTACAACCCCTCGCCCCCGGAAGGGCCTCATGCTGTTCCAGTGCTCTGCCACTGCCAGGCCCGTGTTGGTGTCCGACCACGATCCCAGTACTCTGGGGGGCAGGAGGGTTGCGAGTTCAAGGCCAGCTTGGGCAGCTTCATCTTGGTTAGATGCTGGGGTATTTTTGTTTTTGTTTTTTGGGCTTTGTTTTGTTTTGTTTGTTTTTTTTGAGACAGGGTCTCGCTCTGTAGCCCAGGCTGGTCCTGCCTTGGACTCACAGCAATCCTCCTGCCTCAGCCTCCCGAGTGCTGGGATTACAGGCGTGCGCCACCACGCCCAGCTTATGTCGTGCTGGGGAATCAAACTCGGGTACTTAGCACTTGATGTAGCACTTGCTAGGTAAGTGCTTTTTACCGCTGAGCCATTCCTCCAGCCCTAGATGCTGTTTTAAAATACATAAAAATAAAAATGACTGAGCTGTGCCATCAACTCTGCCCTCGGGTGCCAACACTTTGCCCGGTGTTTGAACCTTCAACTCCTCGCCTCCTGATCTCGCCCTACCAGCCCTGCTCACATCAGATCAAAGATCACAACATCACCACTGGCCCCTAGCTCCCCCACAGGACCCACAAGCGGCAAGGACAGCGTGATTCTTTTCCGTGTCTCTACGGCCACACAGTGACAAGTGCAGACTCATGGGCGCTCGCAGTCGGATCAGGCACGGGGTGGAATGCCCAGCCCCTCCTCAGGGCCCTGGTGGAGTCTTCTGTCCAACCTCTACGTCTCCTATTTCCTTCAAGATCCTACAGCTCCTCTCTGGCCGCATCCTGAAGCCCCTCAGAACACTTGCATCCCAGGGCTTCTGGGATCCAGGGAAGCCTCCAACACCTCCCAGCCTGTGTCCCCACCTGTGCAGACCAAACAGACCCGATCTTCAGCGCCGTCTCTGGATCAGCCAAAGGGAACAGGGGTGGCGACCAACAGCTAAAGTCCCTGACTCCTGTCCTCTCTAGTCCCTCCTCTAAGCCACCTTAGGACCCACTCTGGAGAGGAAACCCCCAGGGCCTGGCCTGCCCAAGGCTTGGCCTGCCCAGCAAGCCTCCAGCCTAGTGCCAAGCCAGGAAGTGCGGAGACCCAAACACAGCCTCCCGTCCCTTGAGGTCTGGAACAGTACAGGGCTTGGCACAACCACGGGATTCTGAAGCTGTGGTGAAGCCAGTTTCTCCACATTTTGCCTCTGCACCCCTCATGCCAGACAGGTCACCCCAGAGCCCTAGCCGGACCTCCGGGGGCACCAGGGAGCCTGCCAGGAGGGGAACAGGATATGCCTGAGTCAGGCTGGGTCAGACTGTGGCGCCATGACAAACAGACCCCGACATCTCTGAGTTTTTAAGGCAACAACAGTTTATTTGCTTATAGGCGTCATGGTCCATGAGATGGACATTTTTGGGCTCCTTCTAGGAGTTCAGCTCTTGTCTAGTTCAGGTTCCGCAAAGACCAACCCCTTTGGCCAACCCTTGCTTTAGGCCAGGAAGCACTAAGGAAACAAAATCAATCAGCAGGCGGGTGTTACTGCCACCACTACCCTCCCCCACCCTCTCAACCTGCCCCTCCCGGGCTCTTAGTATAAAGCCACGATCCCTGAGGCTTAGAGCCTGAAAGGTTTGTACAGAATGGTCTGTCTGTCTCTCTCTCCCTCTCTCTGTCCTAATTGCTGATTTATAATTTATTATACCTTTAGCTATTTCTAAAGAGGATTTCTTACAAAGTAAAATAAAAAATCAGAAATCACTTAGGGAACAGAAGTGAACTTGAAGAACTAGAAAGTTGAAATGAACACTTACTACAGTTGAATTATATAGCAGTATAATACAATCACATAATAAATTATGCTTGTGATAGTTGAATAATACATTCCAATTTGAGCTTCCTAGCACCAGAGACAAAAAAGGAAATAGCTACTTTCTCTCCATATGTACATCACGTCCTGTTGCCTGTTTGCTGGCTCTCTTTACCTTTCTAAAATTCCTTCTCTTTATCCACTCTTGCTTGTTGACGCCCCCATAGCCAGAAAGATTCTTCCCCTTACCTCCTAATTTTTAAAAATATCCATATCCCTCTTGTAAGGAAAGAATAGCATAAGGTTAAAGGACTATAGCATCTGAGAGGATCCTCAACCTAAACAAGTCTTGAAGGTCACTACCACAGCACTCCCCACATCAGCGGGGCAGAGACTAGGACGTTGGGGCAAGACGGCCTGACCCCACATGGGATGGGCCCTGCCTCAGTTTGGCCCTGGAAACGCATCTACGGGCTGACCTGCTTCCTCCACGGCCCTTACGTCAATTCACCGAATCCTCAGGACAACCCTGAGAGACACAACTTGTCACCCCA
Organism: Ctenodactylus gundi; assembly: GCA_004027205.1. Lineage (NCBI taxonomy): Eukaryota > Metazoa > Chordata > Mammalia > Rodentia > Ctenodactylidae > Ctenodactylus > Ctenodactylus gundi. Next base: position 41,932 of record PVKB01001591.1, read on the forward strand.
ATTCTCAGATCGGGGAACTGAGGCCAAAAGGGAAAACGATTCAGGCAGCATCATCCAACTCCCAGTCTCTGAAGACCCCTCCTTAAGGTGGAAGACCCCAAAGCTGTGGGTGAGACGCTCAGAGCTCAGAGTAGGGCGGAAGGGGGAGCTTGGCCTGGAAGGATCCCAAGCCCGACAACCCGCCCTCTCCCACCTCCAGATTCCAGTTGCCAGGACGACAGGGCCGCCTCGCCAGGCTATGCTGGAAATTTGCATTTTAATGAGACATAATTAGAATTAAAGGGTTGAGACTGGAAGGGACCGAACCCTCCCTACCCCTAGCTCTGTGCCCCTGGTGGCCAGAATCCCTCCTCCTAAGGCCCCAGAACCGGCATCCCGTCCTCGCTAAGCTCTGCAGCGACATTTTGTCTATTCCACACGCCTGCCCCACCCAGGCTCCCAGATGGGGACAGAGGCCAAAGCAGAGCAGGGGCTTTATTCAAAGTCTTCCTCAGAGGTCGGTCCTTTCTGAGCCCCGTGCCCTAGTCTGGCTCCGCCCACGCTACCTAGACTCCATGTGACTGGACAAATTCGCTGGGTACCAGTTGGCTGGAGGAGGGGTATGTGCGTGCCCCAGGTTCACCCCTTCTCTCCTGGTAACGTCTCGGTAGCCTTGGGGACCCCGTGGGACAGGAGACATACTCCATCTTACCCAGCCCAAGGGGAGAGTGGTAGAACACCGGCCTGGCCTGTACATCCAACAGAAACAAGCCCCTGGGCTCAATCCTCAGCACCGAATAAAGAAAAAAAGAAAGAAAAAAACTTCCTTTGACTCCTACCCAATTGACTGTCTGATCCCAGACCCCTAAAGAATTTTCAGAGGCTTCTTCTGTGCTTGCATGCTTGTGTGTACTTGTGTATGTTTATGTGTTTATGTGTGCATGTGTGCGTGTTTATGTGTGCATCTGTGTGGTACTATGGGTTGAACCCAGCACCTTCATCCTCACACTGAACTACATCCCAACTCCTTTTATTTTATTTATTTATTTAGAGACAGGATCTCACTCTGCAGCCCAGGCTGGTCCTGAACTCACTATGGAGCCCAGGCTGGCCTTGGACTCATGGCAGTTCTCCTGCCTCAGCCTCTTGAGTGCTGGGATTACAGGTTCCCACCACCACCCAGTTTATGTGGTGCTGGGGAATTGAACTCAGGGCTTTGTGGTAGCTAGGCAAGCGCTCTACCACTGTGCTATTTCTCCACACACACCCCACCCCCTTTTTTGAATAGTGTCTCATTGATTCACTAAATCGCCCAGGCTGGGCTCAAACTTGTGACCCTCCTGCCCAGACTCCCAGCCTTACAGGTTTGTACCACTATACTGAGTTCCCCATATTTACTAAAACCAAAATGCAAGCCAGTTATGGTGCACAGGCCTGTATCCCCAGCACTCTGAGAGGATCACAAGCTCAAGCCCAAGTCTGGGCAATTCAGTGATTTAAATGAGACCCTGTCTCAAAATAAAAATAAAAAATAAATTTTTTAAAAAGTTAAGACAAGGTCTCGCTCTGCAGCCCAGGCTGGTCCTGAACTCACTATGGAGCCCGGGCTGGTCTTGGACTCACAGCAGTCCTCAGCCTCCAGAGTGCTGGGATTACAGGCGCGCACCACCACACCTGGTTTATGTGGTGCTGGGGAATCGAACTTGGGTACTTAGTGCTTGACTTAGCACTTGCTAGGCAAGTGCTTTAACTGCTGAGCCATTCCTCCAGTTGCTCAAAATAAATAATCATAATAATAATAACAAACCCTAGGAATGTATCTCAGTGTAAGGGCCCTGAGTTCAATCTGCAATACCAAAATAATTTTTTAAATTAATGCATTGAGGGGCTGAAGGAATAGCACAGAGGTTAGAGTTGGAGGGCTTGCCCAGGGAGCACAAGGCCCTCGGTTCGATTCCCTAGCACCACATAAGCCAGGCATGGTGGCATATACCTGTAATCCCAGCACTCGAGACAGAGGCAGGAGGATTGCCATGAGTTTGAGGCCAGCCTGGGCTCCATAGTGAGTTCAGGACCAGCCTGGGCTACAGAGTGAGACCCTGTCTCAAAAGAAAAAAAAAATTAATGCATTGAAAAGATGTCATATTGCTTCTTTCAGGGTGTGGCTGCTGTCCTGGAGCCCACTGCTGTCTGTGGGAGCCACCCGAAACCCCACAAACCCCGGGGTCCCACACAGGCAACCCACGGGGCACCAGAGGCTCACATTTGCTCAGAATAACACGAGTGTGTGAGCACAAGTTCTAGACAGCCCATCGGCTGCCCACATTGCCCACCTGGCACCTGGGCCCCTCACAGTCCACACTCAGCAGAGGTTTACTGAATGAACAGATGACTGAGTACCAGGCCTGAGCACCATCTGGTGACTTGCAGAGGAGGCCGCAGCCTCAGACACCCCTGTGAAGCTCAGAGAGGTCACAGAACCTCTCAGGCCGCGCAGCAGGCAAGTGGCAGAAGCTGAATTTGAACACGGTCCTCTTATTTGTGGCCCGGGGCATTACTCTTTGTGGCCTCCGCTTGCCCGGTGCTGGTCACAGAACGCAGAGACCCAGCAGCCACAGGCCCGTGCGGGTCCCCTGGACATGCACACAGGTGCATAGGCGCCTTGCTGACCCATGGAACAATTGTTTATTTACAATCACGTGGCACCTACTCTGTGCCCACTACCTCAAGAGTTTTTCCCTCAATCCTCTCGGTAACCCTGCTAGGTAGGGGCTTTTTCTCTTTCAGCGGTACCGAGGGTTTTACCCAGTACCTTCACACTGAGTTGCATCTCCTGGCTCACGCTAAGTCACGAAGTAGCCCAGGCTAGGCTGAAACCTGCAAGCCTCCTGCCTCAGCCTCCCAGGCCTCACTGAGACTATTACATTTAACTCACAAATGAGGAAACTGAGGCACCAACAGGCTACAAGCTTTGCCCACGGCACGCAGCCACACAGTGGAAAGATCGGGATTTAAACTCGCACACCCAGAGTCCCAAATCCTGCTCCTTCCAAAGGGCCACAGCCAGGCGTTCGGGCTTCACTACCACCAGCCCTGGAGGGACAGATGGGCACGTCCCAAAGCCCAGTTCTCCCCTGGGACAAAAGCCCCAAAGAGGGAAGGTAGCCTGTGGCTACCAGCTGCACCAGCTGAGCTCTGGTGTTGACCCCAGGCTTTGGGACCCCGGCCAGCACGCCCCATCCTCTACCACAGAAGGACGCGGACCTGGGAAACCAAGGGGTGCCTGGCCACTGTGCCGGGAGATTCCATGTCAGGACGGAGGCACAGGCAAGCCCCTTAGGGAAGAAAGCCCCAGACCCACAGAGGCTGAGCCCAGGACAAGGCGCAAGGCGCGAAGGAGACACGCAGAGGCCACACGGGCCCAGGGCATCGGTGTGCAGCGGGACAGTGGACATACGGATTCCACTCAGCCCTGGCGTCACCGCCCTTCAAAGCCGCTGAGGGCGGGAGTGTGGGAGAGAGGAGGGAGGCCGGCCCGGCAGAGCGGGCGCAGGGAGCCACTGGAAAAGGCAATTGGAAATTCCATTTGGTTTTCAATTTGAAGGTGGCCAGAGGCCAGGAGCATGGGGACATGCAGAAGAGAGAGAAGTCGGGGACAGAGTGAGCAGGTGGGCTGGGGGCCACTAGCAGACGGTCCGAGACAGGAGGCGGAGGGCCAGGCAGGCCGGGAAGGTACAGAGAAATCAGGACCCCAGGGCCCGGCATGGAGCCCACGTCGCCCACGCGCCCCTGGCCGCCTGCTCGTGCTCACACGCCTGCACACACTCTCAAGGCCCCCCGCATTTGTTTATTTATTTTCTAAGTGGTACTCGGGATTGAACCCAGGGCCTGGAACACTGAGCAACCTGCCCAGCCCCTTATGTTTTATTTTGAGACAGGGTCTTGCTAAGTCAATAAACTGCCCAGGCTGGGCTTGAACTTACAATCCTCCTGCCTCGGCCTCACAGAATACCTGCCTGCAGGCCTGCACCACCACACCTGGCTACTCTTACACTCTTGCTCACACATAAATACACGCATTCATGCGCTCACGCTTGCTTACACACCAGCACACTCTCTCACGCTGGTGTGCACCAAGTGTGTGCCCAGGAAACGCTTGTGTGGTCTTGCAGAAGACCCCAGCCTCTGAGACTTTGGGGCCAAGGTAAAGCAGGCTGCAGAGAGGCCGGGGAAGGACAGGGAGTGTGACCTCAGGGTGGCTGTGCTGAAGTAGCCAGGGGCACCCAGGGGCACCCAGGGGCGGGACCACAGGCAGGCAGGGCAAAACTGAGCATGGAGCGTCTGGCCCAGGATCACACAGGCCTCTCCGAGCCTGCCTGGAACCCTCGGACCCAGCCTGACCCACCCAAGCCCCCACAGAAGCGTGGCAGGCAGCAGGTGTCTCCGGGCTGCCAGGGGCTGTGGAGTGGCCCACAGGGAGCCTGAGGTGGCACCTTGTTCTTGTCCGAGTGAGAGGAAGTAACAGAATGACAGGACAGCAGCTGTATCTGTGATCGTGTCCGCAGACAGACAGGGTCGGGGCTCCCTGCTGCAGCCCTGTTGTGGGTTTTTAGTTTTAACTTCTGCACTGAACTATATTCCTAAGCCCAGTCCCCTGGCCATTTTTTTTTGACAAGGTCTTACTAAATTACTAATTTTCCCAGGCTGGGCTTGAATTACAATCCTGCAGCCTCCACCTCCCAGAATGCTGGGATGACAGGAGTATTCCAGCACACCCAGCCAGCAAAGTATTTATTTATGTACTTATTTATGTATTCATTTATTTGTGATACTAGGCATTGGGTCCAGGGCCTTCTCATTGAACTAGATCCCCAGAACACTTTTCTTTAGACAGGGGTCTCTCTAAATCGCTGGGCTGTGCTTGAACTTGTGGTTTGCCTGCCTCAGCCTCTCAGAGCGCTTGGATTATAGGCCTGTGCCACCAGGTGTTTTGTTTGAGACAGGGTCTCACTCTGCAGCCCAGGCTGGTCCTGAACTCACTATGCAGCCCAGGCTGGCCTTGGACTCAGGGCAATCCTTCTGTCTCCGCCTCCCGAGTGCTGGGATCACAGGCGTGCGCCACCACGCCCAGCGTATATGGAGCTGGGGAATCGAACTCGGGTACTTTGCGCTTGGCTTAGCGCTTACTCAAGCGCTTTAACTGCTGAGCCGTTCCTCCAGAACCCTGGTGTGGTTCTTTATGAGTATGAGCGTGCTGGTTCCTCACGCCTCACGCATCACCCTGTAAGGTAGCTACTTCCAAGCCCCGCTTAACACATGAGGAAACGGCCGCGCTGTCTGTTAAGGGGCTGCGAGGCTACACAGCCCCCCGCAGCCTCCCCTGCTGTCATTTGCATGGTTTTCAAGAAAGAGACCTCATCTGCTCCGGAGGCAGCCCAGTCTGGCGCCTGCCTCAGCGTCTCTGTCTGGGCCCGATCTGGAACGGGGCATCCGACCTCAGCCAGAGAAGGCAGCGGGACAGGCTGGCAGCCAGCCAGGTCGCACGGCATCCCCACGGCGGCCACAGCCCCGGACGCGGCGCGAAAGCTGTCCTGCGGCGCCACCTCGTGTTCACGGCGCTGAAGTGGCGCCTGGACATCTTCGCCTTGTAAGTTCCTGGTCCCCCCATCTGGCTCCCTCCCGGGGTGCAGACCGTCCTCCCCCCGTTCTTTTAGCGCCTCCACGCGGCGCTTACCGTGTGCCGAGCACCACCGCAGGCACGAGGGTATGATGATGAACCGATCCCGGCTCCCCTGCAGCGGCTGCCGGGTGGGCATGAGAAAGTGGACCACAGAGAGGCACCTGTATTGGAAAACACGACCAGGTTCTAGAATGCCCCGTGATCATCTGCCCCCACCCCGCAACCCCCGGTCACCTTTCCCTCACCCACGAAGCCGGCGCTGTGTCACAAGGGCTAGGCTCTCCCTACAGTGTCCTCCTGTCTGGAACACCTCCCTCCCATACGGGGCCAAAAACAGCTCCTGCCTCACAGGTTTGGGGGTGCACAGGAAATACCGAGCTTGTAACACTTAGAACAGGACCTTGGCCCTTGGAGCAGCGACTGTTGCTGTGGTCAGTGTCTCTCGTGGGCTAGCCGGTGGTTAGACAGTGAGACCTCCTCTCCAGGCTGAGCAGGAGAGCCATCATCTGCGCCCCACGGTGCCACGGCACACAGAAGACCCACCGAACCCGCCTGCTCAGTAAATTCGGTCATCGTGGCCATTTACTGAAGGGTGTCACACGACTCCTGCGCTCCGGCGCTGGATGAGGAGATGGCAGTGAATAAGCCAGGCCACAGCTTCTCCAATGTTTGGTTTACATTGTTCAACTCATTTTTAGTTTTTAGGGGTTTTTTTTTTTTTTCTTTTGAGACAGGGTATCACTCTGCAGCCCAGGCTGGCCTTGGACTCAGACTCGGAGCCTTGTGCTTGCAAGGCAAGCGCTTCATTCCTCCAGCCTGTTTTTCGCTTCGGAAACAGGGTCCCTGGGTGTGTGGTCCAGGCTGGTCTCCGAATTGCTCTTTAGCTCAAGCTAGCCTTGAGCTCAAGGCAAGCGGCCTTCACTGCCCCAGTGCCGGAATCGCAGGCACAGGCGACCACGCCCAGGTCACTCTGTTGTGCTGTGGACCTGGAATGTCCCCAAAGTCTCACATATTTGGTTGTTAGGGATTGTCTACGGAACCATGTGCTGTTGGGAGAGTGGGGCCTGGTCTGGAGGGTGAATTACAGGCGTGTAGATTGGATTACAGGTGTGTAATGGGGGTTTACCACACCTTCCAGACCTGGATCCAGGAGGGGCTGATCACTGGGACAACCGCTGGAAGGACATATAAGCTGCTCCCTGCTTTCCTTAAAGATTAGACTCAACTCACCTTGACCTGGCTTCCTGTTTGTGGTGTTGAGAAGCCGCCTCCACCTCAGCCTCTGCCATGTGCTTCCACTGTTGCCGGCTGCCCCCGAGTGGACGTGACCTTCTGAAACTGGGAGCTAAAATAAACCTCTTCTCTCCTAAATTTGTGGATAGCAGGTACTGAGTCACAGCAACGGACAACTAAATAAGACACACTCTTATTTTCTTAAAAACTCAAGATCGGGGCTGGAGGAATGGCTCAGCGGTTAAAGCGCTTGCTTAGCAAGTGCTAAGTTGAGGACTAAGGACCCCAGTTCGATTCCCCAGCACCACATAAACTGGGCATGATGGCACACGCCAGAGGCAGTACTGCCCTGAGTCCAAGGCCAGCCAGGGCTCCATAGTGAATTCAGGACCAGTCTGCACTACAGAGCCAGACCCTGTCTCAAAAAAAAAAAAAAAAAAACCCTCAAGATCCCAAAGTGAGTTGTAGTAAGCATTTAGTCAGAGCTCGGGGCCCTGACAGATGGACCTCTACGCACTACTAGGCACGTCACATGGAGAGGCCCTCAAATCGGTGCTTTCCGACAAGAGGCCAGCCACCGCGGGTGGCGGAGCTCGCGATGGTCAAGGCTGCGGAGCCGACTGTGCAGAATGAAGCGGGCCTAATGGTTGGCAAGACAGCACAGCGGGTGCCAGGCACACAGTACTACCAAAGGGCTCAGTGGGGTCAGAAAGGGACTGAGGGAGCCTCGTGGTGATGCGCAGGCACCAGGCGACAGCGCGCCAGCCGCGATCGCCCGATGCAGAAGTCTAGGGGCGGTACACATGGGCTCGGGCTCCAGCCCTCCCACCCCACTGCCCTTTTCTTCAGCAGATCCAATAAATTTTTTTAAAAAGAACTTTTGTATGTAGGTAATATGTATTTGTATTTATCATATTAGGAATTAAAATCGAGGGGCTGGAGGAATGGCACGAGGTTCAAGCCCTTGCCTTGCAAGCGCTAGGCCCCGATTTCAATTCCCCAGCACCACACAAAGTTGGGCACGGGGGCACACGCCTGTAATCCCAGCACTCGGGAGGCTGAGGCAGGCTGATTGTCCCGAGTCCAAGGCCAGCCTGGACTACATCGGCGAGTTCAGGACCAGCCTGGGCTACAGAGACCCTGTCTTAAAAAGATTTAAAAAAAAAAGAAAACTAAAATTGAGATTTTAAATATTTACTGAATCACTTAAAATCACAATAAACTCATTGCTTGGTTAAATAACCTTTCGTGAAAATAAGTGTGTCATTTTCCAAACAAAAGCACATTATTTTCCACCTTTTCAAGGTCTTTGGTGCCTGGATTCACGGTAGACAGCCGGGTTCCCACGATGCTTCTTTCGTGGACAGGTTCTTGCTCTGTAGTCCAGCTGGCCTAGAACTCAACTGCTGCCCTCAGTTACCCGAGCGCGGGGATTAAAGACGTGTGCCACATCGCACGGCTTACGCGGTGCTGGGGTATCGAACCGAGGGCACTGAGTTTCCCTGGTAAGCACTCTCAGCCGCTGAGCTACACGCTCAGTCTCCCTGCTACTTTCTATCAATGCAATACATTACTCTAGAAGAAGTACGTGAAAAAAAATAGCCCCAATTTCCTCTTCCGTAAAAATTGAGAAACCCAACACTGAACCTGGCAGGCTGACCAATCAGTTTGGGATATGCAGGTGGCTTCCGGGAGAAGGCACGGCCTGATTCGCAAGGAACCATCTGAGTTAGGATTGGAGAAAAGATGTGTCCTTAGGCGCCTTGGGCCCGCCTCCAGTTCCCGCCCCTTCCTCCGTGCAACAGGAAATGCGTAACGCGTACGTCATGAAGAAGGCGGGCACTTCCGCTGGCCCACTCTGGATCCCTCCGCTTCAGCTCGGCCTTCCTCGGCCTCGCCCTGCCACGGCGGAAGTAGTTACGCTGGGTGGGCGGGGCCGCCAGCAGTCATGTCGGCCGCCTTGCTTCGGCGAGGCTTGGAGCTCCTGGCGGCATCGGAGGGTGAGGAGGGCTTGCGGGGCGGCATCTCGCGCGGGCAGAAGGTCCGCGGGGCTTCAGAGAGGGGCCCGGCGCCGGGGCACGGTCCAGGATGATGTTGGCCCCGGCGGCGCGGGAGCTCTGCGCGCCCTCCGACCCGTGTCCTTTCCTCTTTATTCCCCTCCAGCGCCCCAGGCCCCGCCAAACCCGGCCAAGCCGAGCGGTGCTCCTAAGAAGCGGGCGCGGAAGGCACAGGCGACCCAGGCCCAGAAACTGCGGAACTCGGCGAAGGGAAAGGTGCCCAAGTCGGCGCTGGGTGAGCTCGGGAAGGGGCTGGGGGCCGTGGAAGAGGGGGCGTCGAGGCAAGGCGGCAGCGTTCCTCTAGATACTCTGAGTGATCAGCCGCATGCCGGGTGATGCGGTGGACCCCGGCCACACGGAGGTTCAGGGAATATGGCCCCGGTCCGAACAGACCGCGTACGACCTTAGGGGCGTGAAGCCTCGCTCAGCGCCAGTGCATAATGGCTTGGGATGTTAAAGGCTGTGACGTGAAAGGTTACCGTGACGTGAAAAGGATTTAGAATGAGTGGCCGCATCTGCTTCCTCTGGAGAAGCCCCGTTTGGGCGGAGAGTTGGCGGAAGCGCAGGCAGGCAGATGAAAGGTATTCTAAGAACAGCTGTGGCGCAGATCCCGACTCAGGAAGCGCCGGCTGCTTTGGAGAATTTGAACGAGGCAACTTGGAGTGAAGGGAGGTGAACGTGGAGCTGGGAGCGTTGAACACTGCCGGGCAGGTGCGGGTCTGCACGTCGTACGAACGGTGACGTTTGTCTTCATAGCGCCCCTGCCGTTGGCACCATTTTCAGTGTGTTGAGCACTTTCGGAGGGGCACGGGTAGAAACCAAGCAGTGTATCTCCGGAGCCCTGCCCTGGCCAGCTTCTGGTGGGAGTGGCGAAACCCAGCCGAGGGAGGATTTAGTGATGAATTCGCTGCGCAGAGGGAGCACAGTTTCTCGTGGAGCATTTTGGGGCATAATAGTGTCGTTAAGGAGACAAAAGACCCCAGAGGGCCGGGTGTGATGGTGCACTCCTCCAAGATTACCGAGGAGGGGTATGTGAAAGGCAGCACTTCGTGAGGCTTCCTGAGTTCAGTTCCCATCCCCCCCAGAGCCTTTTAGGTGGTCACGTAGTCGTCCTCAATAACCTTTTTTAGTTCTTTTATTAACACGTATTTACAATACAATAAAATCAGGTTGAAAATTCGGTGCATTGTTTATTGCATCTTGATCACTTTTACCTTCTTTCCCCTTCCCATCCCCTCCCCGCCCCCATCCCCTTTCCCTCCCCAAAAGATCCATCCGCTTACTTTCTTCCATCTCTTTGTCATGGTTGGGCTTTCTCGTATTCAAGAAACCACGCACTGTTTAGCCTTCTGGGTCCGAGCTGATTCATTTGGCTAAGCTCGATGGTCTCAAGGTGTATCCGTTTTCCTGCAAATGCTTCAGATGTATCTTCGTGGCACAGTAGTGCTTCATTGTATAGATACACCACATCTCCTTCATTCACCTGTTGGTGGACATATCAGCTGCTTTCAAGATTGTAGCTGTTATAAGTTGTACTGCTCTAAACATGGGTATGCATGCATCCCTGTTTGTACTGTGGCTTTAACTGTTTTGAGAAAATACTGGCTGGGTCGAATACAATATCTATTTTCAGTTTTTTAAGGAATCCCCATACCGCTTTCTGTAATGGTTGCACCGCTTTATAGTTCCACCAGTAATATAGAAGGGTTCCTTTTTTCTCACCAGGCGAGTGTGCTAACCACTGTGCTACTCCTGCAGTGCTGCCCACCTAGTGTTGTAATGATTTCCGTTTTCCAATGACTAAAAATGCTGAACATTGTTTCATGTACTTATTGGTTATGTGGACTTCTTTGGAGAATTGCATTCGATTCATTTGGCCATTTTTGGTCAGGTCTTTTATTTTGGGGAGTCTAATTTTTTTAAGTCCTTTGTATATTCTAAGATAATAGCCTCCTTATTCTCTTTTCCATCTGTTCTTTATTCACTGCTGAGTGTTTCCTTTGTACAGAAGCTTTCTAATTTGATATAATCCCATTTGTTGATTCTTGGTGTTATCTCATGTATCTTGGGTGTTTTATGAGGAAGTATTTGTGTCTTAAAGGATTTTGCCTTTTTTTTGTAAGACAGGATCTCACTCTGTAGTCCAGGCTGGTCCTGACCTCACTGTGGAGCCCAAGCTGTCCTCAAATCAAGGCAGTCTTCCTGCCTTAGCCTCCCATGTCCCATGTGTGTGCACTGCCACGCCCAGCTTACATAGTCCTGGGGAATTGAACCCAGGGCCTTGAGCTTGCTAGGCAAGCTCTTTAACTTCTGAGCTATTCCTCCAGCCTGTGCCTATGTTTTTCTTCCAATAGGTTCAGTGTTTCTATTGTCATAACTAAATCTTTGACCCATTTTGATCTAGTTTTGGTGCATGGTGAAAAATGTGGGTCTAGTTTCATTCTTCTGAATGTGGCTAGCCAGGTCTCCTACTGCCATTTGTTACACGGTGTGCACTTCTCTCGTGTACGTTTTTGGCCCTTTGTCAAAGATCAGATGCTAAAGGTGCTCAGGGTTGGTTCTCCATCCTCATTTGTGTTCCAGTGATCTATCTGCCTGTTTTTATTCCAGTACTACATAGGTTTTATCCAATAATTTATTTCAGCAACCACCAAAGTGATCTTGTGAAATCATGTCAGATTGTGTTTCTTTTTTGCTTAACCTTCCTGTGGCTCCCACGGTCCTCAGTAAACGCCAGAGTTCCTGCAATGTCTAATGTGGCCCTGTATAACCTGCCTCTCCCACCACTTTTGTTCTTTAACATAACAGTCACAGAGCCTGACACATAGTTGTTCCCAGGATGTGGCTGAGTAAGTGTATGTCGCCTGACCACAGGGAGCTACAGGGAGCTTTCACCACAACCCGCCTGGAGAGTAGATTTGGCTAAGAAGAACCTGACGTAATGATCCCAGGAAGGGGTTGTGGGCCTTTGGCAGGGCCAGAGGCTAGGGACCCAGAAGTAGGTCAAGAGTGAATCTGAAATGACTCTTCATGCCTGCCACACACAGCTGAGTACCAGAAGCGAGAGTGCCGAGACCACCTCAGATTAAACCTCAACTTTATGACCAGCACAAGAAGCACCTTGGCGGAATCGGTGACCCAGAAGGTTTGTCCCTGGGGTACGGGCTCCAGCAAGGGACCTGGGGGTAACTGCTGAGGCTGGCCCTTAATTCGCAGAGGTGTCAGCCCTAAATATAGTACGGAAGTTGGGTCAGCCGCAGAGATACTGTAGGGGCCTATGGGATGCCGGTCCAGCCTGCCCTGGGCCCTACCCCCTGACGTGTCCTCACTCTGCCCCCTTCCCAGATTCTGCTCCAGAACCGGGGTCGCAAGGCTTGTGACCGGCCCGTGGTCAGGACGACGACGACAAAGAAGACAGGTGGCACCGTGTTCACAGAGGAAGACTTCCGGAAGTTCCAGCAGGAATACTTCGGCAGCTAGGCCGGGGGGGGGGGGGGCGGGGGGGGCACGTGGAGATTCACCCGGCCGGCCTCCTGGGTAGCTCGGCCCTTGGGGCCTGAGACCCATCCAGTGCCTGTTCTGCACAACCAGCAGGTGGCAACAGAGGGCCTGCCTGGCTCACAGAAGCCCTGAAGTGGCGTCCCAAGGAACCCGGAATGGAGCTGGAACCCCACTGGGCAGATTGACTCCTGTCGGAGGCTTAGGAGCCATGGGCACCTTCCAGCAAGGAGCATTTCTGTTGCTATGTCAGTGAGGCCCTGTGCTGTGTGCGGTAGACCAAGGGCAGGTGGTGGATCCTCAGAGGCCACACCCTCAGAAGCAGAAAGGCCTGCTGGATGGCATCTTATTGCTAATAAATGTGTGCTCCAGCCCTAAGTATGCTGATCGCCTGAATCCTGGGGTGTCCTCGTCTGTACCAATGGCCACCCCTCATCTGCCATCTCCCTGCCTGGCTCTAGAGCTGACAGAAATTCCTCAGTCCAGGCCCCGCCCCTGTGGCTGCCCAGGGGCTGTCCAACCAGACCTGTCTTCCCAGGGTGTGGCTGCTGTAGCTAAGAGGTGGCCTTTGGAGCAGACGGCCAAGGCCGCAGGAGGCTTGGTGCATGGAAATCCGGGAAGAGTGGCGTGGCCCCCGGCTGAAGGTCACCGCAGTTGAGCTGTAAGCACTGCTGCTTCTCCCAACACTCCTGAGTGTCACCTGGTGGGTTCCTAGTTGCTGTCCCGTGTCAGGGATGTGTCATCTGGGCCAGGGAGCCTGGGGTGCCACAGGCGCGGCAGAGAGCCTCGGACAGGGATCCCTCCCAGGGGTCATGTTAGACAAGCTAGCTGGGTGCTTTCTCTGTCATGGGTGCTGGGGTCTCAGGCCAGGGATGGAATCCTGAGGGAGAGCATTCATACCCAGGCCTCTGCCTAAGCAGAAGGTCACAGCACACCATAGGAGGGCAGAGCTGGAGTCAGGTCCAGTTCCAGGTGACCTCTACCTGCTCAACTGTCTGCTGGGGAGGTGAGGGCGGGTGGGGACAGGAGGAAGGAGGGTGCTGTCCGCTGCAGTAGCGAGACCATGCATGGACTGGTCAAGGGAGGCATTGCTCATCCTCCTGCTGTCTGTACTTCGGTGCTGGACTGTGACCATCCCAGTAAGCCCAGTGTCCTTGGACACTCCTTCCCTCTGCCTTAAGCAGCTTAGCAAGAAGCTGGCTTAGCACTCACTCTGGTTTGCGGCTCGGCTCCAGGGCCCCTGACAAGGACGCACTGTCCAGATCGCTATCCTAGGGAAGGATGCCCCTTCCCTGTTGGTGAATTTCCCACTTGGTCTGGCCTTACATTCCCCCCACGTGTCCCTCCGCATGACACGGTACCCATCACCTCGGGCTGGTCCAGGGACCTGCAGTCAGCCTCTGGAGTCCGTACTTAACAGTCGTCCCAGACGATCCTGCAGGTGCCAGAGGCAGCAGGGGGACCAAGAAGCTGGGAAAGGTGCCGGGTGGGTGCTGATGACCATGGGCCTAGTGGCCAGCAGGACCCAGAACCGGAGCTGGCACATCCAACCCAAGGCTAAAAGCGCCTAACTGCCTCCCAGCTAAAGCACGGGGAGAGCTGGGAGCATTTGTTGCTCACGTGTTTTGGGGCAGCTGACAGACAGGCCCAGATGAGGAGTCTGGCGAGTGTCTTAGTTACTTTCTCATTGCTGTGACTCTGCCCAGCACCCACAACAAAGGGAGGGAAGTTTTTTTTCAGCTCGCAGTTTCTGGTGGTCTCAGTTCATTTATGGGTGGCTGGTGGTGGTAGAAACACGGCAGGGCTAAAGCCAAAAAAGGAGCTCCCTGCGTGGCAGAGCAGAGCCGAGTTCCAGAGCAAGGGCAGGGCCAGCCACACTCTGCCAAGGCAGTCCCTAGGCACCCACCCCTTCCAGCCAGGCTGTACTACCTCCTAACAGTGCACACTGTCCTCGGGTCCAGGAGGCCTGTGGGGGACACTTCAGATTCAAACTACACTCCTTTCTGTTTGTTTTGAGACAGTGAGGTCACTACATAGCCCAGGCTGGCCCCAAACTCATGGCAACCCTCCTGCCTCAGCCTCCCAAGTGCTGGGATTATAGGTGTGCGCCACCACACCCAGCTTTGTGTGGTGCTGAGCTCAGGTACTCAGTGCTTGTGAGGCGAGCACTAACTGCTGAGCTGTTCCTCCAGCCTCTGCTCCTAGTCTCCAAAAGACTTATGTTTATTCCTGATGGAGAATTCATTAGTCCTCTCAGAGTCGCCAAGGTTTTACTAGTTCAGAACTGCTAATATGTCCCAGTCCAGCGTCTCAGTTACGAGCAAACGCTCAGTTACGAGCTCCCGTGAAAGCCAACAAGCCGCGCATTTCCAGCATACGACGGCACAGGGTAAATATTCCTTTGCCACCGGCTGTACACTCCATCCCTCCACTGGCCGTGCCCGCAGCCTGTGTCCTCCCTCAGGAAAAGTTCCTGGCTTCTCCAAATTTGAGGGGTCTCCATTACACCTTAGGCTTTTTCTTTACAACTTTACGCACTGCCCTCTCAAGGGCACACACTGGCCTCCAAGATTAGCCTCTGACATCTGGTTGATAGCTTCTGTAGCCCCACAATCCTTGTGCTCCTGCAAGCCTGCTAAGCCAGGACCGCGTGAACATCGCCAAGGCCTGCCCCTGGCTTGAGCAGTAGCCTGACCTCTTTGGACAAACACTGTAGAAGCCTTGAGTTCTTACACTGTTGAACTCCAGGTGGCTGGACTCTGGCAGGTTTTTCCCCTTGGGCCCTAGTGTACAGTTCTCAGAGCAAAGTCTCTGACCTGTCCTCCCTTGGTTGGTATAGGCGGGGTCTTGTTGACTGTGGAGGTACCCTCAAGGCATCCTTACTATCTAGTCCTGATTGTAAGTGCTTCCTTTTAATGCTAATGTATTTAACTTTCCCGTGCTCCTCTCCCTGCTACTGCAGGCACTTGCAGTTTGATAAAACAGCAAACTTTTTTTGTTTTGACAGGGTCTCTATAGTCCAGGTTGGCCCTGAACTCACTATGTAGCCTAGGCTAGCTTTCAACACAAGATAATCATTCTGCCTCAGCCTTCTGAGTGCTAGGGCCACAGGTGTGCAGTATCAATCACATCTGGCTTATATGGTGCTGGGGAAATCAAACTTAGGGCCTTGCACTTGCTAGGCAAACACTTAACAGCTAAGCTACATCTCCAGTGAGAGAGGACCTCACCCTGTAGTCCAGGCTGGCCTTGAATTTACAGCAGTCTTCCTGTCTCAGCCTCTCAAGTGCTGGGATTACAGGCAAAACAGCAAACTTTTTATATCATTTTTCTCTGCTATTTTTTCCTGTCTTTCACCATAGAGTTGGCTAAAAGCCACAAACGGTAACCATGTGGCAGCCTGAACATCAGGCTGCCTTGAGATTTCCTCCACCTTAAGTACAGTCTTTAGACCACCTGCCAATTCAGTTCTCCTTATCTGAAACTTTCAGAGCCGGCCTTTCCAATCCACACTTCTACCAGTATCCTGGTCTTCTGAGCTCTGACCAGAATCTCCCATCAGCCACGGCTCAGAGCCCTCCAAGGCTTCTCTAGCCAGCATCTGCAAACCTTTCCCTCCTGCAAACCGGTCTCAAAGGCTTCAGGTAAAGTCGCAGCATCATCCCCGCTTGTGTGGTGACCAATTTCTGTCTTAGTTACCTTCTCACTGTGACTCAGTACTCACCATCCACAGGTTAAGAGAGCAAGGTCTATTTTGGTTCACAGTTTCAGGTCTCACTCAGTTCATTATGGGCAGCTGGTAGTAGCAGAAACACATGGAAGGGCCAGGCCAGAGAAAGGTCTTCGCTGCGTGGCAGAGCAGAACCAAGTCTGTGAGGAAGGGTAGGACCAGCACATACCCCTCCAAGGTAGGCCCCAAGCACCCACTCCTTCCAGCCAGGCCCATCCTCCTAGCAGTACACCCGCTCCAGCTCCAACCCACAACGGGCGCACACCACGACCTAGAGAAGGGCCGGCCGGCCCTGGCTTTCTGCAGCCCCTGCTGTGGGGCGGGCTGCCTCTCTGGGTGGGGTTCTGGGTTGGAGTGGGACAGAAATGCGCAGTTCCTTGTTGCTGGGCAGGAAACCTGACACCTGCAACGTAAGAGAGGAGCGGCTACTTTAGCTCACAGTTCCAGGTCTCCCATAGTCCATTCACGGGCAGCCAGCAGGGGTGGAAGCACACGGGTAGAGGTCTAGCCAGTGACCAGCCAGCCAGGTGGGGAAGGGGCCAGCTGATGTCCAGAGATTAAAGCAAAATCCAGAGCCCAGAGCATTCCCGAGAAGAATCTGTAACTATTTCTTCATTTATTTAGAACAAGCTGCCAGTCGGGCCCTCCACAGTCAGAACAGCCCACAGGTCAGTAACACAAACCTGAAAACACTGCCCTTGGCAACCCCCAGTTTCAGCAAATTTACATAATCCCTCCAGGACAGGCCCCAAGCACCCACACCTGCCAGCCTGGCCCCGCCTCCCAACAACACAGTTCCATAGGTATCCCACCACATCCAAACACAGGAGGCTTTGGGGGGCATTCCAGACCCAAACCGTAACAAATGGCAAGCAAGTACCCCTGGGGTCCATCTTTAGGCTTCAGCTGCGAGGGCATTAGCCTTACCTGGAGCACGTCTGGTTGAGGACCTTAGCTCAAGCACTGGGCGGAGCTGGCCAGGTGCCCTTGCAGTGGCTTCTTCATCAAGCACAGCAGAGCCTCCAGAATGGGTAGGTGAGAGCTCTGGCGCTCAGGGCACGTGCCCCATTCGTTCCTGCCTGGCTTTGGTAGGGCTCTCTCCCTCTTCTCTCCACATCCACAACTTTCCACATCCTTCCAGCCCCGCCAGGAGGCCCTGCCCCCCAGCAAGGCTCCCGCCCCGGCTAGTCTGAGCGTCCACCTGCAGCCCACTGAGGCCACAGCCCTTCCTGCCTCTGGGGTACATCACTTCACTTACGGGCAGCTGGGCATGTCACTTGGGGGAACGGCGGGGACTTCATGCCTCTAGCTGGACTCAGACTCTTCTGTTCAGAGCGCCCTCGCTGCCTTTACTGGATGCCCACGAGGTGTCTCAAATTTACCCAGCTGACACATAAAAAGTGGAAATAAAAAGCCCGCTCCTACTCCGGTTTCCTGCGTCTCCAGACATGGGCTGTCACCCTGCCTCCTGCATAGCCAGCTGCCTGTGCCCACCCAGCCCAGCCCCACCAGGCTCACGCCTGCCTCCCTGAGCACCCACCTTCAGAACCCAAGCCTACCCGCTGAGCAAGACCCTGTCTCAAAAAAAAAAAAAAAGATGGAGATGTAGCTCAGTGCCAAGGTACTGGATTCTGTCCCTGGTACTACAAAACAAACCAATAGGAAAAGCTAGAGGCCATTTCCTGCTGCCCATGGCTGCAGTATTACCCAGGGACAGTGCCCAAGGGCTGCCAGGGGCTGCGAGTCGCCAAGCACAGGGTGGGTGGACAGTCTCCACCCCCTCCCCCCCCCCGTTCTCTCCATAGCGCTCCCCCAGGGGCACCTGAGGCCGGGCCTCAGCTATAGAGCAGGAAGGGTGGACTCAGAGCTCCTGGAGAGAACGACCCCAGAACGCTTGGTGCTTGGAGTCTTGTAGCTCCTGACTCGTTTGTCAGACCCCCGCCATTGGCCCGGGAGCCAGGGATCTGCCATCCTACAGCCTACGTGCACCGTACGTGGGAAATGCAGAGAAAGGCTACACAGGTATGTTGAGCCAGAGAAAAAGGTGGTGAAAAATAAAAGGCTAAAGCAGAGGCTGGGACATCAGCAGGGTAGCCCAGAAGGCCTCTCTGAGTTGACATTAGCCCCGTCCAGACAGAGCAGCAGCAAATCCCAAGCTTCTGGGGCAGGAAGGGGCTTGGCAGAGGTGTGGAAAGGCCAGGGTGGCTGGAGCCCAGTGAAGCAGAGCTGTGGCCAGGGATGGCTTGAACTGCAAAGGCCAAGCAGGTGAGGCACAGCCTGAATCCTGGCTTCAGGCTCTGGCAGACATGCACTGCCCGAGAGCCTCAGTTTCCCGTCTACCAAATAGGGCGGGCCACTCTCTCCAAGGGCCACCGTGGCTGAGTCATTTCAGGACTGCAGTCCACACTACAATGCTAGAGCTGGACAAGGGAAGTGGCTGCTTACTGCATATAAAATAGGGCTTGAAAACAGCAGCAGCGCTGAGATTTAAGGGGACCTTAGGCCCCCCACCCTTCTCCAGCCCTGCATGCAAACCAAGCCTAATCACTGTTAAGAAACTGTATTTTTATTGGTTTGAAACCTACCACTTTTGCCTCAGCACGCACTTTGAGCTTTAACACAACTATCCAAATGCCAGGGACAATGGCACACGCTTGTAATTCCAGCTACTCAGAAGACTGAAGTGGGAGCCTTACAAATTTGAGCCCCACCTGGGCAGTGTAGCGAGACCTTGTCTCAACATGAAGGGGGCAGAAGGGCACTGCTGAGTACAGCACGTGCCTAAGGCGGGCAGGATCCTGGGTAGTTCTCAGACTGGGGCTCACCCTATAGCCCAGGTTGGCCTGAAACACACAGCAAGCCTCCTGCCTCAGCCTGCTGAGTGCTGGAACCGCAGGCGAGTCACCACACCCAGTTTATGTGGTGCTGAAAAAATGTAACCCGTCCCTCCAGACCCGCCTTAACTCTTGAATCTTAATAGTGAGCACCCTCAAAGGGCCCAGACTCGCACCCCTGCTAATACCAGCACTCTGGGATGCAAAGCATCAGCTCCAGCCTGAGCAGTGATAGGGACGCTAGGGACGTAGACCAGGAGTTACAGTACTTGCTTAGCAAGCACGAAGGCCCGAGTTGGATTTCCAAGCAGCGCGTAAATTGGGCCTATGTGTAATCACAGCATCTGGGATAGTAACCTCAGGACCAGCTTGTGTAGGCTATCTCAAGGCCCAGTGTTCCACCACCACACCAGCCCCTGTGGTGGCCCACCTATCACGCCAGCAGCCGGAGGGAGGCTGAGCAGGACTGCAGTCCAAGGCCTGGACTAGACACAGCCTCAAAAGAAATCCGAAACCTCTAAAAGGGACTGGAGGGCTAGCTCAGCAGTTCAAAGCTCTTGCAGTGTGGAGGTAGAGGCACGTTTGCCGTACCTGAGGCCACCCTGGACTATAGTGAGATCCTGTCTCAAAGACTCAGCAGTGATTTAAGCTCTGCTCAAAGACCTAAGCATGACAGGATTGTGGGTGGACATCATTGGCTCCAAACATACCAATTCTCCGGATCAGTCATTCCACCCACAGGTGGCTGTGTCCACTCAGGACAAAGTGCAGCACTTGGATAACCTACTTACCTCAGAAGTAGCTACCCCCACCGCCCAGCTTGGTTCAGAACTGCACTAAGCAAGCCACTGCTCAGACACTGGGCCTTCATTTGGCCTAGATGGGTCCCTCCCTCCAAAAGGAATGATGCAAAGACAATCCCAGCTCCAAATGGAATTTCCTAAAGGGATTTCATATAAGAAACCCAACCAATCCTGTGCACTCAAGGCTTTGACCTCATCTGGGCGCTTCCATGTCATACTACCATGAAAGCAAAGCTGACAGTACCAACGGGACCCCAGATCCAGGTGTCCAGAACTAGTGCCCCATCCTCTTCCCAGGCCCAAAGAACTTGGCTACCGTACCCCACTGGGAAGAAACCTCATTTCAGGCATCGCTTTGTCATACACTCTGGCCCCACATGGCACACACCACAAACCCAGTTGGGCAACGTGACTTAAGGACTAGCAGAGGTAAAAAAATGTACACAGCAAGCCTCCACTGGTACTTTCACTACAAAATAATTTATTAAAACACAGCTTCAGCAGAAGACACCTATGTACAAGCACACAGCATTCTCCTGACTACCCTAAGGGACCCTTTTCTTCCCCCTTGCCTTGCGAACCTCTTCTATCAGATCTTTCAGATACTGAATCTCCTTGGACAGAGAATCTGCTTTCTCCTTCAGTGCCTCATTCTTCTTTTCTAGCTCTTTACATTCACCAGTGAGGGCTTCCTGCTCTGCCCTCTTCTTCTGGCGGTACCTAGTGGCTGCTGTCTTATTCTGTTCCATTTTCTTCAGCTTCTTGTCCAGCTTTTCAGCCTTAACTTTTGCTACCATCTTCTCGGCAGGGGGGTCATAAGGTTTTGGACGGGCAGATCCACAGGGGATACCTGGAGATGGCAGGCTCCTATTTGGAGAGCCCCTGGAGGTAGAGGGGCTATGTTGGGGAGAGCCAGGGTAAGACTCAGGGCTCATACAGACACCACTATCATTGTCTGAAGGGGCGTCTTCCTCCTTTACACACTGAGGGATCAAAGACATATAAGCAGCAGAGTCGGGTTTCCGCTCTCCCTCAGCGATATCCACCTCACTGCCTAGCTCTAAGCTAAAGGAATGATCTGGAGTGGAGGACAGAATCCCTGGGAACAGGGAAATAGGCTGCAAGAAGGTGAAAGGGGCAACCTGGTCAGGTTTTGTGAAACTTTCTGGAAGATGGCCAATTGGGTTCACTGTCTGGAAGGGCTCCTTATTAGTCTCCTGGACTAGAGGGGCAAAGAGATCACATGTGTCGTCCAACGTAGCCAAAAGCTCATCCGGCATGGTTTCCAGGTCATCTACGCTCAAAAGGGCATCAAAGTCAAACTCCTTCAGGTCCATTTTCTCCAACATCCAATCTGTCCCGGAGAAGGCATCCTCTGCGAAAGAGCAAAGGTCAGATACACATGGCAGCTCCCACTACGAACCGACCCACTTGGGCAAATTAATTACTGTGATTGTACTCACCCTTGCCGGGGTCTGAGGCACTGACCAACTCATCTACTGCCAGCCAATCGGAGGAGCCCGCCTTAGTCTTGCCGCTGGAGAACCCATGAGGTTTGAAGTGCTCGGCCACCTCCAGGTGGTCCTCTAGGAGACCCAGGCTTTCCTCAGCCCCCAAACCCGATTGGTCGAAGGGGGACATCAAGTCCCCCGCCAAGACCTCGCTGCTCAGGAAGCTCATCTCGGTCATCGCGTGAGGGTTTGGTAAAATCGAGGAATGTGCTTAATTCGAGGACTTTGTCGGTTACAGCAACGCTGCTGCTGAATGCCGTGAAAAGCCTGAATGAAACCAGAAGGCGAATCCCCTCAGAGCCCAAAGAACCTACGCTCCATTTTCTAAAACCAAGAACTCCAAGAGCCGAAAACCTCCTACCGGGCTCTGGAGGATCAAGCGTGAACACGTGGCCCAGAAGCATCGTGTCAGCCATTCCCGGCTCCCACTCAGGTTGCAGAAAATGGACGCCCGCGGAAGCTCAGCCCTTCCCAAACCCGCCACCCAGAAGGCGCTCCTCACAACCAAATAGGGTCAAGGTGGCCGCGCCCCGCCCCCTTTTGTGACTCACGCTCCCGCCACCGCCCCGCCGCCATCTTGCTTGCTGCCACGTTCGCGGGGAGACGGTCACGACCCCCGCGGGTTTGAGCCGGGGAACAGATGAGGCCTGCAGTCGGTCTCCCAGAACGGCCTACGTGCCCCCCACCCCACACCGGGCGCCAGTGCCCCGCGGACGCCTTCCCCAGGCCACGCGTCCCGGGCGCTCGTAAAGTAGCTTCCCCTCGCGACGCGGCCCGGCCGCGCCCAGCCCAGCCCGAGGCCCCCACTCGCAGGACGCACGCCTCGGCAGCCCGGCCCCGGTACTCACGCCATGGCTTAAGCCGGGGGGGTTGCCGCTGCAGAGCCTGACGCTGCTGCCGCCGCTGCAAAGCCTAACGCTGCCGCAGGCACTGCTGCCTCTAATACGCCATGGCGGCCGCGCACCCCGCTGCAGGGGAGGAGAGACGACGCGACGGAACACAGGACAACATCTGTCGGCAGGAGAAGAAGGAGAAATGGCCGCGGCGCGCTGGCCGCCGGACTTTTATAGACTCCGCCCCTAGACGCAGCGCGAAGAGTCCTTCCGCCGAGGTCACGTGACCCTTGCGACCAGCCCACCGTTCGTGTCTTCCGGACGGCCTCACTAGCCCCAGCCCCCTACCTTTAAATCCAGGTCATAGCTGTCACAGCACAGGTTTGTTTTCAAGGCCTCACCAAAAAACCAGGAGACGCACTACTTTACATGAGACCTACCCCTAAAGAGTCACGTTCCGCTCCGACACTGCGGTTGCGGAGGGATCCCTCAGACACGCCTCACTTCCGGTGTTAGGTCCGGGGGCGGGGAGAGAGGGGCTTTTTCTTGGGGAAGTTTTTGTATTGCAAAGGCCGAGGCCACATGGTTGTCGCGCGAGATGATGCCGGGGAGCGCGCGTCAAGCTGATTGGCCCAAACATGGTGAGTCATCTATAGCTCGAGCTCCTATTGGCCTAGGGGCTTGAGCAACGCAGAAGGGGCGGAGCCGCTAGAATGGTTCCCGCCGTAGGTCTGGTCACGTCTAGCGGCTTTAGCCTCAGACGACCGCACAGTCAGGTGTTAGGCCTCGTTGTCACGTTTCCCTAAGCAGCCTGTCGCAGTGCGCCCTAAGTGGTGACTCCGAGGCCTGGGTCCTGCGGGGGGCCCTTACTGCGATCTAGTGATCTGGCCAGTCCCTCCTGCTCTATCCGTGGTGCGCTCCCTTCCCGACGAATTGAGCCAACTCTCCGACTTGC
This sequence comes from Ctenodactylus gundi, assembly GCA_004027205.1. Classification (NCBI taxonomy): domain Eukaryota; kingdom Metazoa; phylum Chordata; class Mammalia; order Rodentia; family Ctenodactylidae; genus Ctenodactylus; species Ctenodactylus gundi. Next base: position 65,045 of record PVKB01001591.1, read on the forward strand.
GACCTGGAAAAGCCCTCGGGTTACCTGGTGTAAGCCTTTGCTTTCCAGAAGAACGCGTCCACCACGGCTCTGACCAGGCCTCCGAGATGGGCTTGGACAGCAGAACCGGAAAGGGGACTGGGGGACGCTCTAGCTGGGTGCCCCTTGGGAGGTCACCTGATCCCCTCCAGCCCTTAAGCCCCACGTCCGCGTCCTTCTCGTGAACCCTTGTGGATTCAAGAAAGACGCAGCCTTACAGCCTAATCTATTTCCACAGTGCTCATTTTGCTGAAATGTACGTCCATTCTAAGAGTGACCTATTCAACTGGCATCTCTCGTAGCACTCAATTCCGTAACTCCCAGGGCAACCAACTTCCCACGTCATTGTAACTGCCCCGTGAGAAGCTGTAGATCCCACACTCACACTTCCTGAGGGTACATCTGCAGGGGGTCATTCTGTTTAGAAGCATCAGTTCTAGTTAGGGCCAGCTGTCCACAGTGGAGCTGTTGATAGAAACCTGGAGAAACTTCTCTTAGCCTCCAGCTTCCTCCACAGTCAAGCACTGTAAAGGTAGAAACTTTTGCATTTCCATTTCACTTTTAGTGGGATGTATTAAATATTTCTATGGGACTGGAGGCAACGGCACAGCAGTTGAAGTGCTTGTCTTGCAGGCAGTAGGCCTCAGTTCGATTCCCCAGCACCACATAAAGCTGGGCCTGGTGGCTCACACCTGTAATCCCAGCACTTGGGAGGCTGAGGCAGGAGGATTGCCATGAGTCCAAGGTCAGCCTGGGCTCTATAGTGAGTTGAGGACCAGCCTGGGCTACAGAGCGAGACCCTGCCTCTAAAAAAATAGTATTTTCTATGAGGGCTGGTTGGCTTTTTTTGAAGGAGAGGGGTACTCACGATGGAACACAGGGGTCTTCACACATCCCCAGCCCAGATTTTTTTGAGACGAGGTCTCACTGAGTCCCGTAGCTGACCTTGAGTTTGCAATCCTCTTGTTTCAGCATCCCAGAGTGGTACAGGCCTGTACCACTGGCCACGGCTGTCACTTTTGTTTTTACTTTTTCCTTGAGAAATGGTCCCACTGTGGTCTCAGCCTCTCCAGGATGGGAGTATGCCACCACACCCATCTAATCTTTACATGGTGCTGGGGAGTTGAACCCAGTGCCTTGCACACATTGCAAGCACTGTAACCACAAAGCTACAACCCTCAGCCCCTCATTTTTTAACTCCTGAATTTGAGATGAGGTCTTGCCAAATCACCAAGTTGCCCAGGGTGGGCTCAAACTTGTGATCCTCTTGCCTCATCTCCCAAAGAGCTGGGATTACAGGTCTGTACCTGGGACAGTGGGGCCTGGCTTGGCTGTCATTAGCCAGGAAATTTGAATAAATGACTTATCCTTTCTGAGCCTGTTTCCTCATCTGCAAAATGAAGCTAAGGAGTATCCTCGGCCCAGGAATGCAGTGAGGTCACACATGTAATGCCACTAGCACAGTGCCTGGGTAGGTGCTCAGTAAATGGTTGCTATCGTTACTGTTACTGCTTATTAACCTCCCAGTCCCCTTGACCTTGTCCACATGACATCATCCTGCTTCTTCAGGACTCTTTACAATTATTTACTAACGAGCAACCAACATCTATAAACCACTGGTATGTATAAGTCATACTGGATGCTAGGACAAAAGCACGGGGAACTGGGGTGTTGACATACAAGTTACTCAGAAGGCTAAAACAGAATCATGAGTTGAAGCCCAGCCTCAGCTACACAGAGAGTTCCAGGCTAAGACTATGTAGCAAGACTGTGTCTTGAAAACAGAGAGGGGCTGCAGGAATGGCACAGTGGTTAAAGTGCTTGCCTAGCAAGTTCAAGGCCCTGGGTTCAATTCCCCAGCAACACGTAAGCTACGCCTGTAATCCCAGTATTTGGGAGGCTGAGGCAGGAGAATTGCCCTAAGTCCAAAGCCAGCCTGGGCTCCATAGTGAGTTCAGGACCAGCCTGGGCTACAGAGTGAGACCCTGTCTCAAAAAAAAAAAAAATCTAAAAAAAGAAAGCAGGACTTTCATTGCAAAGACAAGACAAAGTCGTTAGTCTTCGTCTTTCTGAGGATAACTACGGACCCAGGTGGCATGTCCTCCTTTTGCTCTACAGACTTACCCGAGGCTCCTGAGGACAGCCATGTAGATGGTTGAGAATTAAAGAAAGTAACACTGCCCCAGTTTTCACACTGCACAGCCAGTGCGTTTGGTGGCAGCTGGCCCCATCCGTTCTACTATGAAGGTCCAGGTGAAACGCTTCAAAGATTCTCTTTAGCTGAAAAGGGACAGCCAGCACTCCTTAGGAAAATGTTTCATACCACACAAATATCAAAGTTGTTGGAAAGGAGATTTTATTTTCTCCTTCCCATGTTGTGGAAGGACACGGTGTTTGTTCCCCAGTTTAATTTCCTCCCTCAGGAGAAAAAGGTGAGCAGTTCTCTGGGTCTCAGGGTAACTCAAGCTGCTCCTGTATGATCCTAGCCAAGCAAGACATGAGGACCAGTAACTGACTCCAGATCTTCCAGCTAACACACTGGCCACCACTGAAGGGCAGATAAGTAACTAGAAGGCAAACTGTGGACTTGGCCTCAGGGGCCAAGAATTTAGACTAAGGGGGGATCAAAATGAAAAGGCAAACATTGCTCAATACACAGGTGACCACAGAACCACATCTCCGCACTGTGGCCACTTAAGTAGTGCACCGCTGCCCAGCGTGGTGCAGGAGGCATCGCTAGTCCCATGGGTCTGACTATTCTCCCTGGACGTGAGCTTCAGGTAAAAGGGATTCTGGCAAATCCCGAGAGCAGAAATTCTCAGCCAACTCAGTGTCAGGAGGTGTGTCAAGGCAGAGCCTGGATACCCAGCGGGATCCCCTATTTGCAGAGGCCCCAAGTACATTACAAGAAACAAGCCGGATCACTGGGAGTGTGAACAGGTGGACGGATGGCTAGGCGTAGAAGCTGCTAAGACTGTAGGCCTCTCTGACACAGCTCTTTCAAACGCGAGCTTTAGGGTTTCTTTTTAAAAAGTCACAAGCATGTAAAGAAAAACACTGCTGTCCTGAACTCATTCTTTTAGGAATGGGCAACAGGGAAGAACCAAAAATAAACTTGGAATTTATGAAGTGTTCAAGATAATGAGTGTATTTTTTAGGTACTAGGCTAAGTGCACGGTTTGCTAATCAAGAAGGTACCAAGAAGATCACCAGAGAAGTGGGAGCGCTTGTTATTCCTCCAGGCAAGTGGAAGCCGCTGAAAGGACACAGACGTGGGCAGAGGCCCGGCATCTTTCCCCAAAGATAAGTCAGACATCAAGGGGCACTGACAGCACGTCGCCCTCTTCCGTCCAAGCAGCTCAGAGAACTTGGCTGCCTTCCACGTTTTTTGACAAAAATAGTAGCAAAGAGCAGTCTGGTCAGGCAGTCAGCAAACTCACCAAGACCAGCATCAGGCTGAGTTCCTACACTTCTAGTTGTGAAAGGGTCTTGCTTGTAAGATTGCCAAGTTATGGTTTTGTGAAACAGTTAAAAAGTCAGAGCTGCTCTTAAAGACTGGAAATATCCACACCCCTTCCTAAATTGTTAGGCTTGACTTTGACAATTTAGGACTCTTTAAAATCTTTGGTGTCTTTAAAGTTTTTCTTTTTGAGCTTTTGAGCTTTAAAGCTTTTCCAATGTTTATATGGAATCTGGTCAGAGATCACAGGTTCAGATTGGGAAGTTTAGTGCTCAAGGCAGGAAACCAACACCTGTATCTCAGCAACTATTAGCTCCCCTCCAAAGGACACCAAAGGGTCACCAGAGCCCTCAATGTCAGACTCAACCCCATCCGTCCACATCAATACCTAGGGATGCAGATATTTTAAACTCCCCTTTGGTTCTAATGAAAAGCTGGGGTGGAGGGCCTCCAGCAAGGTTCTTGGCTTTACATTTTCAGTTGTCTCTGAAACTACACACACTGCAGGTAAGCCAGAGGTGGGAAACCCCTACAGAGAGTCTAGGTTACCCTAGCCTTCAACCTCCTAATCTGTAACAAAAAGGACCTAAACCGGGGAGGGCACAGGTGGGTATCAGCTATCAGTGCTATTTAAAGGAATCACTTCACGTCACTGTTACAGGAGTGGGGAGTTGCAGGGAACACCAGATTCTGGCTGATGGAGAGGTAGTAATAACAGATAAAATAGGACTGGATAAGTGAGCACTAAATATTGGTGGAGGAGCAGATCAGAAACAATACTTAGCCTCCTGTCACAAACAAAAAAACACAACACAAGAAGACACACTGATATAGTGTGTTGAACACTATTCCCCACCCTCAGAGTATTTACCTTGCCATAAATAGTGCAGTTTTAGCAGCAGAAACCAAGAAAGAGCATGGAAAGAGCCCACCTTTCTCTCCTGTGTTTACCTGTGTGCTGTCTTCCTGGCAGCACCATCTTCCCCAGGTGCCAGGCGAGAGACAGGACAAGGAGGAAAATGGCTGTGCATGCACACCTGCTCCAAAGCCTGGGAGGTACCGGTAAAGCACAGCAAACACCCCTCTCCTGATGCTGTGGCAGACATGGGGAGAGGGGAGGGCTGGCTGCAGGGCCTATTCTTGCTCTAAGGCATTATCTTGGAAAGGCAGGGTCTGTCTGGGAAGAAAACATGCTCACCGAGCCCCAGGGAGCAACTGGGTTTTCCAACTACCACTCAGCCCCTGTCCCCCTCACTCAGCCTCGACTGCGAAGGCCGGGTTCCCATAAGGCCTTATACTATTGGCAATAAAGAAGGAAGTGGACGAAACTGGCATCTACGTGCACTCCTGCCCGTGCAGCCCTCATCCCTTGATTCGAGCAGCCAACAGGCACAGGCAGCCTGCACGGCCGTCACCAGGCCCCACGAATCACCGCCAGGTCCCTTCTGCACTCACTGATGGCCCTAATAAAAGCCCACGTAACTCTGCAACCAGTTTATCCTGTTGGTCACAGTGTCCCCAGGAGACAAGCTCTCAGCATTTATGAGTATCAGTTAGTTGAGGGGTGCAGGGTCAGGCTTGTTCTCTAGGAACCAGGGTCACCACCGGAAACTAAATACTGTCTCAGGGCTCGCCCTGCAGAGTTCAGCTTGCAAACATGCCATCATAGCTCTCCTGTGACAAATCTGGTTAAAAACCAAAAGGCAACATCTTGATTAGGCAGTTAAGCTCCAGGAACAAGAGGGAAATAGAAGGCATGAAACAGAGGAGAAAGAAAAGACAGTGAGTAGAAGAGGTAAACAGGAGGGCAGGGCGGGCGGGCAGAGCAAGAAAACTGGGCCAAAACACAAATCACCCACGGTCTGAAAAGGCCAGCCAGCACTCAACCTCTCAGTTCACTCCAGAAAGGAAGTGGGGACGCACAGTGTTTGGTAACAACAATAGAAAGGGTAAGAAAACAGGAGACCAAAGAGATGTCATCCTAATCAACAGTGAAGTGACCAGGACATGACCAGCAAGACAGGAGGCCCCCAGGGGACCCTGTGAGGCACCAACTACGTGGCCACGTTTCTAATGGACACTCGGGGCCTGACCACCGACACCTGCTTTGGCCTTGGCCTGCCCTATGTCTGCAGCAGCACCTCTGGCTCGGACAAGGAGCAGTAGAGAGTATATCCCAATTCATCTATTTCCTCAGGGGTGAGCTCTGCAAATAAGTTCACCTTGGGGTTCAGGGCACTGGGCAGGACTCCAGCCTCCAAGTAGGCGATGAGCCCTCTCAGGGCCTGCAGGAAACGATCGGCCAGCATATCTGGAGCCCAGTCAGCCTCCTCCTGGGCCAAGTGGAGGATGACGTTGGTTAGCTGGCTGGCGGTGAGGTGGCCCAGAGCCGGCGTGGACTTGCATATGGCCTTAAGGATCTTGAGGCACAGAGATCGGCAGCCCGAGTCAGCCTGGTCCAAAGCCCGCAGGCGTGCTGTCTCTGCTGGACGCAGACTGAGCCGCCACAGGTTGTCATACTGGGCTAGCCGGTGTGGTCTGGCCACCAAGACAGTGTCACCAAGCGTCACTGATGGCAGGAAGTCAATGACGAGATGTTTGTCCCGCTCATACTGCACTTCTAGGGTCAGGGCCTCTGGGGGTGGTGCTGGTCGGATCACATAGTCCAAGAGGGACCCTATGGCTGGCCAATTGATGGAGCCGGCCACTACCTTCTCAAATGTGTCAGCCACTGTCTTTGGAGAAAGGTAGCCCCCGACTACGCAGCGGTCCCAGTAACTGCTACCACGAGGGAAGTACTCTGGGTTCTCACGACGAACCAGGAAGAAGCCAGGGACGTTCATGATGGTGTCCTCACCAGGGATGCATGACCACAGGTTCTGCTCTAGCACCAGAGGCACAATGAGTTGGATGTGGTCGGCTGCCACCACCTGTTGGAGTAAAACTGAATGGTTTAGAGGACTTTACTCTGCTCAAGAGATACCCCCCCGCCACCGCTGCCAAAGTCATACCATCTTACACTTCCCCAGTGAGAATGGAAGCTAAGGCTGCAGCAATGGCACAGCAGTCAGCCCTAGGCTCTGAGTTTGATTCCCCAGCACCACAAAAGCTGTGCATGGTGGTGCACGCCTGTGATCCCAGCACATGGGAGGCTGAAGCAGGCGGATAGGCCTGAGTCCAAGGCCAGCCTGGGCTACACCAGTGAGTTCAAGACCAGCCTGGGCTACAGAGCAAGACCCTGTCTCAAAAAAAAAAAAAAAAAAAAAAGACAAGAAAAGAATGGAAGCTAAGAGTTTTTATATGTCACTGAGGCAACATACACTGTGAGGAAACCAGACAGCAGAGAGAGGATCAAGGACACAGGAAGTAGGGAGGGATGGGGAGGCTGAGGGAGGGCCTAAAGGGGGAGGGGAAAGGCTTCTAATTCTGACACAATATATATGTGCACACAATACTCAAGCTCAATGTAAACATTTTGTAATGCACACACACACACACACACACACACACACACACACACACACACACACACACACAATATGGGGGGAGGGGAGAAACACAGTAGGTACACCTAGTGGCATAGGCCTGTAATCTCAACACTGACTGCAAGTTTGAGCCCAGCCTGGATAATTTAGCAACTTAGCAGAATCTAGTCTCAAAATCACAAATAAAAAAGGGATGTAGCTCAGTATAAAAGCACTATCCTCAATATACACCTCCCTCTCACAAAAAAGTGTGTATGTGTATACATATATATGTATATACATATATACACCCAGGAAGAAACACATTTATTACAGCTTCTTACAAGTCGTATGAGGGGCTGGAGGAATAGCTCAGCAGTTAAAGCACTTGCCTAGCAAATGCAAGGCCATGAGTTCAATTCCCCAGCACCACATAAGCTGGCGGTGGTAGCGCATGCCTGTAATCCCAGCACCTGGGAGGCTGAGTTCAGGACTAGCCTGGGCTGCAGAGCAAGACCCTGTCTCAAAATAAAGAAAATAAAAAATAAAAAGGTGCTGGGATGCTGGGATGTAGCCCAGTGCAAAAGCTTCAAAAGCCCTGGGCTCAATCATCAATACCAGGAAGAAAAAAAGTAGTAAGCATGACTAAACAATTAGAGGGTTAAAGAAGAAATCAGAGAAATAAATGCTGCTGCAGGGTGCGGGATTCACAGCAGCCTGAAACACTGACTTCTGGACCAAGGACATTAACAGGAGGCATGTGAACAGTGCCCGACTGCATCCTTCATGAAAAGTCGTTACCTGGAGGTCATCATAGAGGCTGCCGCTCAAGTACATGTCCCGAAGCGGCATGTCAGGCAGCTTGGCCCGTAGGAAGCTCCGGAGCTCGGCACAAATGTCCACGGCAGCTTGCTTGGCACGAGCCTGCTCTCCAGCAGGGATGGCTGCCCGGTTCCGGTAGTAAGAGAGAAGTTTCTCCTGCAGGGACATGCGGAGTCGTGACTTCTTCAAGTCTACACAGCCCTTCCTGGCCAACGGCTTGGGCCGGGACGGGCAGAATGTATCTGCCAAGGCAAGAGAGAGAGGCACGTGAGCTCTTCCCACGCCTGCTCAATCCACAGCTGCCTCTGCCCAGGAAAGCAAAGGGCTTGGAGCAAAGGGCAAGGGCCTGCGTAGCTCCCGGCACGAACGTGCTCGTGAAACGTCTGTGCAGCGCAGGAGCGCTCAGGGCCACAGGCAGTCGCAGGGGCGGGCAGCTCGTCCTCACCCGTGTCAGACGCCGCAGAGTCTGTGGGCAGGGTCTGCAGGGACCTGCTCAGGCCTGTCTTCACATCCTTGCTCAGCATGCGGGGGGAGCCCATCCAGCTCGGCTCCTCCCAACTTCGCTTCCCTGAGTGGCTCATCCGTGTGGGGCTGGTGGGGGCGCTGACGGCCCGGTCGTACATCTGCGACAGGAAGAGGGATGCAAGCCATGCACCCGCCTGCCACCTTCTGCACTCTTCTAACACCCGTCCCCACAAGCTGTCAGAGCCCAGGGCGTGGGCCGAAGGCTGCAGATATGGCTGCCTGGCCGCAACTACTACTGTATACTACTTTTGTTTTTACTGAATACATTCTGCAGAAAAATCTCAAGAAATACTAAGTAAAAAATAGATTATCCATAATGCCCCACAAACTAGAGAAAACTGTTGTTAACTGCTGTTAATATCCAGCATAGTACATAGCCAGGAGGGGGTGGCTCACGCCTGTAATCCCTGCACTTGGGAGGCTGAGACAGCCTCTTGCATGAGTCCAAGGCCAGTCTGGACTACATATTGAGTTCAGGACCAGCCTTGGCTACAGTGAGACTCTGTCTCAAAAAAAAAGGGGGGGGGGGAGGTGTTGGGTAAGAGGGGCGGCTGAAGCAATAGCAGCCCAGCAAGCCCAAGGCCTCAGGCTTTATTCCCTAGCACCACATAAACTGGGCATGGTGGGACATGCCTATAATACCAACAGTGAGGAGGCTGAGCCAGGAGTTTTGCCATGACTTCAAGACCAGCCTGGGTTACATACTGAGTTTAGGACCAGCGTGTACTATAGTGAGACCCGGTCTCAAAAAAATAAATAAATAAATAAAAGCGAGAAAAAAAAATGGATGCATGTATCTGTGTTACTGTGGAATGAAATGAACCCAGGGGTGTTCACACTTATTATTACCGTGTGTGTGTGTGTGTGTGTGTGTGTGTGTGTGTGTGTGTGTTTCTACACAGGGTCTCACTCTAGGGCAGGCTGGTCTTGAGCTCACTATGTAGTCCAGCTAGCCACAGACTTACGGAAATCCTACTGCCTCAGCCTCCTGGGTGCTGGGATTATGGACAGGCACCACCACTCCCAGCTTTAAGTGGTGCTGGGGAATCGAACTCAGGGCCTTATACCTGCTGGGCATTTTAACTGCTGTGCCATTCCTCCAGGCCCACCTTTATTCATTTGTTTATTTTTGATACAAGGTCTCGCTCTGTAGCCCAAGCTGGTCCTGAACTTATTATGGAGCCCAGGCTAGCCTTGGACCCAGGGCAATCTTCCTGCCTCAGCCTCCCAAGTACTGGGATTACAGGCGTGCACCACCACTCCCAGCTTTATGTGCTGCTGGGGAATTGAACCCAGGGCCCACTGGGCCATTTCTCCAGCCCTTCATTTTATTTTTATTTTTTTCTTTCTTTTTTTGAGACAAGGTCTCACTCTGTAGTCCAGGTTGGTTGAGTTCACTACGTAGCCTAGACTGGCCTCAAACTCACAGAAGTCCTCCTGCCTCAGCCTCCCACATGCTGGGATCGCAGGCCTGTGACACCACGCCCAGTTTATGGTAGCACTCAGCGCCGCCTCACCCGCTGGGCTGCCCCTCCAGCCCCTTCATTTTCACTTTGAGACAGGACCTTGCCAAGCAGTCCAGGCAAGACTCAAACGCTCCTGCCTCAGCCTCTGAGTGACCGGGATGTGGGCACACACCACCACGCGTGGCTCCTCCTGCACACTTCGTTTAAATAATCTCTAGATTATCTGTAATACTTAATACAATGTAACTACTAAGTAAGCAGTTTTTATACTGTGTTGTTTAAGGAAAATGACAGGAACGAAGTCTGTACACGTTCAGTATAGATGCATTTTTTTTTATCAAAGTTACATTATCAGTAGCCAAGACTCGTTCCAGGTGAGCAGCACTCAGCACAGGCTGCTATCAGCGCCCATCCCTGTCCCAGCTGCATACACTTACCCGCTTAACTGCCAGCGTGGCGATGCCCAGCATGGCCGCTCCGCCCACCCCCAGCACCAGCCGGGCGTTGGAGAGCACGAAGTCGATGGCGGTGCCGATGCCGTTGTCATCCTTCTTGCCTTTGCGCTCACCAGCACCTGCCATTGCTCACCTGAGGATGCACACAGAGCACGGACGTCACCACCTGAGGCTCATCTCCCCTGCACCTGCCTCTCCTACCACAGGCTCTTGGTGCCTGGAGCACGGCATACTCTAGAGTCTGGGAGAGGTGCACGTCCCATGACACATGTGGACACACGTAAGGACCAACCGTGCGCACCGCGGGAAACCTTTCTGTGACTCTGGTGAGGTCACAGCAGCATTCGTCTCATGGCCAGCCCTTTCCTGTGCATCCGCTCTCCACCCCTTCCCAACAGCGCAGTGCCAGCGGGGTTCGGCTCCTCCGGCCACGACTTTGTGGAGTGTTACAACTGACAAGGGCCTTGGGACTCATCTAATCCCATCATTCCTCTAAGGAGATGACTGGCCAGAAGTCCTCGAAAAAAAGACAGCATGGCCATCTCCAGAACCCAGCCCTCTCAGCTGCCAGGTGCTGCGTTTCCTACCGTATCCTGCTTACCCTCACCCAGAGCCGAATGGTCCTGAGCGTCTCGCCTCTACCAATAAGACACAAGAGTGGGGCCAAACACCCTGTACATGGAGACGTAACTACAAGTCCGCACAAGAGAAAGGCCCGTGGGACCTCAGTGGACACTCCACTGACAATGCTTCTTGGGTAAACCACACAGGGGGGCCACCAAGGCACAAGTAAGGCCCAGGAAAAACACGGGAAGCTTTTTAGGTTCAGCTGTAGACTGGGAAACCAACGCCCGCCGGCTCGGAGGCCTATGTAAGAGGACTTCCAGCGCTCACCAAAAGGTACACATAGGCACAACCTGGAAGAGGCCTCCTGGCCAGCACTCAGGGAAAGGGAGCACTCACCTGCTCCCTGGTAAAGGGGGTCATCCAGATCAGAGTAGCTCTGGACATGCCAGGTAAGACCTGACTGAAGAGCTCACAGCTGCTACTACCCTATATCCCATGTCCTATACACAAGGAAACACACAGGAAAAACAGCACTGTGTGCCACTCAGGGTCCCCAAACACCCAAAATAAGATAATATCAGGAGACAGGATCTAGGGCTGGGAGTGTGGCTCAGCAGTACAACATGTGCTTAGCAGACACAGGCCCTGAGTCCAACCCCTAGCACAAAAATAAAAAGGAGGGGGAGTCACAGGGAATATTTTCCAGTGTAAAGTAACATGGCTCCTCATACGCCGTGATGAGCAGGCATGGCAAACTGCACAGCTCATGCGCCCTAACTACACTTCCCTGCCTCCTCAAAAAACAAAGAATTTTTTCTGACTCTCCTTACTCCAGCTACTTAAGTAAGTGCAGAATGTCACTCTCAGGTCCAAATATATGGTCCCCTCACTGGGGATCGCACCCTAAGCGGCACTTCCCTTTTTTTCCACCTGTACATTCAGTAGAAGCTTCAGGGTTAAGAGCATAGTAAGAGATTATTTGGCCAAATAGAACACATTCTTACTTCAAAGACACAGAGCAAGAGAGGCCAAAGAGAACATTTTGGTTTGTACAAATGGGGCCAGGTGAAGGGAGCTGGTCACCCACCTCGACCTGTCTCTTTAGTAACCACCAGACCATAATCTGGAATTCCTCCTCTGGGCTGGGGGCGTAGCTCGGTGGCCCAAGTGCTTGTCCAGTATGTGCAAGGTCCTAGGTTCCATTCCTTAGTACCATATAAAGATTAGGTAGGCATTGTGGCCCACGCCTGTAATCCTAGCACTCAGGAGGCCGAGGCAGGAGGACTGATATGAGTTCAAGGCCAGTGTGGGCTACATAGTGAACTCAAAACCACCTTGGACTAGAGAATGATATCTGCTGTTAAATAAATAAATAAATATAAAAATAAAACTCCCCTTCCCCACTGAACGCATTTTGGTGAATTCACTGCTACATCCCTAGGGATCGGTGTTTGACACAGTAGACATCTGTTACATGAATGTATTACTATTAACCCTATGGCATTGAGTCTTCTTTCTTTGAGGGGCACTCACAGCAGAATATAGCACAACTCACAGTTAACAGATTAGGAATACAAAAATTTCAGTAACTCAACTGTTTCTACTCCAAACTTGCTAACCCTCACTGCGCTGGCTTCCCCGACGTGATCCCACCCTGGCCTTGAAGGGCAAAAGGCAGGTCTGCCAATCAGCTTTTGTGGTTGAGGAAAACCAAAAGCCACTTCACAGGGCTCCGCCTCCTGCTCTTGCTTTAGCCAACAGCAGCACCCTCTCCTCCACGGGCAAGCACCACAGCTGCCCTTCGTCTGCTCACTTTCTGCTGCAACCTACCGGCACCAGGCCTCCCCACTGTGGCACACGCTGTATTTCCATGAGACCATTCCACCACCCAGTCCTGCAAGCCATCTGCTCGATTCTCTAACTTACTGTCCACGCTGCCCTGGCATGCGCCAAGACGCAAATGTGGCTGCCAGTCCCTTCTTCTTTTTAATCAAGAAGGGGTTTATTGAGAAAGCAAAGCTCTCAAGGACAGGTCGAGAGGGGGTCTTTTTCTTTTGAGACAGGGTCTCGCTCTGTGGTCCAGGCTGGTCCTGAACTCACTTCAGAGCCCATGCTGGCCTTGGACTCATGACAATCCTCCTGTCTCAGCCTCCCGAGTGCTGGGATTACAGGCGTGCGCCACCACGCCCAGCTTATGTGGTGCTGGGGAATCAAACTCGGGTACTTAGCTCTTGGCTTAGTGCTTGCTCAAGCGCTTTAACTGCTGAGCCATTCCTCCAGCCCCAAGAGGGGGTCTTGAGTGAGGATCCCAAGGGAACGAAGGACTCGAGCCCTTTACAAAGCTTCTGCTCAGGTGGTCTCAAGCAGTGCTCTGGCGTGGGGGTTGTAAGCCCACTAATTACCTGAGGGCATCTACAAGAAACTGGGAGGGGAGAACAAGATGCTCGTCTTAGCTACTTCCTGTCCCTGCCTTCTTAACAAAGCCACGGTGGTCCTCCCACAGCCAGATACTACAGTTCCCTTATAGAGGGTTAAAATGTCCTTCAAGGCTGGGGGAGTAACTCAGTCACTAACGTGCTTGCCTGGCAAGCACAAGGCCCTGGGTTCAATTCCCCAGCACCACATAAACCAGGTGGCATGGTGGTACACACCTATAATCTCAGTACTATGGGAGGCTGAGGCAGGAAGACTGTCATGAGTTCAAGGCCAGCCTGGGCTATATAGTGAGTTTAGGACCATTCTGGACTACAAGACCCTGCCTCCCAAATGAATAAAATAAAATGTTCTTCAGCCCTGGCCATGCCTCAGCTCCAGCCACTTGTTACAGGCACATCACTCTGGCCACAAGCTTGCAGACCACACGATGCGGTTCCCACCCCTGGGTACTTGCTTATTCTCCCCCACCCCCTTGAGGCAGGGTCTCGCTCTGCAGCCCAGGCTACTCCTGAACTCACTGGTGTGGTCCAGGCTGGCCCTGGACCCACAACAATCCACCTGCCTCAGCCTCCCCAGGGCTGGGATTACAGGCGTGCACCACCATACCCAGCTTCATATGGTGCTGGGGAATCAAACGCAGGACTCGTGCTTGCAAGGCAAGAGCTTTAACTGCTGTGCCACTCCTCAAGCCTACCTGCTTATTCTTGCTCTGCCAACCCTCGGGCCTGGCAGGTTCCATGTCTCATCTGAAGCAAACCTCCAACGTCCTATTTTTCTACATCCATCTCTCTGCTAAAACAAATCTGAAGGCAGAGAAATGTCTTCATACCTGCCTCCACAGCTCAGTACCCAACCCCCTGGCACAGTGGATGCCCACCCTTCAACACCAGGGACCAGTGGACTCGCAGGGGGGAGAGGGACACTCACACAAGAGGTGACTAGAAGATGGCCTTGAAACGGCAGGAGGTCGCAACGCTGCGCCGTCTGTCAGTCAGCCGCAGCAGACCCTAACGGAGTCTGCTGGCAGGAGGTGGGGGCGTGCTGGCTGCTCACCTCCGGCTCAGCACACATCTGTCCCAGGGGCCGGGTCCTTCCAAGACCAGGGACTGGGACTGGTCCACAACACCCAGGTCTGGGGACCTGCTGCTCTAATACAGGGCTGCAGATACTGGAATGACTTCCTGCTAAAGACCTTCTAAGACTGAATTCCCTGATGGACCACATCCCTCATCTCTATCCCCAGAGCCCATCCGAAGGCCGGGGCCACTCAGGCCTCTGAGAAGGCTGCTGAATGTAATTACGCTGCAGTGGGATTTCTTGCTGACACTGGCATCCACAGCAAATACAGCTAGCCTGCGGCCTGCTAAGAACCATCCTCAGGGTTGTAAGTGCGCGTCTCAGTGAATTCTCATAATTGCCCGAGGCAGTAACCACTATTATTTACACCTTACAAACAAGGAAACTGAAGGCCTAGAAAAGTTTAGGCCTACCTGCCCTGTTTTACAGCTACTGGCAGCAGTGCAAAATTTTATCCTAAGGTCGAGACTGAAGACTCTGCTCTCCGAATAGTTGAGGGGTAACAGAATCTAGTTGTGTTTTGGGAACCATGACCCTCAGTATACCTAAATCTACTAAAGAATGAGTCAATTTGAAATTGAACTCTAATGGCTTTAACCAGTGTCTTTTCTAACATTTTCATATATGAAATGTTCTATGAAATAAAATAGTAACAGTAATTCTCTTTCTGTTTAGCCTTGAAGTTCTGGGCCTATTATTTTCCACGATAGCATCACTGCTTTTAATGTCTGATTTCCTCCAGTGATTTCTAAGAACTAAAGGAAGGATTATGGTCACTAAAAAGAAAGGTTCCCTCTTTTCTGGTCCCCTGCGTAAGGGAAAACAAAATCAAATCAAACTGGGTTGGAGGAATAGCTCGGTGGTTAAAGCGCTTGCCTAGCAAGCTCAAGACCCTGAGTTCAATTCCCCAGCACCATATAAGATGGATGGTGGTGCATGCCTGTAATAACAGCACTTAGGAGGCTGAGGCAGGGGACTGCTGGGACTCAAGGATAGGCTCAGCTCCACAGTGAGGTCAGGACCAGTCGGGACAGAAGAGCAAGACCCTGGTCTCCAAAAAAAAGAGAAATCTACAGGAACAAGGGCCTACTCACCTGAGACTTCTTAATGCATCTGGGAGGTTAGGGCGGGAGAGAGCAGGAGTGCCTACAGAAGGCACTGTTCTCTTTCCCTTGGAACTAGGCTGGGAAAGTTAGGGAGAGGATCCTAAACCAGGCCCCCTAGTTTGCTGCGGAGGAAGACCAGGCCCTTTTCCAGCTGCTTCTCCCGGACCTCGGGATCTTCTAGCTTCTGATTCTTCCGAAACTCACGGCGAACTGAGGCAAAGTAGAAGTCTCGGTCAGTGTAGCGTAGCTCTCGGCCCTGGCGTAGCAGAGCCTTGTAGAGACTCAGCACCGCCTCTCGACTCCACGGGGCCATGGGGGACAGGCAGGGGCTGGGCGTTTTGCTCTGAAAAGTTGGTAAAGATTAGAATCAGAATTAATGACAGCAGAGCCAAGCCCGGCTGTACAAGTCTATAATCACAGCACTCTGGGAGGCTAAGGCAAGAGGATGCAAATTCAAACCCAGCCTGAGCAACTTCATGAGCTCATGTCTCAAAACCAAGATCTAAAAACAAGCTGGGATGTAGCATAGTACAAAGGCCCAGAGTTACAGCCCCAGCACTACCAAAACAAAAAGTTAATATGTAGCACAGGCTGGCCTCAAACTCTCAGCAATCCCCCTGCCTCAGGCTCCCAAATGCTGTGATTACAGGCATGTACCACCATACCCAGCTTATAGGGTGCCAGGGGATCAAACCCAGGGCCTTGCACATACTAGGCAAGTACTTTAACCACTGAGCTACGTCCCCAGCCCCACAACCAGTTTTAACAACAAAGCTGCTTGGCACAGAACAGCCCCTTCCCAGCAATCAATAAAAGGCCCCAGGACAGAGAATCAGAAGGGCAACCACAATTTCTGGGTGCCCTCTGGCTAACAGGAATTTTATCCACCTTCCTTCTCCTCCTCTTCTTCCTCATCTTTCTCCCTTTCCTTTCTACGTTGTTCCCAATGAAGTATCCTCTTCACCCCTGCCTCACTTTGCCTCATCCTTCGAGCACACAACCGAACCCAGCACAGAAGCCCAACAGAACCGTACCCTGGCAACAGAACTGCTAACAATCTCAGCGCTCTCGGAGGCTGCGACAGGAGGATGGCAAGCTCAAGCCTAGCTGGGGCAACTTGGTGACTTCGCAAGACCCTGTCTCAAAATCAAAACTCAAGGGCTAGAGGAATGGCTCGGTGGTTGATGTGCCTGCCTTGCAAGCAAGCACAGGCCCTGAGATCGATTCCCCAGCACGATGTAAAGCCAGGCGTGGTGGCGCACTCCTGTAATCCCAGCACTTGGTAGGCTCAGACAGGAGCATTGCGGTGAGTCCAAGGCCAGCCTGGGCTCCACAGTGAGTTCAGGACCAGCCTGGGCTGCAGAGCGAGACCCTGTCTCAAAAAAAAAAAAAAAAAAAAAAAAAAAAAAAAAAAACTAGGAATGTAGCCTAGTGTAAGGACCCTGGGTTCCGTTCCCAACGTGCGCACATGAACACACACACATGCGTACACAAAGAATTAAGACAGTATAGGTCACAGATTTCTAAACCAGGGTTCAGAGACTGCCAAAGTTACACTGTGACTCTATGGCAGATAGGATTGGACCTTCGCCTCCCATCACCCTCTCCTGCTGAAGTACAGGCTAGGATTCCCCGGGGGTGGAAGCTGGACTGCCTAGACTGAGTTCTGGCTCTGCCACTTGCTATATGACTTTGCATAAAGTTGTGTTTATTTGTTCCTGTGGCACTGGAGCTCAAGACCTGGGCCTTCTCTCTGAAAACAACTCCGGTCCATGTTTTAGTTTTGACTGGGGGGTGGGGGCAGTCTGGGGAAAGACAGTGCACAGCTATCTGCATTCTAATCCCAGGTTTTAGTTTCGGTTCTGACACATCTTTTTTTTTTTTGGGGGGGGGGGGCAGGGTCTTGCTCTGTAGCCCAGGCTGGCCTTGGACTCAGGACCATCTGCCTGCAGTGGGACTATAGACTTGCGGCACCACACCCAGCTTTATGTGGCAACTGCCGTTCCTCCACCTCCCTAACAGTCTTGCTAAGTCATTAAGTTGCCCAGGGTAGGCTCAAACTTTAAGTCTTCCTGCCTCAGCCTCCTAGAATTCTAGAATTACAGGCCTGCACCATCAGGCCCAGCTGGCGCAAAGTTACCCCTCTGAGCGGCAGTGTTCCCACTTGTAAGAAGCCAGTGATGCCGGTGTCAGTAGCTACTATCCTGAGAGTCGCCCAGGTGAGGCATCTGTATGGCGCCATGAGATGCCATCAAGACAGGGACTCGGCCACACTTGAGTAAGCAGCACTCCCGTGGGTAAATTTCCTTACACTCTAAAGTGAGGATAAATCATATTTTGCCCAATGATTGTCCGGGGCATTAAATGAATTAACGTATGTGAACAAGTTTAGAACAGCACTTGGCACATACTAAGCACTCTTATCAGAGAAAGCTACCATTAATGCTACCTAGCCAGATTTGTGAATTCTCAATAAATATTACATTTGGGTCTGGAGGAAGAGATCAGCGGTTACAGTGCTTGCCTAGCAAGCTCAAGACGCGAAGCCCTTTCCCCAGCACGACATACACTGGGTGTGCCAGTGCACATCTGTAATCCCAGCATGCAAGACGCTGACGCAGATTTATCATATGTTCAAGGCCAGTCTGAGCTTCATAGTGAGTTCAGGACCAGCCTAGACTACAGAGTCAGACCTTGTCTCAAAAAAGCCGAATAAATAAACATTACATTTGCCAGTGCAGCAGCTGTTTTCCTTACACACGTATAAGTGCTATCGTTTGTAAAGTGCTTTGTCATCCATTATTACACTTAAACTAAAACCTATGATGTGGTCAAAGTGCGTAACAGTGACCACTTTGTGTGCGCGGTACTGGGGATCAAGCCCAGAGCTTTCACAGAGCTACATTCCCGCCCCCCCCCCACCCCCCCGTTCTTTTTTCCTCGAGACAGCGTCTCACTCTGCAGTCCAGGCTGGTCCTAAACTCAAAAGTATCTCAGGCTGGCCTCTAGCTCATGGCAATAATCCTGCCTCAGCCTCCCTCGTGCGGGAATTACAGGTGTGTGCCACCATGCCCAGCTTTGTATGTGGTACTACCGGGGAATCAAACTCGGGGCCTCGTGCTTGCTAAGCAAGCCCTTTAACCGCTGAGCTATCCCTCCGTCTTCCTCTGCACGACCCGCCCCTCAGCCCATTTTTTACTTTTCATTTGGAGGCTAAGTTTTTGCCAGGTTGCCCGTGCTGGGCTGGCACTAGCAATCCTCCCGCCTCGGCCTCCCGCGTGCTGGGATTACAGGCTTCGGCGACCGTTTCCTGAGGGCTGACTCTATCCATAGCGCCCAGCACGTTCGAAACACGTCCACGGAGCTCTCACTTCACCGTCAACAACCCCGCTGTCGTCATTACCGGCACTTGAAGGACTGGGGCGTAACTCAAGACAGAACGCTTGCCTAGCACGTACGAAGCGCTGGCTCAATCCCCAGAATCGCACAAATAAACGAACGAGCCTCGCTTCAAGTGGGGGACACTAAGGAAGCCTCCCGAAGGAAGAAACCCGCCCCCAGGCGCGCACCCGCGAGGCGGAGGGCTGACACCTCACCCGGGCCCGCTTCCACCGTCACGAGTTACCACCGTGCGCTGGGGCCTCGCGTGGGAGGCCTCACGACGTTCCCCTGTGGAAACCCAGTCGGCCCGTCTCGCCAGAGAAGCCTGGGCGGGGCAGGTGTCTGGAGAAACGGGATCTGTGGGCGCCCGTGGGCTGCTGTCACCTCGCCTGCCTCCGGCCGCGCTGCCTTCCGGCCCGAGCCACCCTCCCTGGCCCTGTCACAGAGCGGACGACCTCGGACGCGCCAGGCGTGCCGGACGGGGTCGCCGGCTACCTTAAGCACGGCAGTGGCCACAAGGTCGCCCGCCGGGCAAGGCGGCGGGGCCCCGGGCGCGGGGCCGGGCGGGTGCGAGGGCCCTGCGGCCGGCACGGGCCGAGCAGGCCCCGGCGCGAAGGCCGGGCGGCGGCGAGGCGCGCCCGGAGCCGCCGGGAGCCGGCGCGGGCCGCTCCCCCGCCCACTCACCCGCAGGCTGCGCGAGCTACCGCTGCGCCTCGCGACTCCACGCCGGCCCCGGGCCTCTCTCGGGGTCACCCATCGACAGGGCCCCTTTACTTCCGGGACACGACCTCGCGCACCGGGGCGGAAGGACTTCCGGTCCTCTCACCTCCGCCTCCCCGGGCGGAGCCTGGCGCTTTGTGGGCCCCGCCCTCCGCGGGCCCCGCCCAACGCGCTGGGCCCGCCCCTGCGTGACGTCACCGGAGACCGGCGGCCCAGGGCCGGCCGTCGCGCGGTGGGGCTGTGGCGGCAGTCCCGGGGTCCCGGGTGGGCCGGTTTCTCGCGGTCTGCCGCGGCTGGGGCCAGGCCCCGCCCCTGCCGGCGCGCTCCCGCATCTTCGTCTCTCCGTGTCCTTCCACCCGCTGGGCGCCTCGGCTCCTGGCAGCTCCTCCCTTTCACTCGAGGTCGACCCCAAATGTCCCCTCGAAAGCCTTTTCCAGCCCCTTGTCCTCCCAACAAGTTGAGATGCTTTCTTTGGGCCCCACGAAACGCCTGCATCTAAGTGGCTCACAGCGCGACCTGTGTGTTGGCACCTGTAATTTGCCAGATGCTGTCCTTTACGCATCCTCGTTTGCCTGAGAATGGGGGCCGCCCCTCTAGAACGGCTGTGCGCCTCCTGCCCCACCGCCACTCCGCCGTTTCCGGCCGGTCCAGCCAGCAATGCCGGGACTTTGGTGTCTGGACAGCAGCCCCAGCCTGCCACCTAGCCCCCTCCCTTCTCAGCTGTGGTGAGGATTGCACGATGTCTGCCCAGACGAGCGGGTAGGAATTGGCAGAGTTTTCATCCACCCATGAATCCCATCAGGCCACACATCCTGTTGTGTTTCAGGATACAGACAGCCTAAGAGCCAAGAGAAGCCTGGACCAGTGGCTCAGGCTTTTAATCCCAGCACTGGGAGGCTGAGGCAGGAAGATCACAAGTTTGAGGCTGGCATGGGCAATTTAGCAGGTTAGTGAGACTCTCAAAATCAGAAATAAAAATGTGGGCTGAGGGCTCAGCTCAGCAGTTCCAGTGCTTGCCTAGCAAGCACATAGATCCCGAGTTCCATTCCTCAATACCTCATAAATCGGGCATGGTGGCACACACCTGCACTTCCATCGCTCACAAGGCTGAGGCAGGCAGATTGCTGTGAGTTCGCGGTCAGCCTGGACTACATACAGAGCGAGATCCAAGGTCAAAAAGAATAAAAATATAAAAATTAAGGTTTTTAATTTTTGAGACAGAATCTTGCTCTGTAGCCCAGGCTAATCCTGAACTCACTATGGAGTCCAGGCTGGCCTTGAACTCATGGAAATCCTCCTGCCTCAGCCTCCTGAGTGCTGGGATTACAGGCGTGTGCCACCATGCCCAGCTTTATGGGTTGCTGGGGAATAAAAACCAGGGCCTTGCACTTGCAAGGCAAGCACTTTAACCACTGTGCCATTCCTCCTGCCCCCCCAAAATTAAGATTATTTTAACCAGGCATGGTAGCCTATGCCTGTAATTCTAGCACTCTGGGAGGCTGAGGCAGAAAGATAGCAAATTTGAACCCAAGCTGAGCATTTTAGTAAGACTTAAAAATATATATATATGGCTAGGTGTGGTGGTACACAACTGAAATCCCAGCACTCAGGAGACTGAGGCAGGAAGATTGCCATGTGTTTGAGGCCAACCTAGGCTTCATAGTGAATTAAAGGCAGCATGGAGCTACCATAAGACCCTGTCTCATATATATAGCCTATGCCACAAATTCAGTTGTTAGGATTTGAATTTTTGACTTTTTTTGAGGCAGGGTCTCGCTCTGTACCCCAGGTTGATCCTGAACTCAGGATGGAGCCCAGGCAGGCCTTGGACTCAGGGCAATCCTCCTGCCTCAACTTCCCGAGTGCTGGGATTACAAACGTGTGCCACCACGCCAGGCTTATGTGGTGCTGGGGGATCAAACTCAGGTATTTAGCACTTGATTTAGCACTTGCTACACAAGTGCTGAGCCATTCCTCCAGCCCCAAGATTTAAATTTTTACATATAAACTGCTTCTGTAATTTCCTCATGCTGAGATTAGAGGTGTGCACCACCACGCTCAGCATATGTGCTGGTGGAGAATCAAACTCAGGGCTTTGAGTTTTTAAGGATTAAACTATTCCACTATTCCTCCAGACCTTTTTTTTTTTTCAAAGCTGAGCCAGATTTCTTTAGGCAGAGGCAGAGTAGGTAGGCTGGGAGGGTCAGATGTCCCTAAAAGCGCAACTTTTCCCAGATAAAGAAGTTGTTAGCTTAAGAAAAGCCACACCTTAGAAGGGCCAAGGACAAAGCTAAAGCTCAGGAGATATAGACCCTCCTGGCTCAGGGCCTGGTGTTTTCTCTTGGACCCTAGAATTTGATCTTCAGCCAATGAACTAGCTTTATGCTAATATGCATCAATCAGTAAAGGCCAAATCTGTACAGGAAAATAAATATTGTGATCCACAGAAAGAAGTTCATCAAACACGGTTAGAATTGCTCAAGGGGCCTCGCCCTCCTGCTGGCGGGGGAACTACAGCTTCCCGTCTCACTTTCTCCCTGTACTTAGCCCCAACAGCCACTTTCTAAGTCCCAGCTGTTGGCTCTGTTCATCTACATCGGCAGAACGCCGCCGACACTGGTTTTGAGCTCCAGGTAACAGTATGAGGGCTCTGGGTTCAATCCCCGGTACCACAGAAGGAGAGAGAGAGAGAGAGAGAGAGAAAGAGAGAGAGAGAGAGAGAGAGAGAGAGAGAGAGAGAGAGAGAGCAGATACAGCAAGGGCAAGGACTCGCAGGCCAGTTCGCCCTTGTCCCTCCCCATGGAGCAGCTGGGCTGTGGCTGAGGGGTTCAGAGAGAGGTGGGAGCTGGAACTGGAGGGTGGGTGGAAGTCCAAAGGGGGACAGTGACTTTGCCAGGAAGTGAAAGAACAGATGAAAGGACAGTTGGGGACAAAAGTCCATTGTCCAGTTGTGCCTGGCTGGTTTCGAAGTTGGTGGGTCCATGTTCTAGCCTGCTGGGGGAGGGGGAGCCAGTACAGGGAGGGAAGTTGAAATCACCAGAGGGGCCCCCTTGCGGAGGCAGGCCAGGCGCCCCTACCCTCAGGGCAGCAGGGCCCTGAGGACCCGGTGGCCTGTGCCTTACCAGCCCTCCCGCTCCTTTGCTCCTTTGCCGGGTAGGAGGTCTTAGAAAATTGAGGCCCTCGGAAACGCTCGTTGCCCTGAAATCGAGTGAAAATGTCTGGCTGAAGAGACCGGAAGTTCCGTCCTGCCCACCCTCCCCCGGGAAGGGCGGCCTGCTGGCGTGATGGAGAAACTGGCTGTAACCAGGGCAAGGATGTTCTGGGATGTGTGCCAGCCAGGGACCAGGAAATCGCTGTTGCAAAGACAGCGACCTTCCTCTTAATGAGGGTTGCTATCATTAGATGCCATCAATCCTGTAGTCACCCGACTAAAGCCTGAGGCAAGAAAGGGAGGGTCCCTCCTGTGAAAGCCCTGCTGCCCACACTGCACCAGGCGACAGCCAGGATGCACGCCTGCTCTCTGGCCGCCCTCCCTCGCGGTGGTTGTGGGGCTGGGGGCAGGATGGAGGAAGGGCAGGCTCTGAGCCCACACCCCAGCTCCCCCCAGCTCTCCCCAGCTCCCCCCAGCTCCCGTCTGGGCCACCGCATGCGTGTGGTCCAAGCACTGGCTTCAGGGATGACAGCTGGCTTTCCTTTACTCACTTGATCCGCATTGGTCTCCCATAGAGCTGAGGGGCAGAGTGCATATCAGTGTACCCATTTTACAACAAGCTAGCACCATCCAGGCTAACGATAGCCTCTCCCTCCTCCAAACCAAATATACACATGCTAGGCCGGACCAAGACGTGTTCTGCTTGCTCTGTGAAGAGATTTGTGGGCCAGGCCTGTAATCCTAGCACTTGGGAAGTTGAGGCAGGAAGATTGCAAGTTCAAGCCCAGCCTGAGAAATTGAAAACTTAGCACGACAACCCTGTCTCTCTCTCTCTCACTCGCTGTCTCACTCTCTTGCTCTCTTGCTCTCTCTCCCCCGCCCCCCTTCTTTGGGACAGGTCTTACTTCACCAGCTGGTTCTAAACTCACTATGTAGCCCAGGCTGGTCTTGAACTCACAGCAACCTCCTGCCTCAGTCTCCCAAGTGCCGGGATTATAGGTGTGCACCACCATGCCCAGCTTATGCGGTGCTGCGGAATCAAACCCAGGGCCTAGTGATTGCTAGGCAAGCGCTTTTAACTGCTGTGCTATTCCTCCAGCCCCTTTTGTAAATTTTGAAATGAGTCTTACTAAGTCACTAAGTTTCAGCATCTTCCCTTGATTCTTTGAGTCTTAGAACTTAGCTGCTGGCAAGCCAGCCTTTCTTCCCTGGGGTGTCCCACTAGCTCCAGGAAGGAGGGACAGGGGAGGACCTTTCTCCAAACACCTTGCAGCTCCTCTATAGGAAGCCACTCACAGCACCTCTGCCAACAGATGGCAGCAGAAGAAAGCAGGCAGCCAACAGGAAGTTGCCCTGAGGCCCTTCGTATCAGATCGGTGGCCATGGGCTGGGACTTCGAGACTGCTGGCCACACTGCCTGACAGTGTCTCCTGTGCACTGTACTTCCGCTTTGGATGGGCTTCCTTCCTTAGCGAGGCCAAGGAGGACAGCTACCTCCCATTAAGGAAGGCAGGGGCTGCGGGCATAGCTCAGTGGTTAAAGCACTTGCCTACCAGATGCAGGGTCCTGGGTTCGATCCTTCAGCACTACATAAACTGGGCATAGTGGCACACACTTGTAATCCTAGCACTCGAGAGCCTGAGGCAGGAGGATTGCCATGAGTTTGAGGCCAGCCTTGGCAATACCACGTGCGGGGTGGAGATTGTGCTGGGCCTCACGTGTGCACAAATCAGTGTGGATGCAGCCCTGGCCTGAGCTGGGGACTCCTGCTGAGAGTGACCCGCCAGCCCTCCACAGGCGCCCTCCATGACTGCCTGACACCAAAGCTTGGCCACCTTTTGGACAAGTTCTGGAAGCATGTTTTTCTCATCTGTAAAAGGTCATGCCCCCTTTCCTCGGTCTTATTGGTTTGGCCTCGTTCCTAAGCTTGTTTTATTTTATCCTTTCAGTGTTCCTTAATTCTTTGTTTTTTGAGACAAGGTCTAGCTGTATGTAATCCAAGCTGGTCCTGAATTCTCTCTATTTTTTTTTTTTTTGAGATAGGATCTCACTCTAGTCATCCTAGTCCTGAACTCATTATGTTGCCCAGGCGTGAACTCATGGTAATCCTCCTGCATGCTAGGATTACAAGTGTGCGCCACCATGCCCAGTTTATGTGGTGCTGGAGAATCAAACTCAGGTACTTGGAGCTTGCTAGGCAAGCACCTTAACCGCTGCCCTGTTCCTCCCGCTCCTAAGCCTGAATTCTCTATGGAGCCCAGGCTGGCCTCGAAATCACAGCAATTCTCCTGCCTCAGCCTCTCAGGCTCCCAAAACGCTGGCATTACAGGAGTGCACTACCAGACCCAGTTTATGTGAAGCTGAGGAATCAAACTCCAGGCCTTGTGCTTGCTAGGGAAGCGCTGTAAGTGCTGAGCCCTCAGCCCAGCGCTCTGTAGTTCTAATCGTCTCCTTTTCTGTGTTGTGCTAAGGACCTGTGTAACTGCCTCAAATCTTGTTCGGTGGCAGTAGAGGCTGTTGCGTGAGGGCCAGCTCGCCACCAGGGGGCAGCACAGCGCCATGAGCGGCACAGGGTGTGTCCCCCCCCCACACACACACACCCCGGCTCGGGGATGCTGTCTGCTCTTTCTTTCCTTACATCTGGGGGTGCCCACCCCGACTCACTGGATGGAGAAATGAAAGGACTGCCCAGGGTACCGCTTGGCTCCGCCTGAGGCAAGGCAACACTGGATGACCACTCAGCACACGTCACCCCTGCGACCGTGCCTGCAAGTATCCGTGACAGTATCAAAATACATGGCGGATATTCATTTTTTAAATTATCACATTAAAAGTCACATTACCATTAATTCCTCTCAAACTATCCCTCTTGCTTTATTTTTATGTGGTACCAAGGATCCAACCCAGGGCTTTCCTTCATAATGAGCTACTTTTTTTTTTTTTTTTTTACTTTTGAGACAAGGTCTGGCCCTCTGGTCCAGTCTGACCCTAAACTTGCTACGGAGCCCAGGCTGGCATCAAACTCACAGCAACCCTCCTGCCTCAGCCTCCCAAGTACTGGGATCACAGGTGTGCGCCGCCACAACTGCCTTGTGTGGTGCTGGGGAATCAAACCTGAGGCCTTGGGCTTGCTAGGCAAATGTTTTAACTGCTGTGCTAGTCCTCCAGCCCCCGGGCCTTCCCTGCGTAGGCAAGCGCTCTACCCACTGAACCACACCCCCCGGCCTGCTGAGCCACTACATCTCCAAATCATTTTTGTAGTTGTAATTTGAGGCAGTCTTGCTAAATTACTACATTTCTCAGGCTGGGCTTGAACTTGTGATCCTCCTGCTTCCGCCTCCCAGAGTGCTAGGACTGTAGCCCTGGCCACCAGGCCTGCTCAAAGTGTCTTTAACAAAAAGAAATGGCAGCCTGAGGATGCAGCGCAGTGGTAGGACACCCTCGCCTAGCATGTGCAAGGCCCTGTGTTCAACGGGAGATCAGCGACAGGAAGGAACTTTCAGACTGAAGACTGCGAAGTCGTGACGATGTAGGTTTTAGAGGAGGCTCCATCCGCCCACCACTGCTGCAATCGTTACAGGCTCCCCCTGACCCCACCCCCATGTCTCAGTTACTCCTTCATATCTATGACCGATACCCAACGTGCACAATTTAAGAGAGGAAAAGTTTACTTCAGCTCACGGTTCCAGAAGGCCGCCATTCATAAGTGGTTGGCAACAGTGGGGGCACGTGGCAGAGGCCAAGGTGCAGGCAGCTCCTCGTGGCATTGAAAACAGGAAGCCAGGACTCGGAAGAAAGGGAGGAAGTCGCATCTGTCCTTCCAGAGCGCGTCCCCGTGGTCTGTACCTCCCAGGCCCAGCCTCAGTGTTCCACCCCTCCCAGGTTTAAAGCCTTTATCTACCACACACCTGTAATACACCGCACACCCACAATCCCTCCTCCAGACCAGGTCCTCATCTGCTACCCGCACGTGGTTCCATAGATAAGCCGTAACATCCAAATGCATGAGACTTTTGGGGGACACTCCGCGTCCAAACCACAACACCACACTTGATCCCTTTCCCAGGTGAAAGGCTCATCCTTCTCAAAGACCAGGGAATTTCTCCACCGGGAGCTTATCGCAGCTGCTTCTGTGTTACTAGTGTGGGAATGCCGTCTGTCTAATTCTCCAGCCCCTCTAGCCAGGAGGGGAACCTCCAGTTCATTCCAGGCTACTTCTGGATCTAGGTATGTGTGGATGGTAATTCCAGCAAAATGCTTTTTATTTTTGGATAGGGTCTTTTGCTCTGTAGTTCAGGCTGGTCCTGAACTCACTATGTAGTCCAGGCTGGCCTCAAACTCTCACCAATTCTCCTGCCTCAACTTCCCAAGTACTTGATTATAGGTGTGTACCACCATGCCCAGTTTATGTGGCACTGGGGAATTGAACCCAGGGCCATGTCCTTGCTAACTAAACATTGTAACTGCTGAGCTAGGCCCCCAGCCCCATTACCAAAATGTATGATAAAGGGGCTAGAGGAACGTCACAGGGGTTAAAGAGCTTGCCTTGCAAGTGCAAGGCCCAGGGTTTGATTCCCCAGCACCACATAAGCTGGGTATTGGGACACACACCTGTAATGCCAGCACTTTGGGACACTGAGGAGAATCACAAGTTGAAGCTTAGCCTGGGCAATTTAACACCTTAGTGAGTCTTGTCTCAAATAATAAAAAGGGACTGGGGATGTACTTCAGAGCAAAAGCCCCAGTTTCAGACCACAAAAATGAAAAAATCAATAGGAGCTGGAGGAATATCTGAGTGGTTAAAACCCTTCCTTAGCATGCGGAAGGCCCTGGGTTCAGTCCCCCAGCACCTGATGACTATCAGCCAAGCAGGGGCTGCGGAATCACTCAGCAGTTAAACCACGTAGCAAGCTCAAGGCCTTGAGTTTGATTTCCCAGCAGCACAGAAAGAGCTGGGCTTGGTGGCGCACACCTGTAATCCCAGCACCTGGAGACTGAAGCAGGGATATTGCCTTGAGTTCAAGGCTAGCCTGGGCACTGCATAGTGTGTTTAGGACCAGCTTGGACTACACAGAGACCTTGTCTCAAAAAAATAAATAAAAAAATAAAAATAAAAATAAAACAGAAAGAAAGGAAAATAAAAGAATTAGCTAGGCATTGTAATTCCAGCACTCAGGAGGCTGAAGCAAGAGAATTGCTGTAAGAGGCCAGCCTGGACCACAGAGTACGACCCTGTCTCAAAAGAAAGAAAGAAAGAAAGAAAGGAAGACCTGGGGCTCAGCCTGTAATCTTTGCACTCTGGGAGGCTGGGGCAGGAAGGTCGTAACAGCAAGCCCAGTCTGAGTAATCTAGCAATATAGTGTGAGAATTTGCCTCAAAATCATAAGCAAAAATGAGCTAAGGGTGTAGCTCAGTACAGAGGCTGTGGGCTTAACTTTCAGTACAAAAAAAAAAAAATCAAAACAAAGCAAAAAAACCAAAAAAATCCTGGAAGAAGGCCAGGCGTCCCGGGTGCTGACCACGCGGCCCTCCTGCTGTGCGCAACACGCCTGCGTGGAGCTGGGCTCACCATCCCCGCTCCTCAGATGCCGAGACGAGGGTCGTGGCTGTGCACGGAGCCCGGCGGAGCGATGGGATCAGCAAGTGGGGCTCCAGCATCTCGACCCTGGGCCGTGGTACCGAGGCGTCCCAGGCGTGCGGTCGGCGCTGCTACTAGCATTCAGAGATGCTGCCCAGATTTGGGTGGACATGATTGGGTAGATGAGGTATCGTGAGCGGTGTGGAGAACACGGAAAGGGGAGAGGAGCCTCAAAGGGAATGCCGTGCTCCAGCCTGGCCCCGTGGCGTTCCTGGGGACCTTGGCACTTTTGGGGCTAGTCCGTCAGGCTGCTGGATCCCTGGGCTGAGTGCTCTGGAGAGAGGACTCCTTGGGGAGACTGAACCAGCCCCACCTTGGGGAGTCTCGGGGGCTGCGGGCAGAGCCGCGGGCCCAGGACCGTGCCCTGGGGAGCCCTTTATTGAAAGACTTGTGGTATGGGGTGAGGGATGTCAGAGAGGAAGGAGGAAGGGGAGACCCACGAGACGGATGAGTCACAAAGACTAAAAGTCTCAGGAAGGGATGTGACTCATGTGTCACATGCACCATATCAAAGGAGATCAAGAGGAAGGACGGGGCAGGACACTGGCCGCTCATGCGGCTCTCCCTGTGCTCCGGGCTCCATCCAGGGTCTGAGCATTCTCACGGCCACCTCAGTGCTACGTAGATTCCCATTTCGCGGGTGAGCTCCAAGGAGAGGGAGCTGGCCAGGGGCTGGTGGCTGGCCAAAGGACAGACGGAGGCACGGAGGTGCAAGGGTGGCGTCTGTGCCCTTGATTTCTTTCGGAGGAACCCTTCCCCTTTCTTCTCAGCCAATATGGATTGGACTCTCATTGATCTGACTGGCAGATTCTACCCCACTCCCCTCTAGTTCCGTAGGGTTTCCAGAGGTGTTCCCATGTCTTCATTAAAGTCAGTGAGACCCAGGGCCAGGACTCTAGAAGGAGCTCTGTTCCGTTCATGGTGTAAAACCTGGAGCTACCGCAACCATTTTGCAGACATGAGGGGTTCTACAGTTTAGATGAGTGTCCCCCAAAGACCCAGGTACTGAAGGCTTGGTCACGAACCTGGGGAGCTACTGGGAGGTGGTAGAACTCGTCAGACTTGGGGTCTAGAGAAGGGAAGTTGGGTGATTACGGGTGTGCCAGAGAGGGGAGATTAGAACCGGGCCCCGCCTCCCTCTCTGTCCCTTTGCTTTCTGGCCACTACGAGTTGAGCAGGGTCCTCTTTCATGTATTCCCTGACACAGGCCCAAAAGGAAGAGGGCCACGCAATCACAGTCTACGATTTCTGAAACCCTGAAGCAGAGCAAACCTTCCTTCCTTAACGATTGCTCATCCCAGGCTTTTTGTTGCAGTGACGGAAAGCTGACTAGGACCAGGGGTAAACCGACCACATGAGAACAGGGGTATGCACATTGGGGAAAAGAGCTGAGCCGAGCCACAGTGCTGCGTGACAATGTGACCGCGAGCTCAGCTTCGAGCCGCACCAGGGGCCAACACGATCCCTGACCTTCACTGTGAGCAAGCAGCAGAATCCTTCTCTGCCTTCCTAGGTGGGGCTGGCTTTTCTGTCGTTCACTCTAAGCATTTATCCATGGCTGCAACTAAGCCTCGTAGTTCAGTGGCTAAAAGTAACTGAGCGCCTCAGACTGGATCAAGACGCAGGCCAAACTTGGCTGGGCAGTTCCTCCGGCTCAGCTGGCAACACTCTGAAGCCACAGTGGCAAAGATTTGTGTCACCGCTGATGTTCTGTCTCCAGACTCTCTTCGTGGCCTAGGCTAGATGCTTGAAAGGTTGTGTGTGATACCGGGGTGGGATTAGGCCGTGAAGGCTGCGGAAGGACATGGGTGTGTGTGGCAGAAGCCAGGCTTTTGCAGACTTGCGCCTTGGTTTGGGCTTGTGTGTGATGTTCCCTGGGGATTAGACGCATGTACCTGGACCTGGAGAGTGCTCGGGAGGTACTCGTCCCTCCTTGGGCCAACACTGCTGTCACTCCTTGTGCCCCTGGGGCTGCTGGGTAACCAGAGGTTGCCCAGCCACCCCACAGGGGACCCAGGTAGTGTTTGTTTCCCCCACTTCTTTGTTTTTTTGAGGTAGGGTCTTCCTCTGTGGTCCAGGTGGGGCCTGAACTCAATATGTAGTCCAGGCTGGCCTCAAACGCATGGCAATCCTCCTGCCTCAGCCTCCTAAGTGCTGGGATTACAGGTGTGACGGGGGTCCAGGTCCCAATTCACAGAGGCTGTGCGACCCTGACAGACACAGGGTGGCAGGCGAGGGGCGACGTTCTGAGTGCAGACGTGGGGGAATCACCATCAAAGCTTCCATCCACGTGGCGAAGGTCCGATCTTATCAGAGGGGCGCTGCCAGTTCCAGAAGACAGGCTGTGCCTGGGCCCGTGATTCCAGCCCGGAGCCTGTGTTGACCGGTGGGAGGAAGCACAGCCCCAGGTCGGGGTGACCGCATCTGTGCCTGAAACATCAGTTATAGTCCCCTGCCCCATGGCCACCCAGACCTCAGAAGGCCTTGTACCCAGTGACCCCAATCTGGCAGCAAGAACCCAACCAGCTGCTCCCGCCCCTCCCCGCGCCGGAACACCCACAAAGGGACCGCATGCACACGCTTCAGACTTCACAGCTGTTTTTATTATTAATATTATCTTCTCCTTTAAGCATCCCTTTAAGGGTGAAATGAAATCCAACCATTTACAGAGAAAATGATTTCCAAATGTACATATTGATTTTCCTTTACAAAAAAAATAATACTATTATTATCGGTGTCTTTAAATTATACGTTTCCCAGGGCCCTGCCTTCCGCTTGGGCAGGTCCTGTGTCCCCACTGCGACACTCATCTTCATGTCCGAAGCTCTCCCATGCCCATCCCTGGAACTGCTGTGACCCAAGGTGGACAAGGCCGGTTAGATGCTTGGCACAGACAAGCCTTCTTGGGTCTAGCGACAGGGGTAGGGTGGTACCTGGGAAAGAAAGCTGGGTGTGGTGACAGGGTGGCAGTGTGCCAGAGTTCATGTTCAGCTTGGTTTGCCCTCACGTTGGAGGAGTGGCTCTGGTATCCCTTATCCCCTAGATCCCAGTGTATGCTGTGGTTGTGGGAGAGACTCGTGCCCCCGTACCTTGGCCCCTGCCCCCCACTCTGCCTGGCAGCCAGGATTCCCCTTGCCAGATCTGAGAGGGAGGCCCTTCGTGGGCCTGAGCTTCCGTCTTCCCTTCCTACCCACAAGCTGCGGGCGACAGGTCCCCAAAGGAGAACCTGAGTTAGGAGCCCCCAGAGACACAGGGATACCTTGACCTGAGCCAACTCTCAGCCCCGAGAGGAATTAGAGCTATCATGACTCTGAAGGAGTGGCTTGCTAAGAGGGGTCCCTAGATTGGAGGAAGAGAGGGGCCTTGGGACTCCCTCAGAGATGCGCCAAAGCAGACTCCTCCATTCCTGGCCCATGGGGAACCTCTCCCCCAATAAGACATCCAGGAAAAGCCCCGCTGGAGCTGGAGGGTAGCGTGGGGGGACGTGAGCGGAGCGCAGACTCAGCTGTGCAGCCTCCGGCTGGGAGGGTTCTCATTCCTCAGACTGAAAGACAGACAGACAAACCCTGCACCCTAACTTCAGCCGCGCTTTTCAGGCTCCCCAGCGGCGTCCTGCCCCCGTCACCTTGGGGAGCCGCAGGAGGCACAACCACAGGCTTCGGGATGGGGAAGAAGACGCCCAGGCTCCCACAGCCACACACAAGCCACTATGTGCAGGGACACATCGATACAGACATTACAGCTACACACCAAGCATGCACCCATGCCCATAAATATACACACACACACAGACACGGACCATTCCACAGGCAGCCTCTGCGTACTGGCACCATGGGGAACAGCCGGGGGGCCCTTGGGAGGGGGTGTCCCGTCCTCGTCACACGTCTGCAGCTCCCACTGCACCTGGCCCTGGCAACAGGCACAGGAGCAGCCCGTTCTGAGGCTCTGACGACTGGCAGTGGGAGCCTACAGCCGAAGCAGTTACTTCTAGCCCTTCCAGGGAGATATCTGCTCTCCACATCCACTACCTTGAGGCTGGGCACAAGGTAGTCCAGCTGAAGACTACATTTCCCAGTTTCCCTTCTAGCTACTTGGGACCACGTGACTAAGTCCTAGCCAATGAAGTGGCATCAAAAGTAACTGCCATTCTGGCTCCTCCGCTCAACAGGAGCAGCATTTGTCTTTCTCTGCTTTTGGATGCACACGTGACAGCGGGAGCAGAGCAGCCTTTCTGGATCCACAGCTAGAAGCGGTGAATAAAGGGAAGCAGAGCCGCCCGATTAGTTCTGGACCATCTGGAAACACGGCTCTGTCTGGCTCAAACCTCCGTGTTTAATGGTCTCTGGTAGCAGCTTAGGTTTCACTTTAACAAATACATCTCGCCCCGCCCCCCCCCAGGGTAAACTAAGAGGAAAGGGTCGAAGAATGATCAACACATAACTGGCCTTAATGTCCCTTCTTGAGACCCCAAGAGCCTCCTG
Organism: Ctenodactylus gundi; assembly: GCA_004027205.1. Classification (NCBI taxonomy): domain Eukaryota; kingdom Metazoa; phylum Chordata; class Mammalia; order Rodentia; family Ctenodactylidae; genus Ctenodactylus; species Ctenodactylus gundi. The sequence goes on from PVKB01001591.1 coordinate 97,812, forward strand.
GCCCCTTTGTGGCCTCCAGCTAGCCCTAAGGCGGGGCACCGAAATGGTCAATCGGGGGTGAGGGGGGGATGGGGCTGTGGGTGCCAGCAGCAGGGCACAAAGGGAGAGGCAGAACGATGCCAGGCTTCGTGTCCCTCCGCCTGCCCGTCTCCCAGGCTGCACCCTCTACACTCGCCGCCCCTAAGCCCCCAGCTCCCGCCGCACCCTGAGAAGGGGCCCTACCAGCGTCCCTGCAAGTGGCTGGGCAAGCCGCCCACGAGATAGCAACACAGAGAGAGAAGGAAAGCTCCGGCCAAGTTTGGGAGCAGAGGAGGGTCTCCCAGCGCTTCCCCAGGCTCCACGCCCTGGCAGCAGCACGGGGCGGGAGACAGCCTCAAGCGCTGTCCTCCCGGCCCAGCACTGGCCCGTGGAGAAGGGGGTTGAGGCCAGGACACCCAACGCGTTCACCAGCACCTCCCGTTAGCTGGATGCTGGTATCCACCCCCTCGGCGCTAGGTGACCCCTTGCTCCTGGGCGCAGGTGCATCTATTTAAAGATCCCTGGGTGGGACCTCCCGGCATGTCCCCTTTCCCACTGCAAATCCAAAGCTCCCGGGCGCAAAGGGGACCTTCCCTGCGCTCCACGCCGCCCTGGCGGGCGACTTCCTGCTGGGCCCCTCCCTCCCGGGCACCCTCTTTTCTCCCCAGGAACCATCACAGCACCCCTGGTGAACAGAACAGCTGCACAGACATCTGGGCTTGCTCCCTTCTCCTGGAAGCAAGGGTATTTTTCTCTCTCTCTCTCTCTCTTTTTTTTTTTTTTTGTTTTGTTTTGTTAAGCAGAAAAACCTGGCCCTTGAATCACAAGGACTTGAGTAAGGACGAGCCCGTTCGCCCACTCCGTGCCCCTTACGTCTCCCCAAAGCCGGAGGGCGGAGGCCCACGGTGGTCACGCCGGGGGTGGCCACCACCCGCAGGGCCACGGCCGCGGGAGGCCGCGCGGCTCGCCCTCAGGTGCATCCGGCCTGCCCCGGGCAGGGCTGGCCCGCCCCCGCGCCCCTGCCCCGCCGCGCGCCCGCGGCCGTGCCCTTGGGCTCCTGGTACGGGTTGTCCAGCAGGTAGCGAAACTGGTCGTAGTTCTTCAGCAGGTACTTGGGGGCGTACATGTGCTCGCTGGGGTCCGCGGGCGGGTACTCCTGCTGCGTACCGTCGAACCAGCCCCCGGTGCGGATCAGGCCCCGGATGTAATTGAGGTCCCGCTTGTCCTCGTAGTCACCCCAGCGGGGGAAGTCGCCGTTCTGGGCCGACACGAGCTTGAAGTAGATGCCCTCGGGCGTGAAGCACCAGGAGCAGTGCCAGCCGGCGAAGTGCAGCGGGCTGCCCAGCGACCACTGCACCAGGATGTGGCCCGTCCGGTTCTCGTACTGGCGGAAGTTGGGCATGGTGTAGTACTGGCGGCGGCGCAGGCGGATGCCGTCCAGGCCGTACACGGCGCGCAGCATGTCCACCGTGCAGCCCGACACCACCTCCAGGGTGCCCGGCTGCTTCCAGAAGAAGCCGTACAGCGACTTGCGCATGTGGAAGGCGAAGGGCTCGGTCCAGCCGTCGTACAGCTTGAGGAACAGCACGCCGTCGCGCGCGGGGATCTCGTCCGCGTCGTCGATGATGAACACGTCGTCCGGCCGCAGGTTGCGCAGGCGCGACACGCCGTCCTGCGTGAGGAAGGTGCGCAGGTAGTCGTCGGCGATCCAGCCGTCCTGCCGGCCGCCCGGCGGGAAGTGGTCCAGGAACACGTAGAGCACCTTGTGGCGGATGTACTCGAAGGTGCCGTTGGTCAGCATCTCGCGGAACTTGAGCGGCCGCGGCTCCCCGTAGGCCGTGAAGTTGGACTCGCACACCACGAAGGCGTCCACCACGTCGCCCAGCTCGTGGAAGCGCACGTCCAGCAGGTCGAACTCGTGGTTGACGTTGATGGCGTTGATGACGCGGCGCGGCACCTCGCGGGGCACCAGGCGCTCCTTGGTGGGCAGGTTGGAGTGCTGCACCACGGTGGGCACGCCGCAGCTGGGCCCGTGCCAGCCCGGCAGGCACACGCACTCCACCCACTTGCGGCGGCGCGCGCCCCGGGCCCCCGCGCGCTCGCGGGCGCTCAGCGTGTGCCGCGGGGGCCGCCGCCCCGCGCCCCGGGCCGGGGACCCCTCGCCGGCCGCCTCGGGCTTTTCCTCCGGCCGCCCCGAGGGCGGCTTCTCCAGCATCTTGGTGCCCGGCTTGAAGCAGACGCCCCCGGCCTTGGTGCGCACGAAGTACTCGGTGGTGTCCTCGGGCAGCACGAAGTCCACCCGGTGGAGGTCCTCGGCGGCCCTGCTGGGGGGCAGCGGCTGGAGCAGGGGCGAGTGGGAGTACAGCGGGGTGCGCAGCAGGTCGGGGCCGCCCGGCTCGGGGCTGGCCTGGGGCGTGACGGGGGCATTGTTCCAGAAGAAGCTGGACACCAGGTTAGGGCTGAGCGAGGCCAGTTCCCGGGGGAAGGTGACGTAGGACAGGGTCTTGAAGAAGTGCAGGAAGGAGATGAGGCACAGGCCGGCCATGCAGAACAGGAGGAAGAGCTTGTAGCGTCCCATCTTCATCCTGCGGGGCGGGAGGGGGAGAGGTCAGCGGCCGCCTGGGGCACCTCTCTCAGAAAGAGGGGACGGGACTGGGCGCTTGCCCGGTGTGACTGAGCAGGCCCCCTACAGAGCCAGCAACCGCCTGTCCCCTGGGCTCCTGGAGCCCAGCATCAGGGCAACTGGCACTGCACCCACAGCCCTGCCCCTCAGAGACTTCCAGGCCTGGGCAGGTGTCCCCCTGCCGCCAAGCAGTCCACCAGGCCAGCCCCACCGGACCTTGCCAGCTGCTTGGCCAGGCTTGCTCCGGGGCAGACTGCACCCTGGGAAAAGCTCCCCCCAGTCCCTTCCTGGGCTGGAGCCCACAGGCCCCAGGGAGGGGACAGCAGACCCAGGCTGCCCACGCGGGGCTCCCTCCCTGCACTGCCTGGGGGGGGGGGGGGCTGTCTCTGTTCTTTTGTGGACATTTTAACAAACCTTTTAAATACTTTTTCACTGGAAAAAAAAATAACCGCTCTCAAGAGAACATAATTCCAAGGTATTTTAAACATGAAAACAAATGAAGGCTCCTTTCATGACTCCACATTGGCCTGTCCAGGCGCCACCAGCCGGAGGTGTACCGGGGCATTCCATGCAATTTAGTCTTGACTCACTAGTCCTCACAGTTAATCATACTAAACACGAAGTCAATTGAGTTGTTTTCCTCCATCAATGGTAGTCTGACTTCAGAGACTTTCATATCGGTAGAGATAAACACACCATTTCCTCCTAAATCCCACAAATATTCCATGGTTACAGTTGCCGTTCTGGAGTGATGCACGAGGTGACCTTTGCCTATTCATTTATACTGTTCAATTATCACTCAGTGTATGGCTGCGGAATGGAAATACTTGTATATTTTCCAATTTAAGTGCTAAGTTTAGCACGCTGGTACGTGATCAGAGAAGCCCACACAGATTGTACAGAGGGTCATCTGCACACTCCCCGCCCCTCCCCCGGTCTCCTATCGTTAACATCTACCCCCCACGGTCACAAGGCGGAAGCCCGTCGTTGGCATGTCACTGTTGAATCGAAGTGCACACTTTATTTGAATTTTTTGTTTTTGTGTTGGTGGGGTTTGGGGGACAAGGGCGGAACCAAATGCCCCAGGCATACTGAGCTCACCTCTACCACTGAGCCACACCCCCAGCCAAGGACACGTTGTCTTACAAATTAGCCTGTGAGTGACAGACCACTGCTGCTTTTTTTGGAGACAGGGTCTTGCTGTGCAGCTCAGGCTGGTGCTGAACTCACCGGTAGCCCAGGCTGGTTTTGGACTCAGGATAATCCAACTGCCTCAGCTCCCGAGTGTTGAGATTACAGGCATGCGCCACCACACCCAGCTTTATGTGGTGCTGGGGGATTGAACTCAGGGCCTTGGGCTTGCAAGGCAAGCACTTTAACTGCTGTGCCGTCCCTCCAGCCCCTCGTCTGTTCTTTGTGTAGGTCACCTGGGTGCCCTCCTGTCATGCTAACTGAGGGCACAGCACAGAGAGCAAAGATATGCACTTGGTTTCAAGCTACTGTGACCTTGTCACGCTCCCCATCAGTGGAGCCGGTGACATCGGTAACACGGGTACAGAGTCCCTGGTGTGCAGTGGGTACTTGAGGCTAGAGGCCCACGGCATCATTTTCTCTAAGCTACATGTCATAAGGCACAGAATCATGAAATGTTTGATCTAGAAATCAAAGAAGCATCTCTCTTTTTCTGTTGTTTGAGACACTGTCGTTCTCCATAGTCCAGGCTGGTCCTGAACTCACTACTGAGCCCAGGTTGGCCTTGAACTCATGGTAATCCTCCTGTTTTAGCCTCCAGGATGCTGATATTACAGGTTTGTGCTACCAAGCTTGGCTTATCAGGTGCTGGGGAAGGAAGCAAGGGCTTCAGGCTTACCAGGCTCTGGGTTCTAGGTACGGCGGCCAGGCATGCCTATAATCCCAGTACTCAGGAGACTGGGGCAGGATTGCCAGGCCAGCCTGGATTGCGGAACAAGACCCTAACTCAAAAAAATACATTATCTTCTCTGAAGCTGGACCTGGTAGAGTCAGCAACTGGACGCGTCCCAACACGAAGCAGGCACCCTCACCAAACCCATTTTACAGAAGACACAGAGGCCAGAGGGGTGATGGAACTTGCACAGTGTCAGATGCATCTGGTCAGGACTGGTAAGGAGATGCCAGCCAGTGGTAAAGCTCTCCTGAGCCCCCTCACCTGCCAAGCTCACCCCAGGTGAGGGGGCAGGGGCCCCTCAAGGAGCCCACCTGTGACAAATAGCCACCTTTGTGTCTAATCTACACAGCACCCTGGAAGCTCAACTAACCAGTACCATTCATGCACTCAGTAAGACAGTCCTGAGAGCCCGCTTCGGGGCTGTGCTGCACGGGCCCTGGGGACACAGGAGGGGACAAGATACTTGACCCAGGACGTAGAGGAGAGGCTTATTTCAGCTCACAGTTAGAGGACTCGGCTTGCTCACGATGTGAAGAGCCAGGGACCATAGTGTAGCATTGAAGGACCCACCCCGTGACCTGCGACCCGCCCGCCCCTCCGTAGCACAAGAAATAGAGAGAGAGAGAGAGAGAGAGAGAGAGCGCAAGCCACTCACTCCAGTTACCCCCAAGGTCCAGTCACCTGCCAGACCCACGAGGATTCTGCCAGATCCAAACCCTAACGAGGAGGGAGCTTGGGCCAACAGGAAGGAAATGAGCCAGGCGGGACTGGGCATCACGTGGCGCTTCACAGCAGGGCGGGAGGGTGGCAGGCCTGGGGTTCTGAAATTTGGGAGGCTGAGGCAGAAGGATCACAAGTTTGAGGTCAGCCGAGAGGATTCCAGGTTTGAGGCCAGACTGGGCTGCATATTTAGTGAGACCCCGCCACAAAACCAAACCAATACTTGTAATCCCACCACTCTAGGAGGCTGAGACAGGATTACAAGTTTGAGCCCACTTCCAACAACTTCCTGAGTTAATGATTCAAAATAAAAATTAAAATATGGGCTGGAGATGTAGCTCAGCATCAAAGCATTTCTAGAGATGGCACTGATGGGGAGCGTGACAAGGTCACAGTAGCTTGAAACCAAGTGCATATCTTTGCTCTCTGTGCTGTGCCCTCAGTTAGCATGACAGGAGGGCACCCAGGTGACCTACACAAAAACAGACGAGAGGCTGGAGGATGGCACAGCAGTTAAAGTGCTTGCCTTGCAAGCCCAAGGCCCTGAGTTCAATCCCCCAGCACCACATAAAGCTGGGTGTGGTGGCGCATGCCTGTAATCTCAACACTCAACAGTATGAAAGAGAGAAAAAAATAAAAGAAGACAATGGCTATGTTCAATGTCTAAATAAAGGAATTCAAAGAAAAACAGAGAAAGTTCTGCTCTGGGGAAAACACAGTGCAGCCAAGGGCAGGGGCAGGAGGGACAGGGCTCAGGGGCAAATGGGGTGGACTGCAGGCTCCTGGAGACGGCAACAGTGATGCTCAGGTTTGGTGTCACCTTGACTGGGTAAGGAATACCTAGAGACATGCCTTCTTTTTGTTTTTTTGAGACAGGGTCTCCATCTGTGGTCCAGGCTGGTCCTGAGCTTACTATGTAGCCTAGGCTGGCCTTGAATTCAAGGCAATCCTCCTGCCTCAGCTTCTCCAGTGCTGGGATTACGGGTGTGTGCCACCACACCTAGCTTATCTGCATGTCATGCTGGAGAACTGTGCTCAGGGCTTTGTCTGCTGGGCTCCCCATGCATCACTTCTGAGTGGGTCTGCCAGGGCATTTCTAGAGATGGCACGTGACAGGTGGGCAGCGTGGGGAAGGTCTGTCCTCAGTGTGGGTGGCAGTGTCCAATCTGGGCCCGGGGCATAGACAGAACATAAAGGCGGGGGGCTGGAGGAATGGCTCTGCGGTTAAAGCGCTTGAGCAAGTGCTAAGCCAAGCGCTAAGTACCCGAGTTTGATTCCCCAGCACCACATAAGCTGGGCGTAGTGGCGCACACCTGTAATCCCAACACTCGGGAAGCCGAGACAGGAGGATTGCTGTGAGTCCAAGGCCAGCCTGGGCTCTGAAGTGAATTCAGGACCAGCCTGGGCCCCAGAGCGAGACCCTGTCTCAAAAAAAAAAAAAGAAAAAAAAAAAAAGAAAAGAGAACATAAAGGCAGGGAAGGAAGGGAGAATTCCTCCCTCTGTCCTGGAGCTGGGACACTTCTGCCCTTTGACATCAGTGCTGCACATTCTGAGGCCTTAGGACTCCAGGACTTAACACAGGAGTCCTCTGAGTTGTGAGGCCTCAGGTCTTGGGCTCAACCGCAAGCCACATCCCGGGGCCCCACCTGATAGACAGCCATCGTGGGACATGGTCTCCATAAGTCCATGAGCCTGTTTTCCCTAATGAATCCCCTCACATACCTTTACTTATCTATTGAGACAAGGTCTCGGTTCAATCCCCTCAGACAGGGTCTCACTCTGTAGCCCTGGCTGGCCTTTGAACTCTCTGCAGTCCTCCTGCCTCAGCCTGCCGAGCGCTGGGATTACAGGCCGGTGCCGCTATGCCTGGCTTCCTGTGTTCATACTTACAGGCTACTGGTCCTGTCCTCTAGGGAAACCTGACTCATACAGGGACATTACATCAGGGGCATCAGGGAGGAATGTTCCTGGCAAGAGGGTCTGCTGTGTGTGAGGAACGGCAAGGAGAAGGGTGGTGGGTGAAGGCAGACCCCGGAGAAGATCCTACAAGGCCAGAGGCCAGCGTGAGACCGGGGCCTTCCCGGGAGGATTCCAGGCAGGGCAGGCTGCAGCCTGAAAACCAACTGTGGCCAGCTGATCCTGGTGGCATATGCCTGTAACCCCAGCACTCTAGCAGGCTGAGGCAGGAGGGTCACAAGTTCAAGCTCAGCCTGGGCAACTTAAGAAGACCCTGTCTCAAAGTAAACACACACAAAAGAAAGAAAAAGAAAGAAAGAAAGAAAGAAAGAAAGGGAAAAGCCTGGGAAAGTACCTCAGTGCAAAGGCTCTGGGTTCAACCCCTGTACGAGAGAAGAAAACAGACTTAGCCTCCAAGGTGGTACAGGATCTGAGGAGCCATCCCAGTGGCCAGGCGAGGGCCAGCTTCTGGGGGTCCTCAGGTGTGGCGGATGTGAAGGTGGCATCTCAGGCCCTACAACAGGGGATGGCCTCTGACCGTGGCGGTGGAGGCACTCGCTCCTCAGCCTCCGTGGGGCAGGGCACCCAAGAGCGGGTCTCTGCGGGTCCCTGGCCCTACCTCTGCTTCGGTTCTTGCAGATGTGAGCTCTGGGGCCCACAGCAAGGGCAGGACGCAGCTGGCCAACATCTCTAGAGCCAAATCTCAGGTCCACTCTGCAGCTTGCTCTCCAGAAACTTTGCGTGACAAGCAGGTGACGCTGGCGATCTGTGGTCCTCTTGTGGGCTCAGTCTACCCCCTCACTTTCACCCTGCTTCCCAGGATGCATTCGGCCTGAGCTCTTTCAGAAACTCAGAATCACAGACAGGGCAGACTGGCCAGGACCCGGACGGGAGGCACCAGCCGAGGAAGAACATGCTCAGGTGGCCCAGCCACGCAGCTCTCTGTGGAAAAAAACGCCCTCCAGGTCCTCCCTGCTGGGAGGCTGATCTCCAGCAGCTCAGAGGATATGCTTAGGCCCTCGCTCAAGCCACGAAAATGCACTGAGAAGCTGGGCGTGGTGGCCTAAATGTTTGTAATCCCAGCTACTTAGGCGGCTTAGGCAGGAGGATCAAATTTGAGGGCAGCTGGACAACTCTGTGAGACCCTGCCTCAAAAAAAATTTGACTGGGCATGGTGACACACACCTGTAACCCCAGCAGCCTGGGAGGCTGAGGGAGGAGGATCCCAAGTTCAAGCCCAGCCTGGACAATTTAATGATTTCTTTTTGAGGCAGGGTCTCGCTCTGTAGTCCAGGCTGGTCCTGAACTCACTATGGAGCTCAGGCTGGCTTCAGACTCACGGCAATCCTCCTTCACCAGCCTCTAGTACTGGAATTACAGTTGTGTGCCACCATGTTTGGCTTAGACAATTTAATAATTTACAGAGACTCTGTCTGAAAAAAAGGAAAAAGCTGGGATGTATGGAGCTCATAAGAAGACCTTGGGTAAACCCTCGAACCACTAGTAAATGAATAATAAACAGACAATTCGCTGACTATCAGATGCCTGTTCTGTGCCTAACATCTCCCACTTGGGAACACCTGTCACTTCTGTAAGTGTAGACCACCAGGTTCAAGTCCCAGCCCTAGGGGCTGGAGGAATGGCTCAGCAGTTAAAGCGTTTGCCTTGCAAGTGCTAACTCAAGCACTAAGTAAGTACTGGAATTCAATTTCCCAGCACCACATAAATCAGGCATGGTGGTGCACGCCTATAATCCCAGCACTGGAGGCAGGCAGACTGTCCTGAGTCCAAGGCCAGCCTGGGCTCCATGCTGAGTTCAGGATCAGCCTGGGCTACAGAGTGAGACCCTGTCTCAAAAAACAATACCAAAACCAAAAATCCAGCTCTAGCATTTCTTTTTGATAATGTGTGATCTAAAGCAGGTTAATCCCCAGGGCTCCGGGAAGGGCAGACGGGAAGCTCCCTGGGAGTCCCTTGAAGAACACTGCTCACCCCTGCCCTGGCAAATGGCACCCTGCATCTTCTGAGTGGGTGCACGTGGTAGGGACAGGGCAGGTGCTTTGTGGAGCGAGGTTAATTCTGGACACCGAAGGCCAAGGTTGAGCTTGGACAGCACCAGCACCCAAGCCCTCAGCCACACCCAGGAGGGTTCAAACTGAGCTGACTTTACGTCCTCCTCCCATCCCCCTTACCGCTTCCCTTGGACTCTGCTTGGAAGGCTGACAGGGTAAGAGGGACAATCAGATAAACTTGGGCCCATGACACCATTAGTCAGGCCTTCCCAGACAGGTCAGCGGAAGGCAGGCAGACAGACAGACAGAGCAGTGAGCAAAGGAGTTGGCTCCTGGAGTTGGAGGCAGAGAAGTCCCAGGATGGGCTGCCTGCTGGCTGGAGACTCCAGGACGCCCGCCGTGTGGCTCGGTCCATGGCTCAGGCCCATGAGCCAAAGGAGCCAATGGTGCAATTCTCAGTACCAGGCCAAAGGCCTGAGGACCAGCAAGGGTCACTGGTATTAAGTCGTGGAGTCTTAAGGCTAGAGAGGCTGGAGTTTGGACATCCAAGGCCAGAAAATGTGCCCCAATCCAGGACAGAGAAGATTCACGTAGAAATGCCTTCCTGTCTTTCTGTGCGATCTGGGCACCGGGCCAAGCAGATGATGCACCCCCCCCCCACACACACACACACTGAAGGCAGGCCTTCCCTGCTTGGCCCACACTCACGCCAATCTCCTCCAGAAATGCCCTCACAGACACACTCAAGAGTAACGCATGGCAACTGCTCTAGACGTTCCTTAACCCAGTCAAGGTGACACCAGAATTAGCCATCACAATGACCCAGCCATGACCTCAGAGACAGGGCTCAAGTTGGGTCCAGCCAGGTATGCTCTCGTGGGGTTGTGGAGGCAGGCAGTGACAGCTGTCATTCAGGTGACAGGAGACACCCGTGGAGCTCTCCGTGGTCCTGAGCTCGCCTGCGCTGACCAGGGTCCTAGCTCAGCCCTGGGGTGCCCTTGGCTGACCTCCCTGGCCCCTGTCAGCCTCCGCAGGGGTTCGGATGGCTCAGGTCCTACCAGCCACGTTCCCTGTCTGTTATCCAATGGCCCCCATTTCCCTCTGCCTCTGGACACCTGATCTTTGGCGTCCTCGGCTCTGGGGCAGCAGTATGGCACTCAGATCCTGCTGGTAGAAGGGGCCCACTGCCATCAGAGCACAGTGGAGGACAGTTTCACCTTCAGCAGGCCACTATGGCACCGTGGGATGTCCACAAGGGGAACTCTGGAAGTGTCCAGTCCACCCTCAGCCTCTCTGCTCATTAGCAGATCCAGCCAGTCTACAGCCCCCAGCCCAGGAACACCTTGGGAATAGACTCTCCATCCAGAGATGGTCTGCCTGTCTGAAGTGGCATCCTGACTGCTGAAGCCACTCACCCTGTGCTCCTGTCTAGCGCATGCCAGGCTGGTGCCAGGCTGCCCAAGGCCTCTTGCCCACCCCAGGATCAATTGCGGAGTGAGTCTGCAGAAAACCCTGTTGTGTCCAGAGACTTCTGGGGACCAGCGAGACAAGTGCTGTGATGACCAGATCTGAGTCCTGCCTACGACCACGTTACTCAAGCTCCCTGGACCTCAGTTTCCCCTTGCACTAATTTGTGCCATGAGCTTGAAAAGCCGTCTAGGCTCCCAGCGCATGCTCAGGAAGCCCGGCATTTGCTGCTACCGGGAGTCTTGAGGACTAAGCTCGAACCCTGACGCTGTGATTACGCCTGTGCTCTCAGGCAAGTTACTGAGCCTCTTTGAGCCCCAGTCTTCCCAGGCGTAAGGGAAGGTGTCCACCTGGTGGCCAGTCCCGCGGCAGGCCTGGATAAGCCATCAGCTGGAGACCCTGCGATAAGCCTGACACTAGCTGATGCTCTATAATGTATTTTTCTTTCCTTCATTTGGGTTTCCTGCAGACACCCAGACGTAGCTGGCCCTGTGAACTCGCCTTGTCCCACTTGACTCTTTATTTCTTTTTCGAGACAGGGTCTCACTCTGCAGTCCAGGCTGGTCCTCAACTCACTATGTGGCCCAGGCTGGCCTAGAACTCTCAGCAATCCTCCTGCCTCAGCCTCCCGAGCGCTGGAGTTACAGACAGGAGCATCAGGCCCTGCTTCCCACGTAACTCTCCAGGGACTGAGCCACACTGGCACAGGCTGCAATCCCAGCACTCCAGGAGGCTGAAGCAGTGGGACTGCACGCTTGAGCCCAGCCTAGGTTGACTTAGCAACTGAAAATCTTTCAAAGGCAAAACTGTGCAATGGGTTGGGGACAGAGCTCAGTGTGAAAGCTCTGGGTTCAATTCCCAGTACCATCACCAAAAAAGTACTACTGGGTGCTACTTACCACTAAGTGGCGCCTGTCACCCCACAGGACACTTCCCAGAGACGCATCCAGCCTCCAGGGCCTAAGGCCAGATCCGGGCCACCCGCCTCCTTTCCCTGCTCTGTAGCGCCAGCAGCTAAGAACACCTTCCAGGCCTGTACCCAGGCCATGTCCCAGCAGGTGCACCTGGCCCCTGTGTGTCCTCTCGGTGTGTCTGGCCCACCTCCTTTTCCTCCCGGTGATCTACACCAGCTAGATAGTGTGGCAGGGCTCAGAAGTTAGCGACTACCTCTTCTGGTCTGATACCCAGCTAGGGTCCTTTGCACCGTGGGATTCTCGCTCCCGTGTGGAGTGACACGCTGAGGAGGCAGACGCCGGACACAGCAGGCTCTGTGGTTCGAGCCAGGCTGACGCAGCAGCCCGCATCGGACTTACCCCTTCAGCTCCTGCTGTCTTATCTATCTGGCTAAGAGCAGGCAGGCAGGCCACGCCTCCACGCAGCGGTCACTCTCCAGCCACTGTAGCATCCCGGCTACCAGTGGGCGTCACCACGTGCCAGGCAAGGCCGCCGCATGTGCTGGACCAACTTACCGCCAGCCCTGGAGGTGGGCACGAGTCTCCACGGTGCTATGTGGACCTGAGGCCTGGTGACATCAGGCGACTCGCTCAGCCACATGCGGCTTGGGGGACTGAAACACCGGAAGTGAGGGGCAGGTAGGGACAGGTGCTACCGTGCCCACGACAAAACCAAGGACAGAGAGGAGAGACCGAGTCACCCCAGGAGCTGCTCTTGTTCCATCCAGGCCGTGTTCTGGGAAGATGGGGTGCTCGGGCCACTGGAACACTCCAATCCCCTGCGTGCAAGTCTGGGTCCCACCTGCTGTCCTGGCTCAGCTCCAGGGCGGGGGCCTTGTCCTTCATCCCCCTCCCCACGGCCAGCTGCACCGCAGCCCTCTCCCTCCTCCACACCCATCCCTGACCAGCCCGACCCCAGCACCCACAGGCTGCCTCAGAGCTTTCTCAGAGTGCCTGGAAAGAAAGGTGGTCCCCGGGCTGGGCCCTGCCGCCACCCAGACTCTGCCCTGCCTCAACTGCTTACTGGCTTATGCAGGATATCAGCTCAGGTCCCCGGAGGTCCATAAACAGTGCAGACACAGAACATTCCAGAACACTCTACCAAACAGTATTGGAGACTAAACAGAAGAATCCTCAGGGACCAGGCGACGGGGAACGGGGGGGCTCAGAAGCCGCCAGTGGCTGCTTTTCTGGGCTGAGATCCCTGCCTTTCGTGGTCCCACCTGCCTTGCCTGATCCCACTCCTGTTAGCAGTGATGCTGCCTCTTCCTTTACGCCAGGCATCTGCTGGGGCTTTACGTAGGCTTTGCCTGCACAGCCGCTCTTGAAGACAGGTATTGTCCTATTTTACAGACGAGGAAACTGAGGCTCTAAGAGGTAAAGCAACGTGCAGACGCCTCTGCTCACGCGGGCACGCTCCCTGCTCTCCGGGGGTCAGGCGGTGGGAGAGGTAGTGTGGCCCTGCGCCAGCCAGGGCATTCCTGCCAGCCCCGCAGAGGTCAGCGTGCCCAGGGGCCTGACCATGATGGGGAAATGGGCCTGGCCCGCGCTGTCCCAAACAATGGCCACTAGCCGTTGACCCTGGCTGTGGCAACTGAGGAACACATTTATGGTTTCACTTTAGTTTAAAACAACCACGCACGCTAGCACCCGCTGTAGGGGACCTCACAGGCTTAGGCTGATCTGGGGAGAAAGGGAGGCAGGAGGCCAGCAGGATCCACAGCACCAGCCTCACGCAGCGACGGGGCCACAGGAAGGAACGGGGGGCCAGGGTGAAGGGGACGGACAGATGTGAGACAGTGGGGGGCTGATGACAAGGTCCCAGCACACAGCGGAGCTCCAGAAAAGAGAGGTGAGCGCTGGGGGCGTAGTTCAGTGGCTAACGCTCTACCTAGCAAGCGCAAGGCCCTGGGTTCGATTCCCCAGCACCCACATCAGCTGGCTGTGGAGGTGCACGCCTGTCATGCCAGCACTTGGGAGGCTGAGGCAGGAGGATCGCTGTGAGTTTGAGGTCAGCCCAGGCCAGAATGAGTTCAGAGCTAGTCTGGACTACAGAGGAAGACCCTATTTCAAACAGAAGAAGGAGGAGGAGGAAGAGAAGGAGGAGGAGGAGGAAAAAAACAAGAGATGAAAAAAGAAACAGATGGCAGCAGAAGTCAAGGATGTGGCTCTGGACGGCGGCCTGGGACGCGAGGCAAGGGCCTGAGGCGGCGCCGTCAACTCTGGCCGCCGTGGGCCTGGGCAGAGTCTGGGTAGGAGAGGAAGGGACGCGGCCGAGGAGAAGCAGAGGTGCCAGGCCCTCGGCACAGCCCGGGACACGGGAAGGCTGGGAGAAGGCCGGGCAGAGCCCGGGACACAGGAAGGCTGGGAGAAGGCCGGTACAAAGCCGGGGTCTCCCTGAGCACAGGGTTCCTGAGGCCCTGTGCAGACTTTGGCCAGCCTGCCTGGGCTTCCGAGCTCCCCATGCCTCAGTCTCTCGCCAGCTCAAAGGGGCTCAATGGTGCCCATGCCACTGCTGCTTCTGCTTGGTGAGGGCTGCGGGCGTTGCTTCTGGCACGGCGAGCACCAAGGGGCGTGTGAGCCAAGACCTGGAGGGCGTGTAGCCCAGCGGGGATTCCGGGTACAAAGTGTGACCAGGTCAGTGGCACCCAGGCGCAGCCTCAGCAGTCGGGAAGGAGAAGCAGCGGATCAAAGGTTCAAGTCCAGCCTGGGCGACTTAGCAAGACCCTGTCTCAGAGTTTAAACATTTTTTTTTTTTAATGGCTGGGAGTGTGGTTTGGTGGCGGGGCGTCTGCCTAGCGGCATGAAGCTCTGGGTCCTAACATCCCACTCCCAGTGCTGCACAGGGAAAGCAAGGAAAGCCCCAGTGTGACCCTGTCCCTCACTCCACAGACGCAAGGACTGAGATCAGAGAAGGGAGAGACTTGCCCGAGGCTGCACAGCAAGCAGAACCCAGACAGGCCTGGGACCTCCATCTGGAATCTGCAGCGGCTGCCCTAGCCCAGCGGGGAGGCAGTGGCATGAACACCAGACGGCAGAGGACGGGCGGGCAGGTGACCACTCGGGTCAGTGGTAAATGGGCACCATTCACAAGGGTGCTTGGCGCTGCCTGCCTGGTGCACACGCAGCCTGGAATGATTAGGCCTGAGGAAACAGCACTCCGGGCAGGCGGAACAGCGGAGCGTGGCTGGGAAGGGGCTCTCGTACCCCACAGGGGGAGCTCGGACAAGGCCCAGGCCAGGCAGGTGTGAGTGAATGGGGCCACCCAGAGCAGGACTCACCCCAGGGTGCACCAGGGGCTGGCGTCCCATGGGAGATCAGTGCCCGTGTGAGACTGGCAGGTCCACAGGCACAATGAACTTGCCTGACCAGAGCTGGCACTGGGATTCCGCAGGGAGGTCTAGGCGGCAGGGGCGGTGCCCTGGGGCAGCGGGGACATGACGTCCCCTGGTGCTTCTCCCACTCGGGAGGGGAGGGGACACCACAGGACGGCCCCAGGTTGGGCCTGGAGTGCCCCAGTGGGCAGTGCAGAGAAGCCAGGCCCTCGTGGAGCTGGACACAGTGGAGGGACGGGAGACACCGGGTGTCAAGGAGCCGCCGTGCAGAGGGCGGGAGCTGTATGTACCGAGGCGGAACAGCTGGTGGGCTCCAAGGTTAGCACACTGGGGCCTCAGAGGCCAGCGTCGCGCCAGGACCCCTGCGCCTGTGTGGGCTGAGTGTGGCGAGGGGCACGTGGGCCCTCACAGGGGTGCCAAGAGCCCTGCCCAGCCACGTGGGGCTGCCACTCCATGCAGGCTCTCGCGGGGCAGGGGTGAGCAGGTACACACAACAGCAAGCTCAGGACACTCCCCACCAGGAGACCCACTTCCAGCCTCCTCCTTGGTGACAGCTGGTACGTACAGTGCTCTCAGGTGCCAGATGCCTACCTCCATTATCTCCTGAGGGGCACGGAGGCAGGGTAGCTGCCTGAGACTCAGAGATAGTGACTGTCAGGGCAAGACTGACCACCTGGGGCTCCTCAGTCAGGGTCACCCTGCTGCCCGTGGGGCCGTGGCCTGCCTGCTGTTCCCAGAACACACTGGTCCTGACCCCAACAGCCAGCGGGCCAGCCACCAGAGGCCCCCATGCCCAGGAATGCTCCCCTGCCTGTCCTGCCACCGCCAAGTTTCCTCTGCATGAGACCCTAAGACTTTCCCAGCCCCGAATGATGTCAGCATCCCCAGGCTGGCTGAGGGTTTTTTTTCTTTTCTTTCTTTCTTTTTTTTTTCTTTTCTTTTTTTTTTTTTTTAGAGACAGGGTCTCACTCTGTAGCCCAGCTGGTTCTGCGCTCACTGTGAGGCCCAGGCTGGCCTCAAACTCATGGCAATCCTCCTGTCTCAGCCTCTCGTGGCTGAGAAATTTTCAAACCACATCTCACAAAGGCCAGAGTCCCCTGAAGGGCTGAGAGGGGGACCTGAGCAGTCCTTCCCGCCCCTTCCCAACCCCAAACAGATCAGGTCACAGTGGCTCGCATCAGGTCACCAACAGCCTGATATTAGAGGGAGAGAGAGGAACTCAGGGGACCCCAGATCCTGCCCTGCAACAGCCTGTAGTCCGGGCTGGTCCTGAGCTCACTACGGAGCCCAGGCTGGCCTCAGACCTTGCAGCACTGCAGCTGACCTGCCCTCTTTTCGTCTTCTTTTTCCCCCAGTCCCAGACTGACACATCATCTCTACGGGTTCTGCCCACTTGCGGTCACCCTGACCTTGGCTTCCAGCTGGCCTGGCGATGCCGGCCCCTGTGCCCAGAGCTCTCTGCTCCAGCCTGTGGCTGTCTGGGCTGCCCCCGCCGGCAGGTCTGCGCAACCCTTCAGCACCAGTCCCATTACTATTTTACAGACGAAGACACTGAGCTCCGCAGTCAAGGGCTAGGCCCGGCCTTTCCCTGTAAACGGTGGCTCATCCCACCCACCTGGTGGCCCGCACGCCCCACCACTGCCCTCTGCCACTGCCTGAGCCCATCCTGCCCATTGCTGCCCACCCTCCTGTCACCTGTTACTTGCCTTAAGAACTCCCAGTGGTATCACCACGGACAGGGCAACGTCCAGTCCCAGGGGACTCCTGGCTTTTACAGCAGCTGTTTCCTCCCGAGGGGCTGTAATCTGTCTCCCAGGCCGGCACAGGTGTCAGCTAGGTGCTACCAATGGAGCTGAGTCTGGCCGGGGGCCGATGTCAGCGCGGCCCTATTCCTGAACTGGTTCTTGGTCCCACCTCTTCCAGCCAGACGTCTTGCTGCCTGGACCTCAGTCTTGTCATTTGTAAACGGGTAACCAAGTAGCGGGAGAGACTGAGCCGGAGCCACAGCCACCAGGTGCTTGTGGGGGATGGGGTTGTGGGAAAGCGCACCAGGAGCACCTGTTTCCTGGCCAGGCATTGCCAAGGCCAAGTGGTAGGTAAACCACACACCCGTTTCCTCTTTAATTTTTGAGACCGAATCTCCCTCTGTAGTCGGCTGGTCCTGAGCTCACTATGGAGGCCAGGCTGGCCTTGATGTCGTGGCAGTCCTCCTGCCTCAGCCTCTTGTGTGCTGGAAGTGCAGGTATGTGCCATTACATCTGGTTCATGGGGTGCTGGGGAACTGAACCAGGGCCTTGAGCTTGCTAGGCAAGCGCTTTATTCCTCCAGCCCATTTCCCCTTTATTTACTGAAAAGGGGTCTCGCGCTGTAGTCCAGAATAGTCCTGAACTCACTGTGTAGTCCAGGCCGGCCTGACCTCAGAACAGTCATCCTGCCTCGGTCGTCCAGGGCTGCGATCACAGGAGTGCCCAGATACTGTGCGTGCCTCCTCTTTGAGCCTTACCCTGCTCTCTCCCTGGGGACAGGGTCCCTAAGAGCTGCACGCTGCCTCCTGGGAACACTACTGGACACTCTCAGTGAGACAGGGTCGGAAACCAAGGGAATCCTACAAGTAGGAAGGCTCAGGAATAAACCGCCTCTGCGCAGAGGGACCTGGTATCTCAAACTAGGGAAGGGGGCAGGGCATGTGGTCCAGGCCTGGAACCCTGGCACTCTGGAAGGTGAAGGCAGGAGGATTCTAAGTTCCAGCTCAGCCTGGATAAGCTCTGTTTCAAAATAAAAGAATAAAAAAGGCTGGGTAGGTAGCTCGGTGTGAAGGCCCTGGGTTCAATCCACAGTGCCACAGGAGGAAGATTAAAAGGAATCCAGCAGGCGCTCAGGGCCAGGGGAGGGGACCGAGGAGGGAGGGAGGGCAGGGGCAGTGAGGAGGGCGGCAACTGTTAGCGGGCAGGTGATTAACAATTAACAGTTTCTGTGGTTTCCAGACCACGCCCGGAGGACTGCACCGGGAAACCTTTAACAATGTCTTTTTGATCGCACCCCCTCCAGGCTGTTGCCGGGTTCCCAGGAGGCCACTGGGGAGCAAACGCCACGAGAGACTCCCAGCTCAAGCGAGCGGCCCTGCCCCAGCCTGAGAAGGAGTAAGAGCCGCCCGGCCCAGGGGACCGGGATCGAAGCCATCTCTGCCTGATCCAGCTCCCACGTCTGTTGAGTGAAGATCGGGGAGCCTTCTCCTCAGCCCAAGCAAGGGGCCTTCAGCTCTGTGGGGCGGGAGGTCGGCACTGGCCCGTGAGGGGGGCGGCCCCAGTCGGCTTATCCAGAAGGCCAAAGACAGCCAGGCCAGCAGGGCCAGGGCTGACGGCCTCCCGCTCTGCGACAGAAGACTTTCTGGGGCCCCCAGCCAAGCTGGGGGAGATGGAGGCAGCTCAAGACAGCCGCTTCCCGGAGTCTGGACTCACAGGGGCTACATGCGAGTTCTACCCCTCCTCAATCCCCAGCCCTGGGTGATTCTGGGCAGGTCACTTCATCTCCAGGGCCTTGACGTCCCCATCGGCAAAATGAAACCATACAACCTCTCACACACACCTGTCCTCCAACCTCCCGAGCTGGGCTCCAAGTGCCGCCGGGACCCTGGGGGCATGAGCAGAGCTGCCAGGCCCCAGAAGGTTCCCAGGACCTGGCAATGTTTTCTTCTCTGCTTCCCAGAAGTTCTGGTCACTGGTCCCCCTCCTGCTGTCAGCAGCCAGGGCATCACAAAGTCCCCATCTGGTCACCTTCCCTGCTAAACTGTCCACGGGCCCCTATAATCCCAGCACTCGGGGCACACAGCCCAGCAGCTGGAAGTGCCTGTCTAGCAAGCACAAGGCCCCGGGTTCAGTTCCCAGCACCGCATAATACGGCCACCCCGGGCTACACAGTGAGCGCACGATTAGCCTGGACTCTCGGGTAAGACTCTGCCTCAAAAAAAAAAAAAAAAAAGCTGGGGATGGAAGTCAGTGCAAAGGTCCCGTCCCTTCCACCACCACACAGGAAAGAACGAAGGGAAGAACAAAAGCAAAGAAGCCAGCCAGCTCCTCGGGGGTCCCAGGAGGCCTGCCAGCCTGGCCCAGGGGCCCCCGCCACACTGTCCCTCCTGACCCCGGAGCTCTCAGACACGGCCCGTCCCGGGGGTCCTGACACTGGCTGGAACGCCCTTCCCTCGGATCTCTACGTGCCAGCCTGCGTGCCAGCCACCTCCGGTCTTCCTGGCGTCACTGGTCCACCCAAGGGGCCTTCCTGGCCCCGTCCCTGGGGACAGCTCTCCCCAGGTCTCTGCCCCAGGCCACCCCCGCGGATGCTGCTGTCTCCTGTCCCTGTTCCTGCCTCCCCCACCGCCGCCCTGTGTGCTCAGGGGAAATGTCAACCACAGGACAGGAAGGGACATGGCCACTCCCCAGCCTGTGTCAGAGCCTGGCCCCGACAAGATGCTCTGTAAACAGCCGCTAAGTGATGACCAAACAGTCCAAAGGCCCCGGGACCCTAATGAGGAAGGAGAGACCACGCACTCGGAGTGAAAAGCGCCACCTGCCCGGGGGTGTCTGGGACGCAGGCCGTGAGCACTCCCCTGACAGGGCACCGGCCCCACCCCGGCGGCCCGCAGAAACCCCTCCCACCGCTGCCCTGCCGAGGCCGCCGGCAGTGCCAGCCCCTCCCACACAGGCTCTCCGTCCTCGGGGACGGCGTACAAAAGGCTGCTTCAGCACCGAGCCTCAGCTCTGCCTCTGGCCCAGAAGCTGGGGGCAGGGAGAGTGTATGCCCCGCCTCCCATCTCTGCGGGCCTTCTCCATCCAGCTCAGGGGCAGCTGGCAGAACCACACTGGCAGGGGAAGCTCTGTGCCAATTATCACGGAGGGGGTCCTTGTACAGGGTCGGGGCGGCTCCCGTGGGCATCTGCACAGGTAGCAGGTGCAGGGTGCACTGGTGCACTCGCCAGGCCCGACTCTCAGCTGGGCTAAGGGAGAGGCAGGGCAGACCCATGGAAATGCCCCAGGAGGGCAGTGGGCAGGGGCTCTGGGTCTCAGGGGCCCGACTCCGGCTCCAGACCTGGTGGGCAGCTTGCTTGGCCTCCTGGACGCCGTCCTCTGCAAGCCGGCACTCAATTGGTTTTGCAACCTGAGCTAGTATGCTGTGAATCGTGCCAGGCACCAGAGGACACTTAGACGACTTCAGCACTACTAGTATCACTCCTTCTGGGCCCGGTCGCCGATGTGGCCAGCCCGCCACCACCCGTGCCGAGAGCCCGTGAACCGCCCTCGACAGTCCTGGCTGGCGACCTCCTCACCTTGTGGCCTTCCTGTCTGTTCCACGGCCCAGGGCACCAAATCCCTTCTCCTCTCTGAGCCCCACGCTGGCTCCCCACCATCGGCACTCACCGGATGGCCGCCGCAGCCACCCTGAGGCACTCCTGGCCCCGAGGAGCAGCACTGAGCTGAACTGTCACTGCCTTTCCCTCTTGGACCCAGTGCCCTGAGGATAAAGTCCACGTGCTGGAGGGTCTGCGCGCTGAGTAAGATCCCTCTCGGTGCCTGGCCCTCCAGCGCCCAGGCAGCCTGCGGGGAACCAGAGCTGCTGGGCTGGCCTGCTCCCAGCGTCCCCTGCCCTATGCAGGGCTGCGCTGCCCCACGCCGTGTCCCCAGAGCTGACACTACAAGGGACAGCTCTTCCGAAGGGATAAACGGCCCCCCAAGTCCGCACGCCGGTATCTTTCGGTTATGCTACCCTAGGCTCTCGGCCTCCTCTGCGGCGCAGACAAATGAGTCTGGTCCCTGTCCGTCTGCCGTCCACAGCCACCTTGGTTGCTCCTGTCCTCAGTGAGTAGCTCCTCTCCTTCCCAATCCCCTTGGCGGTTGGTGACACACAGAAGAAACACAGGAAATGATTCCGGTCCTCAGAGGACTCAGAGGGCTGCCCGGGGCTGGGAGGAGTCAGGAACGGCAGGCAGGGGTGCAGGAGGCCATCGGGGTGCGACCTTCGGCCCCGCTCACGGCGGCCGCCAGCTGTGCTCCCTGCCCTGCGGGCGCCCCAGCGGGGACCTGGGAAGGGGGCTGGCTGCAACGGCCCCTACAGCCTGGGAATCTGACATTCCCAGGGCACAGATCCTGGCAGAGCAGGTGCAACAGCTGGCTGGCTCTGAGGTTCGGGCCCCTGGTGACCGCCCGCCCCTGCAGGAAGCTGGAACAATGTGCCCTTTCTCAGCGCTCCCCTCCACCGGTTCCACTCAGCTCCATGATGGTGGCATCAGCGAGAGCCAGAGCCAGGCCTGGGAGAGTCCTAAGCTGCTTGTGGGACCGTCCGGAGGTGTGGTTCGCCTCCCTGGGGGGCGCGAGGCCACTGTGACGCACGAGTCCCCTCGCGGCAGCGGCCGCCACCGTGTGCTTCCACTACCCACAGCACCTGAGGCCCACTCCAGGAAACCAGACCACTTTCTCACTTCTCCAGGCCTCTGAGGTGGCAGTGAAGGTCCCCAGGCGATCGGGAGCCGCTTCTGGGAGGGTCTTAAGAGGCCAGCCTCCTCTGCAGCGGGGGCCATCGCCTCCTTGGGCCAGGACTTGCTTGTGCCTACCAAGGACACTCGGGAAGCTGTCACCAGACGGCAGGGGCTGCCAAAGCCAGGCCCAGGGGTGCAGGCCTTTATTTTTATTTATTAATTTATTTAGCATAGGTGTTTTCTGTGGCACCAGACCCAGCCTATGTGGTGCTGGGGAATTGAACCCAGGGTCCCACACGTGCCAGGCAAGTGCTCTGACCTCTGAGCCACGCCTCCGGCACCTCCCCTCTGTTCTGACCCTGCCAATTACTTCATCTCAAGATTGGAAAAGTGGCCCGAAATAAGCACGCAGGTGCACAAAGGAGCCACTGACTCTGGAAAACGAGAAAAAGCAAGCCGGCGACAGAACCGTCACCACCGGAGGGGGGGGGAGGGGGGGTGGGAAGCCGCTGCAGGAGCTGTGCCGGCCATGCCGCCGACCTCCTGGGTGACGCCAGGCTCACAGGTGGCGTCACCATCTCACCGTCCTCATACCCCGTTTCACAGAGGAGGGAAATCAGGCTTGACTACGGCGTGGGACCCAGCAAGCTCTCGCTGTAGCCAGCCTGGTCCAGACCACAGGCCAGCGATTGCCCAGTGAGGGCCTGCCTGCTTTGGGGCCTCAGTTTACCCACTCAACAGGGAAGGCTGACACCAGGGTTCTAGTTCCTCTGTGCTGCTCTGCCTGGGATCTGTATGCCAGTTTTCCACCGGGAGGAAGACTGTCCCCATCTCAGGCGTCCACCAGTAGGCGCTGCGTGCTGGGTGCCATGTGCCGGATGCCGCGTGCCGGGTGCTGTGTTAGGGGCCGCGTGCCGGGCGCCATGTGCTGGGTGCTGGTCCCACGTTCTCCTCTCAAAGGAGTTCTGCATCACAGGCTCTCCAGGTATCCTCAGCCCCGTGCTCTTCAGGGCACTCTATTTCCCCCATGGTACTCAACAGCCACCCCGTCCACTCCTCCATGCCCAGCACATCCCCCTCTCCCTCCAGGGTGCTCTGTTTTTGAGACAGGGTCTCACTCTGTAGTCCACACTGGTCCTGAACTCACCATGGAGCCCAGGCTGTCCATGAACTCATGGCAATCCTCCTGCTTCAGCCTCCCAAGTGCTGGGATTATAGACAGGTACCCCCACGCCTGGCTTGTGCGGTGCCAGGGGAATCAATGCCAGGGCCTTAAGCTTGCTAGGTTAGGCAAGAACCCTAACAGCTGTGCTATGCCCTCAGACCCCCAGGCGCTTTAGAGCAGCGCAGTTCACCCAGGCCTGGCTGGACCAGCCTTCCCCTCTCCCTGTGTCCTAGCCCCTCCCTAGCCTACAGGGCAGTGCATCCCTGTGATGAGGACTGTGACCTCTGATCTTCTAGGGTATGGCCTGGTGCCCAGTCAGTAGGAGTTCAGCAAATGTGTTAAACGAATTAACCAGGCAAGCCAGGCCTATAATCCCAGCACTCTGGGAGGCTGAGGCAGGAGGACAGCAAGTTCAAGTCCAGTCTGCGCAACTTAGTGGCACAGTGAGACCATCTCAAAGTCAAAACCAAAAGTGGGCTGGGGTCAGAGCTCAGTGCGAAAGCCCTGGTACAATCCCCAGTGTCACAAAAACAAGAAAATGACTTAACCAGGCAAGCTTGACAACACACAGGCACGGCCTGAGAGACTGCTCACGTGTGACAGAGGGGCACGCACACACTCAGGCGGTGTGTGCGGAACACGCACACAGATGTGCACGCAGTCCTCCGAAGCCAGCAGCTAGACCTGTGCCCGTCACCAGCCTTGCCCTGGCACACAGCAGGCATTCGGGGAAGAAATGCTGAACAGGTGATGATGGAGGGATAGGCGCTCGGTGGGGACACGAGGCAGCAGAAGGCGGCCGAGAGCAAGGCTCGGGCACAGCGTCGGCGCGTCAAGGCCACAGTCAGGGAGGTCATCAGCCACAAGTGATGACATCCCCCCTGGCACTGGGAATGGTGGCGGAACAGGCAGCCAGGGCCCTGCCCCGGGCCGCTCTGAGTGGGAGGGGCAGGAAGGACTTCTTGAGCTGGTGGTGGTGGCAGCACCAGAGCAGCGTCGCCAGCATTCCAGGAAGGGGCCCAGAGCTAGCAAGGCGAGGAGGCAGGAAGCGGAGGGCCACCCGGAGAACGCACGGCAATGACCTCAGGCAGGGGCCGGAGAGCGGGCAAAGGGAGGGAAGGTCACGTGCCAGGTGATGTCACAGGAAGGAGGTCGGAGGGGTCTGGACAGAATTCTCGGCACTGTACCCCCGAAGGCCCCTGCGTGAACACCCATGACCCCGTTTCCCCAAATGAGGGAAACACAGACTGCCCGTCACAGGTGCCCCTACTCCGGGGGTGTGGCAGGCAGCACCGCCAGGAGGCTGCACATGAGTGGTGGCCCCAGAGTCAGACCAGGGGCGGGGCTGGTGGGTCTCAGGACATCTCTCTCCTCTCTCCACATTAAGATGCAACTTGGTACTTTTCAAGCCAGGCCTGCTGGCACAGGCCTGTAGAGGAGGATCACAAATTCAAGACCAGCCTGGGCAACTTAGCAACATCCATCTCAAAATAAAAAAATAATAATAAAATAAAATTTTTGAGACAAGGTCTCACCGTGGAGCCCTGGCTGGCCTTGGACTCACAGCGATCCTCCTGCCGCAGCCTGCCGAGTGCTGGGATCACAGGCGTATGCCACCATGCCCAGTTTATGTGGTGCTGGGGAATCGAGCTAGGGTACTTAGTGCTTGCTAGGCAAGTGCTTTAACCGCTGACCCATTCCTCCAGCCCCCTCAACATAAAAAATTTAAAAAATAGGCTGGAGATGTAGTTCAGTGTGAAGGCCAGTTCTGGGAAAAAAAAAAAAAAAGGAAAAGGTTTTTCATTCCCTCTAAAACATCTGGAGAACACCGGAAAGAAACAAGCGACCCCGGCCCCCTCCCCCGCGCTGCCCAGGCTTGCCCTGGCCGCAGCGCTCCAAACCTCTTTCCCCTTCGCGAGCACCTTTGTGCTGGAACGAACCGTCCACATGGTTCCCCTGCCAGCTCTCGGCGACGCGCATTTTTCTCCGTCAGATTCTGTCCTTCTCCACGCCAGGGGACAGAAACTCAGAGCCCTGGTGACTCTGCCCCCCTCACGCTGCCTCGTCCACCCCAGAACTGATCTGCATCCCGGGAGACGTGGCCCAGCTCAGGGCCAGGGGGGACACGTAGGGTGCGGTCTGTTTCCACACTCCACAGGAGATCAAGAGCCTCACTGTGGGAGTTCAAGGTTTCTTCTGCAAAGCAGGAAGGTTGCGCCCTCCATGAGGCCTCGAGACCCCCCTTCGCGGGGCTCACTCAACTTCGAAAGGCACTTGCAGGGTCTGCTGCAGGAGGATCCCGGGTTTCTCATCAATCTCTCCCCTCGCTACAGAGACACAGGAGCGGCGAGGTGCGCCCACTACCCGCCCCTGACGCCACCGGGCCCTCGAGGCCCAGCCTTCCCTGTGCTCCCCAGCCTGTCCTACCAGCCCCACTGTCCTCAGGCCCTCAGCACACCCACCCTGCCTGTGAGCCCTCACCGCCCTGAGACAAGACAGGACGCACTGAGACGGCTCCCCGGGAAGCCCTGGAATTCTGGGGTCACCCTGAGAACGTGAGGCACATCTCCCGCCCCAGGGCAGGTGCCCCAGGGCTGTGGGTTCTCTCAGTCCCCCAGCAGTGAAGTGGGTCACCAAGCGGTGCCCATGTGGCTCCAAACACTTCTGACAGCAGTGACATGCTGAGACCTCAGGCAGCCGTGGAAGACCCAGTCTCTGGGTTTTCTGGGGGTCCTTTGGCGCCCATGCTCTACCCCAGGCTGGCCCTGACAGCGGAATCTTTTGGTGACTCTAACAGGGACCACTGTGCACAGCCACAACCCCCGGGCAGGCTCCCTGAGCTCCTTCACGCCAGCCTCGCCTCCCTGAGCCACGCCAGAGCTTCCCACCCTGGGCATGTGCCCTGGAACCACAGACCGGGTGCCCACATTTTCTGAGTCTCTCCAGAAAGACGAAAGACTATTCTGGGATATTCCACAGACCAAGATAATGCACATCCAAGGGGCCGGAGGAATAGCACAGCAGCTAAGGCACTTGCCTAGCAAGTACCAGGCCCTGCGTTTGATTCCTCAGAGCTACAATTCTAGCACTCGAGATGCTGAGGAGAAGTGTCATGAGTCCAAGGCCAGCATGGGCTATGTAATGAGCTCAGGACCAGCCTGACTGCAGAGTGAGACTCTGCCTCAAAAAAACAGAACAAAACAAAGCCGTGCCACCATGCAACTACCAACACCAGGGCTGCAGCATGGGCCTGCTTCTGCCCCCAGATGGGCTCTTACACATCTGCAGGTACCCAAGTCCCAGACTCATGAGGTCTCGTTAATGTCTTTTAAGTGTGAGCAGGGAGGTCTCCTCGTTCTGCAAACCCATCCTTCAGACGGATGCTGACGTGGGCACAAGCGGTGACAGGCAGAGCTGTCCCCTCCTACCCACAGCGAGAGTGCAGTGAGACCATGGGTGAAATTCCTGCAAACTGTAGTGCCACCCCAGTTGCTGGCCCGGCAGGCAGGCTCTGTCCTGTAGAACCCCGTCCTGCCTCTGTGACACAGCTAGCCACCTCCTCTCCGGGGGACTCGGTCTCCAAACACCAAGATGAGGATCATTTTGGTACCACTGGCCAGGGGTCCTGGGACACTAAGATGACATCACACCAGGAAGCCCGGCATCTCAGTCACAAAGACGAGTTTACAGCCGCCGGTGTCCACATCCCAGGGCGGTGGTCAGCCAGGGGCCCTCTGAATCACTTGCCTGAGCCCGTCAATCCGCCTTTGCTTCCGGAAGTGGCCCCTGCTAGCCCCACTTGCAGTCACCATTAAACAAATAAGTATTTATCAAACGCTGCCTGTAGGCCAGGCACAGCACCAGGCCCCAGTGCGTGCCCGCTCCTTTCTGTCTCGGGCACACACCCTCCCCAGCGGTGGCCCCTGGCCGGGGGGTGGGGGGGGAGGTGGGGGGGGGGAGGTGTGCGGGGTGACCACCAACATTCATCCACCATGATTCACCCTAACCAAGGGCTGCATCCCAGGTGCCCAGAGAAGCACGGGCCACAGGCTCAGCCTGGAGCACTAGGCCCGTGCTGGCAGACACGCACAGCCCAGGATCGGCCTCCGGAGGAGCCAACGCTAAAGCACAGGGTAAAAGCAAGAACAGTCACCGGACCCAGTGGCGGAGGCCTGTAATCCCGGAGTCCTGGGAGGCGGGGCCAGGGGATCACAGGTTTGAGCCTGGGTAATTTAATGACTGTCTCAAAATCAAAAATAAAAATGGACTGGGAGGCTGAGGCAGGAGAATTGTCATGAGTTCGAGGCAGTCTGGATTTTGTAGTGAGTTCAAGATCAACCTAGACTACAGAGCAAGACCCTGTCTCAAAAAAGGTGGAGGGGGCCCCTGGAGAAATAGCACAGCGGTTAAAACTCTTGCCTAGAAGCTCAGGGCCCTGAGTCCGGCTCCCCAGCACCACATAAACTGGGGTGGTGGCATATGCCTGTAATCTCAGCACTTGGGAGGCTGAGGCAGGAGGACTGCCCTGAGTCCAAAGCTATGGGCTCCACAGTGAGTTCAGGAGCAGCCTGGGCTACAGAGTGAGACCTTGTCTCAAAAACAAAACAAAACAAAACAAGGCTAGGGACGTACCTCGGTATGAAAGGCTTAGGCTCAATCCCCAGTACTACTATAAAAAAGAAAAGAAAAAAGGGGGATTGTGGGGACAACAGGGGATATGAACACCGGGTGGCCAGGAACTACGGCAGAGAACAGGCATCAGCTGCAAACAGCAGTCTGGGCTTTGTGAGGCTGAGCAACGGTTCTTGGAGTCCATGGGCCTCAGAACATCTAAGGCAGCTTTTTTCTTGTGGTCCTGGGGTCTCACTAAGTTACCCAGCATGCTCTCAGACTCGCCACCCCCCTAACTCAGCTTCTCAGAGTGCTGGGATTACAATCACGAGTCGCCGCACCTCACTCAAGGAAGCGTTCTTTAAAACGGTGGGTCCCCAGCCAGCCATGGTGGGTGGGGCAGGGAGCTGGGCCCTTGTCCCACACTGCCCAGGTAAGGACTAGCAGGGCTGTCTGGGGGTTTCCAGAGACGGTGAGAAGGACAGCAGCAGCCTGAGGGGTGAGAGGGGCATGGCCGGGAGCCCGGGACAGGAGGGGGTCTGGTGTGAGGATTTGAGGCTCACAGAGCAGCACCGCCGTCCTGCAGCCTATAGGGAGAAGGGGCAGGTCTGGGTGACAAAGGAGGCTTAGACAGGGCGCGCTGAAAGGCTCGGGAGCCCTGCCACTTCCTGGCTACGAGTTCCCAATTCCAAGCATCCTCGGGGCTGGAGGCATGGCACAGCAGTTAAAGCACTTGTCTTGCAAGTGCGAGGCCCCGAGTTCGATTCCCCAGCAGCACGTAAACCTGGGTTTAGTGGCGCATGCCTCTAATCCCAGCACTCGGGGGGCTGAGGCAGGAGGACTGTCCCGAGTCCAAGGCCAGCCTGGGCTACACCAGTGAGTTCAGGACTAGCCTGGACTACTGATCAAGACCCTGTCTCAAAAAACAAGACAAAACAAAAAAACCAACTCCAGGCATTCTCAAACTGCCGGGTGAGGGTAACAAGTGGACTGACTACACTCAGAAAGTCATACAAAATGTTGGGGTGACGCGCACAAGTGTTCAGCCCTTGACCAGCACACAGTAAGTGCCTGAGAAACAGCAGCACACTGCTACAACAGCGGCCGGAGGTGAGAAGCACAGCTACAGGCAGGGGTCTGCCAGCTCGAAGCCCAGGACTGCACGAGCCGCCCTACCTCGCTCAGCCCCCAGGCTCATGGCTATTTCTTCTGGAAAGTTCCCAGGCTTCTGGAAAGTTCCCAGGGCAGCAGAAAGACAGGCTCTGAGGAACCCTGCAAGCCCACACGGGCTGCGACTCCCCTCCCAGCGCTCACCCTCCCTCCCAGGGGATTACCATTTCTGAGGGAAACAGAGTTTCAAGCCAAATACGCTCCAGGTTCACAAACAATAGAGTGTTTAGGTGTGTGAACGATGTCTATTCCTCCAGTTTTATTTTTATAGAAAAGATGAAAATAAGTGAGCGGATGGGGGGGGGGGAATTTCCACTTCAAGCAGTGGAAGGAAAAGTATTTTAGGATCCTGGGAACTTCCTGAATCACAGGCAAGGCAGTGGGTTCCCTCGTTGCCCCCTCTAGACCACAGGGCATGGGGGGGGCAAGGCTTCCACTCTCCTGGCTCCCACCCTTCCCAACCCCTCCTGTCCCCTGCTGGAGGCGGGGACAGCAGGGTCCCTGTGAGCGGCCCTGGTGAGTGAGCAGCAGGAGGGCAGAATGGGCATGGAGGGCAGGACAGAAGGCCTGGGCTGACCCCCACTCATTCACACATTCACCCATTCACGTTTTCACCAAGGCCACCTGGTACCTCCCAGGCGCTGACAACCTCTGCGCACTGTGGTGTGCAGCCTCGGGACTGGGGCTCGCGGGGGCTTTCCTGAGCCACTGCTACTCCCGAGTGAGTCTTCTCTGTGAGGGGGTGTCCCCGCGGTGCCCTGGCACGGGCGTCTGCAGAGACACGCCACTACCGATGTTCATTGAAGGCTGAATGGGCAGAGGCCACAGTGGGATGGGGGTGGGAGTCGCCTGATGCGGGCTGGAGGGCTGGATTCAATGGGAGAAGAGACATACGTGTAAGCTGTTGATGGGTGACAGCGTGTAGGGGCAGAGGAAGGGGTGACAGGGGCTGAGGCCGTGGCTCAGCAGGGAGAGTGCTTGCCTAGCAAACTCAAGGCCTTAGGTTCAGTTCCCCAGCACCACATAAGCTGGGCACGGTGGCACTTGCCTGGAATCCCAGCACTCGGTGGCACTTGCCTGGAATCCCAGCACTCGGTAGGCTGAGGCAGGAGGACTGCTGTGAATCTGAGGCCAGCCTGGGCTACACGGCTACACAGTGAGTGAAACCCTGTCTCAAAAACCAGAAGAAAAAGCCAGAGGAAAGGGTGGACTAGAACAGGTACCAAGCCAAGGCAGCAAGGTAAGCCAAGGACTAGAAGTTGCGGCCTGGGACCTATTTAGTGTACATGTTGGGCTAAGGTGCAGGCAGGGTCTGGTGGGCCAATTCTGTGCAAACCCAGGGCCAGCCCAAGGCGGAGGGGGGCCCTCGTGGGAGCACGTCACCGTGGGCTCCCCATCCTCTGCATAATCGCCCGCAGGCCCATCCGGCGCCGCTCTTGCCAACCCCTCGCCTCCAGCAACAACCAGCAGCTGCCCAGGTCTGTCTGACCAAGTCTGGGTCCTTTCCTCAAGTTCAGCTCATTAAGTACCTACCTAATGCCTTGGTACAGAAGTCGGCGGGCCCCACCATCTCCCATTCTGAGACTCGCATTAAGCCATGTCGGGAAGATTTACACCACGGAAATGGGCCAACATTACCCATTGGGGACGTTACTTTCCCAGAGAGCCAGATGCCAGCATGCCATTGCCCCCTGCTGGGGCAATGCTATGGAAAGGCAGGCCCTGGTCACAGAGCCAGTCAGACCACAGGAGTGTGGCGCCACACCTGCACGGGCAGGCTCGGAAGGGCAGGCACCCTCCTGTCGGCTGGCACGTGACAGGAAGTTGGCTTTCTGAGCCTCAGTCTCTACTTCTGGCCACAAAGGGAACCCTCCACCAAGCTGCTCAAGCCCCAACAGCAGGCATCACTGCACTTCCAAGATAAGGAAACCGAGGCACAGCTGCGACCTCAGCCGCGTAGTAAGAAGTGACCAAGCCAGGATCTACACCAGGCCCCTGGATCTAAAGTCTACTCTTAGTGAGTCTCACCCTGCCCCCGCTGGGCACACAGAGGGCATCCAGGAAGAGCTACTGCCCAGCTGGGTTTGAGACTGCTGAGAAGGCGCAGCCGGCACCCAGCACGCTACCTCTCCATTGAAGACATCATGTCTCTTGGGTTGGCTATCTGAAGAAACTTCTAGAAAGGAGCCCTGCACCCCCTATGGAGGGCTAGAGCTGGCAGGAAAGAGTAGATTACTCAGTATGGGCAACTTCTGCAACTCATGGGGAACTGACAGGCTTTGGCCTGGGGGAGAAGAGCAGTGGACCCCAGATATCCTGGCCGGGAGATGGGGCGGAAGGTGGTGGGGGCCCACAGGGGCCAGAAGAGGCTGTCTCGCACGCCACCCTCCCACCCGCCACGGCCCCCTGCTTGCCGTTCCCCGTCCATGCCCAGGCCTCGCGGGACCCTCAGCACCACCTGCCCGCCGCTGTGACGCTAGCCTGGCCGCCCCCTGGCACTGTTTTACAGGTAATAACACCAACGCGGCAGCCGGCGGTTCCCCAGCTCTCAGGTGCCAGGCTTCTAACTCGCATCATGTCCTTCAATCTGCAGAGGATTCCCTCCCTTTTCCAGAAGGGGAAACTGAGGCTCGGAGAGCCAACTTCCTGTGACGGGTCAGCTGCTACAGCAGAGGTACGCGGACAAGCCCTGGACACACCAGGCACCTGGGCAGACGCTTGCCAAGGGGCAGCTTGCCAAGGGGCAGCTGAGCCAGTCTGCTCTCTCTCAGCTCCGTCTCCACTCCCTGCCGTCCTCAGGGGCCAGCGCCAGCTCCCGTGGCGTGGCCAGCCCGGCCCCGCACCCCGCCTCTCTCTCTCCCGCCGCCCACCCCGCCTCAGTCTCTCCACACTCAGGTGCACACACCTCCCAGCTCTGTTCTGTATCTATTATTCCCTCGGCCCGCAAGGCCCTTCTGGGCCCTCCCCGCCCAGAAACTCCTCCACCCTCGAGGCACCGTGTCTGCAGCAAGGTCTCTGTCCCCCTAGGGCTGAGTCCTTCTTTCAAACTTTCCCAGGACCCCTGCCCATCTCCTTGGCACTGGAGAGCATCAATAACCCCGAGCTGCCAGCTCCTGGGGGACGGAAGGGGCTTGCCTGGGTCTGGACCACCCTCAGCTCGGCCCAATGCCTAGACCTTTAATCGCTGCCTGCTGGTGACACGCTATGCCCTCCTCCCCCATCAAGGCTTATCTGGACCGGTGTGCTAGGAATAAAGGGGGGGACAATCACTCAGGGTGGCCTTCCTGCCCACAGCCCTTCCGAGGTGCCAGCCGCCTGGGCCACCAGGGCTGGCTGGGCTGCACGCATTTCGGGCTGCGCCCCAGCTCGGGCACGTTCCCCCAGCGCAGCACACAGGCTCCGGTCCGCACACAGGCGCTGCCCCCACCGCGTCCACAACTCACTATGTGCGGATATTTAGAGCCCCCCCACCCCCCGCTGGGAGCCTTCCTCCGCCCTGGGCAGCGCAGGGCGCAGCGCGGAGGGCCCGCAGCGGGCGAGCGGCTCGGCTCTCCCCTGCCGCTCGCCTCTGCCTCGTCCCGGCCCCCTCACCCACCCAGAACCCCGAGCGGCCTGGGCCTCCGCCGGCCGCCAGGGCCGGGGTCCGGATGGGGGCGGGCGCTCAGGCCTCCCGCCCGGCCCCGCGCCGCTCCGGAGCCGGGGACGCACAAAGCGCTGCCCGGGCCGCCGCGGGAGGCGGGCGCCGCGGCGGTGCCCTGCGGCGGGGCGGCGGGGGAGGGGCGGCGGGCGGCGCTGCGCATCCCGCCCCCGGCCCCGAAGGCCGCGCGCTCCGGGGCGCGGGGCTGCGGGGCTGCGGCGCGGGCCCCGGGCCCCGGGCTCAACTCACCCATCGCCCGCTGGGTCTCAGCAGCAGCGGCGGCGGCGGCTCCGCGGCCCCCGGGGCCCCCGGCGGGGAGATGCTGGCGTCCGCCGCAGCCTCTCGCCCCATCCCGGGCTCCGGCGGCGGCGGCGGCGACTGCGACGGGCGCCCGGCATCGCGGGGCGGCGCGGCCCCGGCCCGGCCCCGATCCCCGCCCCCGCCCCCTCCCCGCGGCCCGCGGCGCGGCGCTCGGCGGCCCCCGGGGCGGCGCGGGGGCGCGGCGGCGAGGCCGAGCGCCGCGCGCCGAGGTGCCCGCTCCCGCCGGCCCGGCGGCTCCGGCCCCGCGCCGCCCCCGCGCCGCCCCCGCCGGCCGGGTCCGAGCGCCGCGCCGCCCGCCCGCCCGGCCCGGGGCCACCGGGACCGCCGGAGCGCGGCCGCCTCCCCTCCCGCGTGTGCCGGGATCAAGTGCGCGCGCGCCCCGCCTGTGACCGAGCGTGCGCCGGCCCACGGCCCGGGCGTCCTGTGCGGGGTGGTGTGTGTGTGCGCGCGCGCGCGCGGGGGGAGGCGGGGCCGGGCAGAGCGTGTGTCCGGTGGGCGCGTGGGGTTGCGTGTCCGGCTCCGTGTGCTTGTTCTGCGGCGTGCCCGGGCCAGGGTGGGTCACAGCCTGTGCCCTGCGTGTGCAGGGACGTGCAGTCTTGTTAGGGTGCACCCCTGGATGGTGGGCTGCGTGTGCGCCCCTTCACGGGGTGCGAAGGGGCCTCCGTGTCCTGAGCTGAGGAGTGCGCGTGGCCAGTCGCGTGTGTGCCATCCGGATGTGGTGGCCGCCGTGCGCCTGCCCGTGTACTCCCGACCCTCCGGTCCGCGCCTGTTTCCAAAGCCGCGGAGGGGTAGACCGACCGAACGGCGCGGCGGACACTAGGCCGGCGTGGCCTCACCCACCTGCGCCCGGCTCCTGCTCCCTGGGCTCCCTGGGTGCCTGTCCGTCTTGCCTTGCTGGCGGCCACCTCTCCGGGCTTCACGGTGGCCTACGCGGCGGCCTACTGGGACTTCCTGCCCTTTCACCGACTCCCTTCCACCTGGAGGCCCGTGCAGTCACGTGCTGGATTTGCACGCAGGCCTCGTGCGCAGCACAGGGCCAGGAGGCTCCACCAGGCCCTCCTGCTGGAAGTGCGGGTGCTTGCACGTGGTGGCCCCTGCTCCAGCTGCCTCAGTGAACCCTCGTGGCTCCCCGTTACCCTCGCTCAAGTTCAGTTCCTGGGGACCTGGTTTCCCGCCCTTCCCCATATCGCCCCCACGGATGTCTCCTCGCAGACTTTCTCAGCCAAGGGTGGGCAAACATTTCCCGTAAGGGCCAGACTGTAAATATTACAGGCTTTGCTGGCCACAGGGCCTCTGTTGCCGCTACGCAACCTGCCATGATAACAAAACCAGCCATAGACGGTATGTAAGGGAGCAAGCAGGGATGAGTTCCAATAAAACTTTATTCAGACACTAACATTTGAATTTCAAGTCATTTTCACATGTCCCCAAACATTATTCTTTTGATGTTTTTCTCAAGCATTTGAGAATGTAAACGCCCATCCCTGGCTCACAGGCCTCCTGGAGCGCCACTGCCTCTGCTGAGTATTCTCGGCTCTCCCCAAATCCAGTTTGCCCCCCCGACACACCAGCTTCCCTTTTCTTCCCCCACTGCGTCTCCAGGGGACCTTGGGCCCGCTCAGTCCTCAGCACTGCCCGGGGCACCCTCTGCCCGCAGCCCATGGGGACCAAAAGTCTCAGAGGCTGGCCCGTCCCCCACGGCGACCTGGCTGCCGCTCCTCCCTGTGACAGAAGCTGTGTCAAGCCTGGCTTCTCAGCTTGCCTTGGTCCAGGCATCGGAGAGCCGGGGGCTGTCCCCGCCCACACCCACACGCCTGGACATACGGGACCACGTTCTTGCAGTGCTCCGAGCAGAGGCAGAGGCAAGGGACGCATCAGAAGCGGAAGGGCTGGATCTGGGGCCCACTCCTGGTGCGGGACCTGCCTCCCGCTTCTGTCCCCTGGCTAGGGGCTCGCCGTGAGCAGCAGTGACACTGTCTGTCCCTCACGCTGGCTCTTCCTTCCCGTAACCAGATCTGCTCCTCTGAGCACTATGTGCTCTGCAGGTCTGGGACAAGGTCTGAGCCACAAGTGTGTGTGGCTGTTGAGACAGAGGCTCGGGCTGGCCTCCAGTTTGCCATCGTCCTGCCTCAGCCTCTCAGACAGCCCGGAGAGCCAGGACCATAGGCACACCCGCTGTGCCTAGCTTACGTCTTTAGTTTATAAGTGGATTTAAGTGCATAGATTAAGTGACCAGTGGAAAGGCAGCCTGCCTGCGTCCCAGCCATAGCCACAGTCTCCCTTTAAGTAGTTTACTCTCAGGACGCTTTTTAAATTCATTCTGTAGTCCTGAACTCACTCTGTAGCCCAGGCTGGCCTTGACTCACAGCCATCCTCCTGCCTCAGCCTTCCAAACGCTAAGATCACAAGCTTGCGCCACCACGCCCGCTTTAAGAGGTGCTGGGGAATCGAGCCCAGGGCCTCCTGGCACTTGCTAGGGAAGCTCTCTAACTACTATGCTATGTCCCAGCCTGTGACACTGTTCTCGAAGCAAAATTATTTTGTAATGACCTAAAAACCACCTTACCACACTTACAACCTTTCGAGTGTTTGGTTAATCAATTTGTGATGCTGGGGATGGTGCCTAGGGCCTCAGACACACCAGGCAGGTGACATTCCACACAGTGACACCCTCAAGCCCCTCCCCTTTTTAAAATAAGATACTAAAGCCAGGCACGGTGGTGACAGCTACAATCCAGCACTCTGGGAGGCTGAGGCAGGAGGACCACAAGTCTGGGTCCAGCAACTTAGCAAGACCTTGTCTCAAAAATTAAAAAAAAAAAAAAGAACACTAAGGGCTGGAGGAACGACACAGCGGTTAAAGCACTTGCTTCACAAGCACAAGGCCCTGAGTTCAATTCCCCAGCACCACATAAAGCCGGGTGTGGTGGCCCATGCCTGTAAGCCCCGCCCTCCGGTGGCTGAGGCAGGATGATTGCCATCAGTTCAAGGCCGGCCTGGCCTACATCGTGAGTGCAGGACCAGCCTGGGCTAGAGGGTGAGACCTTGTCTCAAAAAACAAAAAATTTAAAAGGGGGGGGGGTGGACTGGGACTCCACCACAGCGCCATTCGGGCCTCAGTACTGAAAAGTAAGAAAAAATAAGGTGCAAAACAAATGTGCCCACATGTCCCCAAGGTCCCCAGCCTGTGCTCACCCAGCTCCAAAGTGCCGCCCCCTCCTCACGGCCCTCCTCCTCAGGCCCTCCCTTCCTCCCTACGTGTCTGGAGAGGGTGGCGCCTCCCTGCCCTGCCCAGAGCTGGGCTGCAGGAGGGTTCCACTCTCCATTCCCCCACCCGTGGCTTTGTTTTCCCCACCTTTCTAGGTTCCCGAGCCTCCTGGGAGGCCTGGGGAAGGGGGGTCACCCCGGAGCCCTCCCCACCTCTCAGGGCTGTGCGGTGGTGACGTTGCGCCCCTAGCCCTGGGAGATGGCGAGTCTCGCTCAGCCCCACAGGTCGCCCTGCAGTCTCCCAGGCCTGTGGCCCCAGGAGCCGGTCTTTGAGAGACGTGCCCGGTCAAGGAGATACCCAGTGCCTCGCTCCCGTCAGCCTCCGTGGAGGCCTCCCGCCCGCCGTCGGGGCTCAGCAGGCAGACAAGCCACTGCCGCCAGGACTGAGGCCGGGACCTAAGTTCTAATCCAGCTCCAGCCCGTGCCCCAGCCATCTCAGCAGCCCAGGCTCAGGTTTGTTTTTTATTTCATCTATAGAATGGGAAGAATCACCGGGTGACCGCAGGTGCCCCCGGTCCTCTCCATCGTCCTCTCCCCACCCTTCCCGTCCTCAGTAGGGTGGGAGGAAGGGCAGGGCTCGGAGGGCCGCCCTTCCGCCCCACCCCCTCCGCTGGGGACCGCCGGGCGGCGGAGAACACGCGGAGCCCAAGCCCGGAGAAGCTCCCATACGAGATTAGCCGGCCCCAGGCGGTGTCACCTTACAGGCCTGCCGCCCCCTTTCACCTGGGGCTCTTTTGGCTCCAGAAACAAGCGCTACGTTTGTTTCCTGGAGCAGCTGCTGCCCGGCCGGGGCGCTGCATTCCACGCTCCCCACTGGACTCCCAGCCCGGGTCCCCCGGGGTCTCCAGCCGTGAGGACCAGGGGGCAGAGCGAGCCGGTCAGTGCCCAGCCCTCACGGCTGCCTGGGCTCCGGGTCCCAAGCCTAGGCGTCCTTGAGAACGGGGCTAGAGGCCGCAGGTGGCGCGGGCAGGGCGGGCGTATTATGTGAAGGGCAGCACTGGGCAGGTGCCAGGGGCATTCAGAACATGTCCGGTCCGCTTCCTTCCCTGTCACCTATTAGATGAAATCAGCAGACCTCCTCCCTCCCTCCTCCCTCCTCCTTGCTTCATTCATGGTTCCCTCCTCTCAGGGCTGAGCCTGCCCCAGGGCGCCGCACTCGGCCTCTGAAATGCCATCAGTTTCTCCACCTTTCCTCTCCGAGCCTGGCCTGTGTAAGCCCTGCCCCGAAAGATTTCTGGAAAAATCGCTCATCCCTTAAAGCCCAGCCCGGAGGCTGGGGGTGCAACTGGCTGCCTCCTGCACAAGGGTTTGATCCCAGAACCAAAAAGAAACACTTTTAATGGGGGTGAGGCCTAACTAGCCCAGCCCTATGTTCATTAAAAAAAAAAAACCAAAAAAACAAAAAAACTAGACACCGAATCACATGGGCAACCCACGTTTCTGGGTCCTCCTTCTGACTAGCAGAAGCTTTGCCCTATCTTTCTTTCCCTTTTTGTAAGTTTTCCAATAAAGCCTTTTCTTCACAACCTGAAAAAAAAAAAAAAAAACGATCCAGCCCAGCTGAGTTCAGCACCACAGGCCTCGTAATCCCAGCACTCTGGGAGGCTGAGGCAGAAGGATCCCAAGTTCTAGACAAACCTGAACAACTTAACAACTTAATGAGACCCTATCTTTCTCTTTCTCTCTCTCTCTCTCTCCCTTCCTTCCTTCCTCTTTCTTTCTTTCTTTCTTTCTTGCTTGCTTGCTTTTTGAGCCAGGGTCTCCCTATAGCCAGGCTGGTCCTGAACTCATTATGTAGCCCAGGCTGGCCTCAAAATCACAGCAATCCTCCTGCCTCAGCCTCCCAGATCCTGGGATTACAGACATGTGCCACCATGCCCGGTGAGGGCCTGTCTTAAATAAAAAAATAAAAAAGACCCGATTGTGCATGTGCCTATTAAGCCCAGCACTGTGAGAGGCTGAGGCAGGAGGATTGCAAGTTTGAGCCCAGCCTGGGCATTTTAGCGAGGTAGTGAGAAGCTGTCTCAAAATCAAAGCCAAAATATGAAAAAAATGTATAGTCTGAGGATATAGCTCAATGTGATGGCCATTCCCAGTTCTATCCCTAGTACCAAAAAAAAAAAAAAAGCCTATGGATGTAGCTCAGTGCAAAGGCCCTGGAGTCAATTCCCTATACTGGAAAAAAACAATCAGTTCCAGGTGCAAGATGTGTGGATCTATGTGTTTGGGAGCATGTGTGGGTGTGTGAACACAGGCATGCAGGTGTGAACATGTGTGTGTGGACACAGGCCTGGACACTGTACGTTCTCCTGGGGAGGCCCTGGCTATACCAGTTCTCAGAGGCTCAGGACGCAGGTGTGGGATGGTGGGGTGCCATTAGGTTGACTCAGAAACACAGGAGAAGAGGACAGCATCCAGGCGGAGGGACAGCACAGGCAAAAGAGGGGCGTTAGGCACACTGTGCATGAAGCGGGGGCTGCTCACAGCCTGGGGTACGTGGGTGTGGGGATCAGAGGGAGGTCTTCGAGGCCCCAGAAAACTCCAGAGATACCCTGCGGCTGAGAGCTGGCAGGTCCCCAGGCAGAGGCTGAACATGTGATCCCATCTCGGCAGGGTGGCCTGCCCAAGTGAGGATCCCTGGCCTGATGCCTCGGGGACCTGGGTAAGTCATGCCACTAATCCCTGCTGGCTTCTTAACCTCAGGGCACTTGGAAGAAAGCAAACACACTTGTACCTTGCCCACAGACCAAGCCCCCACCTGCTGTGCACCGGCTGCCCCCCTGCCTAGTGTCATGTACACACAGGGATACTCCTTGTGTACACACACCTCCGAGCCCACAATGCCCTGCTGGCCAGTCCCGCAGACTGCACAGGTCATTGTGGACGAACAGGCTGGGATCAGTACTAATAAAAGGCCCAGGCGAGGGTGGTTCCCAGGCGCCCTGAGACTTCTCCTGCCCTGGGCACCAACATTCACAGAGACACCCCTACTCAGCACGGAGGACTTACCAGCTACGGCCGACTCCCCTGTGATCCATTTCCCAAAGGAGCCTCAGCTCTCAGGCCTGTCCTCACAGTCACCAGATCAAGCCCTGGCCCAGCAGCCCAGGGCCCCGGAAGCAGTTAGGGCTGGGCCTAAAGATGACCTTGGGAACCTACGTTCCGTCTATTTCTCTGAAACTTAAACCTCCAGGCCTGGGGCTGGAGGAATGGCTCAGCGATTAAAGCGCTTGCCTAGCAAGCACTAAGTACCCTAGTTCAATTCCCCAGTACCACATAAACGGGGCATGGTGGCATACGCCTGTAATCCCAGCACTAGGGAGGCGGAGACAGGAGGATTGCGGTGAGTCCAAGGCCAGCCTGGGCTCTGAACTGAGGTCAGGACCAGCTTGGACCACAGAGCGAGACCAAAAAATAAAATTTAAAACCCACAGTCCTCGATCCACGTGGCGACTGGAAACCCCAACAGATCTGGGCGCTTCTGGGAGTGCGGGCAGAGGCATGGGTACCCCGCTGATGCCGGGCAGTGGGTGGAACAGCAACAAGAAATTCATCCTCCAAATCTGGGTCGGCACTGGGCGCAGCTGGGCCTCAGCCACTGACCTCTGGCCCACGCACACTCAGGCTGGAGGCCTCGGGGTGACCGGGGGGACCAGGGGGCTCCCCCGCAGCCCTGGCCAGGTGGCACAGGCCATCTTGCTCGCACATCCCCGGAGACAGAGTGCTCACTCTTTCAGGAGACGGCGCCCCTCGCTGCGGGTAGCTCCAGCAGCCGGGAATCCTGGCCGCTTTCTCTACCAGCTCCCTGGGCCGTCGGGAGTTTGCCTGAGTTCCTTCGCCACTTCTGCACCACTTCTGCCAGGTTCCTCGGGCTGATGCATGGCATGACGGACGGTTTCCAGACCCTTCCCCACAGCCACTGGATCCTCCGTCCCCGCCCTCTCCCCCAGGGCAGGAGACAGCAGACGGCAGAGAGGGCCTGGCTCTGAGGTCAGGTTTCTGGTTGCCCTGTGCATGTCTGCAAGCCACTGTGTGAGTACGGGCGGGTGATGCAAGGGCTCAGGGGCCCCAGAAAATTGGGTTTGAAAAAACTCTCTAGCCAGCTCTGGTGGCTCAGGCTGGGCATCCTAGCCCTCGGGGAGGCTGAGGCAGGAGGATTGAAAGACATGGTCTCGAAAAATTTTAAACCCTGTCTTGAAATAAAAATAAAGGGTCTGAGGGTGCAGATCAGTGGTCAAAGCCCTTGCCTAGCAAGAGTGAGGCCTAGAGTTTGATTCCTTTGGGCCACATTAACGTGGCTTAGTGACACACCCCTGTCATCCCAGCACTCGGGAGGCTGAGGCAGAAGGACTGCCCTGAGCCCAAGGCCAGCCTGGGCTACACCGCTGAGTTCAGGACCAGCCTGGGCTAGAGAGGGAGACCCTGCCTCAAAAACAACCAAATAAATAAAAAGAAGACACAGGCATGGTGGCACACCCCGTCACCCCAGCTACTCAGAAGGCTGAGGCAGGAGGATCCCAAATTCAAGATCAGCTAGGGCAATTTAGTGATTAGCTACATTTTCTCAACATAGATAACAATACAAAAGGGGCCAAGGATGTAGTTTGGTGGTACAGCACCTGCTTGCCAAGCGCGCGCGCGCGAGACCCTGGGTTTCATCCCCAGCATGACAAAAACAGTACTAATAAAAGGCAGAAGGTTCACACTTAAGTGGCTCTGGGCCACTTAACCTCTCTGTGCCTTGATTCGGTTATTCAGAGACCATGACTCCAGGATGGCGTAAGGACTGGTCACCTCGCAGGTGCTGGGGCTCCGCGCAGCGCCGGAGTTCCAGACGTGGTCACTCCCCAGGGCACTGCTGGCTCAGGGGGGCCCCTCCTCGGGGTCTACTTAGGGTCATGATGCGCGCAGGCTGGGAGGGTCTTCGGTGGACACCGAGTTCCAAGCCATCTGCATGACATCAGTAAGGAAACGGGGCTCAGAGAGACGAGGCCCTGCTAGACCCGGCAGGGCACACCTGTAATCCTGGCTCTCTGAGTGCTTAAGGCAGGAGAATTCTAAGTTTGAGTCCAGCCTGGGCAACTTAACAACTTAGTGAGACCCTTTTTCGAAATCAAAAATAGAAAAAAGTTAGCTGACGGTGTAGCTCAGTGTGAAGGCCCCGGGGTTTGGTTTCCAGTAGTGAAAAAAAGAGAGACAGACAGACAAACAAACAAATGCAAGCCTATCTATAGCCACAGGAGCCCGCTAACAGAAGGCCCAGAACCATGACCAGGCCCAGACCACTCACCCTCAAGAGCGAGGCTGCAGAGGTCAGTGCCTGGGACCACCAGGGGCTCCCCGGCCCGGGGTCAGGGCCAGTGCAGCTCCTGCCCCGGCAGCTTCCCTCGGGCCTACTGTTGTCTGACCGTGGGAGGAGGCTGTAGGCCTGGGCAGTGTGTGGAGAGGCCAGGGGGTGGACGCTGGACCTGGGGTTCTGGAACAGCCTGCACCCGGATTCCCTGAGTCACCGCACAGACCGCAGCTTGAGGCTGGCCCTGGGAATTGCTCCAAGGCCACCAGACTCTCCTGGCTC
This sequence comes from Ctenodactylus gundi, assembly GCA_004027205.1. Taxonomy (NCBI): domain Eukaryota; kingdom Metazoa; phylum Chordata; class Mammalia; order Rodentia; family Ctenodactylidae; genus Ctenodactylus; species Ctenodactylus gundi. Next base: position 139,036 of record PVKB01001591.1, read on the forward strand.
TCAGGACTTGGTCCCGCAGCAGGCTCGACCGGCTGGGAGAGGAAGCAACCGGCCTGGGAGGGGCAAGGTGTGGCCTGGCGAGCCGGAGCCGCCGGCCGCAGGCTCTGTCTCCCTGCCAAGGTCAAAGTGACTCCAGGATGGCCGCTCTCATCCTCTCTGTCCTCTGGGCTACCTGGCCGGGCCTGGCGTTGCCTGGAAAAGGTCACAGACCAAGCGCTCGGGGTGGGGTTGCTGGTCGGCCCGGTGCCACTGCCCAGCAGTAAACACCCCACCCCGGTCTCCTCACTTCGCTCCCTCGCTCCAGACCTGCCGGGCCGCCGGCTTCGCATTCCTAGGAATGGAGTCCGACTAGGGTGCAAGGACCCAGGAGCCCGCGCGAGAGGAGGGAGTACAGCGCTGCGCCCCGCCCCGTGGAGAAAGCAAACCTTGCCGCGTGACCCCGCCGCACCCCAGAGCTCAGAGCAGGAACATCAGCAGGTGTCTGCGTGTCTGCGCCACTGCAGCCTCTCACCACAGGCAGAAGACGGAAGCCGCGTGGAGCGGGGCAAGGGGCAGAACGCGGGGACTCGCCTTGAAGAGGGCTGGGCGCATCTCAGGGTGAAGGCCTTGGGTTCAGGCCATCCTCCTGCCTCCCAGAGTGCCGGGGTGACAGACCTGCACCACTGGGCCCAGCTTCCCTGCCCTGTAACCCAGGCTGGGGTTAAAATCACTATGTAGCCCAGCCCGGCATCAAGCTCACGGCAATCCTCCTGCCTCAGCCTCCCCAGTGCTGGGATAACAGGCATGCACCGCCGTGCCCGCCACTTTTAATGAGGTGGAGAGGTTAAGTGACTTTCCCACAGTATGTGACTAACCCCAGAGCCTGTGCCAGAGGCCCGCGGTGCAGGCCCCCGGGCTTCCTGGGGTGGACGGAGTTGCCCTCTCTCCTCCCCACCAACCGCGGTCAATGTCGCTGAAGACATTTTCCCAGAACCTCTGAAGCCAGGGTGGGACCAGGAAGAAGCTTCTGACCAGGAGGCCAGGCAGGCTGAGGGCAATGCCTGTGACCTTTGACAGCTCGCTGAGGGCCCCTGCAGAGCCCAGGTAGGGCCAACCGGAGGAGCAGGCCCAGCTTCATTCCCCACCTGGGCCTGGCAACCCCTCCCGCCAGGCAAGCGGGAGCCCAGAGGCCGGCTAGTGAAGGAGAGGCCTGAGGCCCCACGGGAAAGGCCAGGCCCACTTCCGCAGCCCCTTCTTCTTCCTTTTTTCCACTCTGTAGCCCAGGCTGGTCCTGAACTCGCCATATATCCCAGGTCGGCCTCCAACTCACGGCCACCCTCCCACGTCAGCCCCTGGAGTGCTGGGATTACAGGCCTGTGTCCCTGCGCGCGGCGATCCTCCACGTTCCCGCAGGGCACAGTCACCCCTCTCACCCTACCTCACAAGAGCCTGTACTGAGTAGGTCCAAGGCCACAGCGCGGCATAGAGAGTGCCTACCAAGATGTCGCCGTGGGCTGGAGGAACGGTTCAGCAGCTAGAGCGTCGGCCTAGCAAGCGCTAAGTGCTAAGTACCCAAGTCCAGTTTCCCGGCACCACATAAACCAGGCATGGTGGCGCACGCCTGTGATCCCGGCACTCGGGAGGCTGAGGCAGGAGGATTGCTTGGAATTCAAGACCAGCCTGGGATACAGTGAGTTCAGGACCAGCCTGTACTACAGAGCAAGACCCTCTCACACACAGTGACTTCCTCTTTCCCGCACCGCAGGCCACGGTTCCTACAGCTCCCCTCCCCTGCAACTCACTATGGCCAAAGAGGAAGTGACCGAGGCGTCTTCCGGCCCCTCTGCAGGTCGGTTTTTTCTCCTATGGATGCTCAAGGCCTTGGAAGGACATCTGGTCACTGATGCTTCAGAGGGAAGCCAGGAGAGAGCGACAGCCCCGGAGAGCGCGTGGGGAGCTCAGGGGCGCAGCCTGCCCCACGCCGCGGAGACACTCCCACAACATCCAGACCAGGTCCAAGTCCCGCTTCCCCTGGGTGGCTGGACAAGCCTCCTCGGGGCTCTGTTTCCCCAAGGAGGGACAGTAGCAGCACGGCACGGCCGGAGGCGGCAGCACAGAGGGTGTGAGCGTGGTGAGCAGGATCCACGCTGGCCAGGCTTGCGTTCGAGAAACCGGAATCATTTTCACTACGGCTAGAAGTATTAGAGGGTTCCTGCCCCACTGGATCCTGGGCTCGAACTTGAGATTCTCCTGTCTCAGCCTCCCAGAGTGCCAGGAGTTCAAGCCCCAGTGCCCCACAGACACCCCCGCCCACCCACACCCCCACACCCCCCTCATTCTTCCTTTCCACCCCTCCCCAACCCAGGTCATTCCTTTCTCACGCCGGCCACTTTTCCTCAGGCCCAGCCAACAATACCTAAGAAAAGAGACATCTTAATCCGGGGGCCTGTCCTCCCCTGCACTAACCTGTCTGCAGGACTGGTACACAGAGGCCCGGGCGAGGCGGCCGGCGCAGTGAGCCCGAGTCCTACCCAGCTCTGCTTTCTTACTGTGTTCTCAGCTGATCAGGGGCCGCGGTGGCCCAGTCCTTCGCTGACCGTGGCCACCACGCCTCTGCCACCAGGATTACCACTATTTTTTTGAGACAAGGTCTCACTAAGCCGCTCAAGCTGGTCTTGAACTTGACATCCTCCTGCTCAGCCTTCCTCACTGCTGGAGTGAAAGGTGTGCACCACAGTTATTAACACCGACTTTTTAACACTCTTGTTTCCAGCAGGAAATGGTTTGTGCATTCCTCTCTCCTCACCTGCTCCGTCTTCCAGCTCCAGCAGGCCATGGGGAAGGGGGAGACCTTGGGAGGCCTGCAGTCGTGAGGGTGGCCTAGAAGCAGGGCCTCCGACTGTCCTGGGGTACCGGCTTCCTACCCGAGCCCCGGGGTCTAGCTCCCGCGAGGTGACACCCGCTTCCTCTGCCTTGCCGGCCCCGCCACACACACTTGCTCACCTGGGGCAGGGCAGGAGGCGCCAGTGATTCATGGCAGCCCCGGGCTGCAAGCGAGGATGTCTGCTCTGACACTGGCCCATCTGGCCAGCCAAACGGGGCTAGTTTTGTTTGCAGACAAAGGCTGGTGGAACAGAGCTGTACTGGTGACAGCCCCTCCTCCCTCCTGGGGCCGCTCCTCCAGGCGTCAGCGAGATGTGGGGCCTCACTGATTACTAAGATTCTGAACGCAACTACGGGTGGCCAAGCTCAGATCTGGAACTGGAAAGGAACACCCCCAAGATCCTGCAGCCACATTTCCCGCCATTTTTATCTTTTTTTGAGACAGGCTCTCGCTCTGTAGCCCAAGCTGGCCCTGGACTCAGGGGCAGGCCTCCTTCCTCAGCCTCCCGAGTTCTGGGGTGCCCCACCAGGCCCAATCTGGGTGGTGCTGGGGAACTGAATTCAGGGCCTTGTGCTTGCTAGGCACGTCTCCAACCACGGTGTCCTCACTATTTTTTTGGTAATGGGGTTTGAACTCAGGGCCTTCTCTCTGAGCTGATCCTCTGCCCCTTATTTATTTTAGAAGGGGTCTTACTATTCCATAGCCCAGGTTAGTTTTGCACTCACAGCAATCCGACTGTCTCAGCCTCCCAAGTGCTAGGATTATACGTATGAGCCACCACTCCCGGCTTACGTGGTGCTGGGGAATCCACCTCAGGGCATTGTGCAGGCTAGGCAAGCGCTCTAAGATCTAACCACTAAGCTATTCCTCTCGTCCTGTTTATTTTACTTACTTATTGAGATAGAGTCTCGCTCTGCAGCCCAGGCTGGCCTTGAGCTCACAGCAATTCTCCTGCATCAGCCCCCCCAGTGGTGGGATTACAGACGCGTGCCACCACGCCCAGCTTATGTGGTGCTGCGGAATCACCTCAGGGCCTTGAGTTTGCTTTAACCACTGTGCTATCCCTCCAGCCCCCTTTTTTATTTTGAGACAAGTCTCAATGAATTGCCCAGGCTAAGCTCAAACTTGCCACCCCCCTGCCTCAGCCTCCCAAGACGCTAGAACGACAGGGCTGCATCATCAGGCCTGGTCCGTGGTCTGCGCAGACAGAACGGGGCCCGCAGCTCGTCTGGACTGGGCGGGCTGGTGCCAACCGGCCGCTGGCAGCAGGCAGGTGGAGTCCGGGCCACTTTCTGCCTGGATGGGTTCCCGGCTGGCTGTCCTTGCCCCGTCAGTACACAGGCGTCTTAGGTCTCCACACGACTGAGCACCTGTGGAGTCATCACAGGGACGGACGGGCAGCACTGGCACCGGGGAGTCCAGGGGAGGCCTCCGCAATGGGGCAGGGCTGGAGGTCTGGGGGGTAGGGGAGGAGGAGGCCCTGGGAACCTCTGGGCAGGGCTGCCACAGCTGCCCACGCTGAGGGCTCTAGCCTGGGCTCCGGTGTGACAGCTCAGGACACAGCCAGGGCCCAGCGCCCTCCTGCCCGGGGTCCCGGCCTTGTCTCCTCTGACCTCCTGCTCCTCCTGGAGCCCCCAGGCCCCGGCCTCCTCGGCAGACCCCATGTCTTCCCGCCCTTGTCTATCAGTGACGCCCTCCCCACCGGTCCCACCACCGCCACCGCCGCCCACACCCACTGGGCCCTCTGTCCAGGGCCTTCCTGCTGAGCCGCAGTGCCTTCTTATTTTTGAGATAAATTCTCCCTAAGTTGCTCAAGTGGGACTCAAACCTGAGATCCTCCTGCCTCAGCTTCCCAAGCGCTGGGATTGTAGGCCTGCGTCACTATGCCCAGCCCTCCTCCACTCTGGGACTACTTGCTCGGCCCAGGAGCAATTCTGAGCCGGTGCTGGCCCCCAGGGACTGAGCAGCGCGGGGACGCTCCTTTGGCTTGGTCCGTCCGTGAGACCGGGTCTTGTCTGCAGCCCGGGCGGGGCCTCAGCTCGACCGGTGTCCTCCTGCCTCTGCTGCCACGTGCTGGGGCTGCAGAATGGGCCACCCCTCCCCCAGCTTAGGTGGTACTGGGAGTTGAACCCAGGCCTTGCACTTGCTAGGTGTTTTAGTTGCCTTTTCGTCGCTGTGACTCAATACCCGACATCCACAATTTAAGGGAGGGAAGATTTATTTAGCGCACCGTTTCAGAAGGTCTCCCACAGGCAGGCCGTTCGCAGGGCGGCCAGCGATGGCGAAGGCGCCTGGCAGAGGCAGCGGCTGAGAGGCGCGCGCCCAGTGTGGACAGAAGCCCAGGGAAGCGGGGGTGCAGGGGACGGATGCTGGGCCAGCCCTTCCCGGGAAGAAGGTGGACAATGGTTCTTCTCTCCATCGCTAAGTCAGAGCGGCCAGCTGACCCCAGGGTGGGGCCCCTCCCTCATCTCTAGGTCAGTAACACACCTGAAAGCTCTGCCCTGGGTGCCCTTCCCCCCAGTATCAACAGGTTGATACAATCCCTCCAGGTCAAACCCCAGCGATCCGCCTCTTCCAGCCGGGCTCTGGGGGATGCTCAGGATCCAAACTACAGCGGTAGGCCAGGGCTCTGACTGCTGTGCTACTCCCGCGGGCCCCTGAACATTCCTTTAAAGGACAAATTCTCAGCTGGGGCACAGCAGTTAAAGCGCTTGCATTGCAAGTGCACAGCCCTGAGTTCCATTCCCCAGCACCGCATAAAGCAGGGCGTGGTAGCACATGCCTGTAATCCCAGCACTCGGGAGCCCAAGACAAGAGGATTGTCCTGAGCCCAAGGCCAGCCTGGGCTGCTACACCTGTGAGTTCAGGACCAGAAGGGCCCTCCTGGTCTCTCCAGGTGGGGTGAGTGGGAGCTGGGAAGGGCTGGGTCTCCAGGGCCAGGTGGCCTTGGCCACAGTTCAGGACCCCAGCCAAGGCTCTTGTGGGCATCCTGCCCCTCTGTGAGGCCTTGCCTGGCCATGCCTGGGTAGCCCACTGCCTCCCGGGGCAGCCTAAGCTCTCCAGAGCCATCTCCTGGGCCACCAGGGACCATAAAGTCTGAATACCTTGGTCATTTCAACCCTAAACACAAGACTGTTTAAAACAAAAAGCAAGACTGTTTAAAACAAACAAACAAAAAAGTCATGATAAAATATACACAACGCACAATTGGCCATTTTCACCTCTTTGAAATGTATGGGGCAGGGCAGGGATATTAGATATTGGTTATTAATTCATAAGACTGTGGAATGGCCATCACCACCCCCTCCAGGACTCCTTTTGTCTTACAAAACTCTAGCTTGGTCTGGGGGCACAAACCTGTCAGCGCAGCACCCTGGAAGGCAGAGGCAGGAGGATCCCAAGTTCAAGCCCAGCTTGGGCATCTAGCATCTTTGTGAAACCTTATCTCAAAGTAAAAAAAATATCAAATCAAAAGCGCTGGAGTCGTAGCTGACGGCGAAAGCAGGCAGGTGGAGTCCCCAGCGAGAACTGCTGAAAAAATAAAAAATAAAATGAAAACCAAACTAGAAAATCCTCGAACTCTGTATCCTTTAAACCCTACTTCCCCGTTCCCTCCCCCCGGGGGCGGTGGTCTGCTCCGTTTTTTGTCCCCGTGAACTCCTCTTGTCCCTCCGGGGCCCAGAGTCGCTTGGTGTTGGCGTTTTCTGACTGGCCTCCGGCACTCAGCATCCTTCCCCCAGGACCCCCTTGAGGGCAGCAAGCGTGGGAACGACCGTCCTCCCTTCCCTGTAAGGCTGCATCATCAAGAACGACCGAGTCTGCGACTCGCTTACACGGGCCTGGTGGACATCCCACGCTCCAGTCACCGCGAGGGCCACGAGCGTCTATGGACGCGTCCTTGAGTCTTTGCGTCCCCTTCCTGGGTGCGGATCCAAGAGCGGACATGAGCTGTACAGAAACCCCGCTTCCTTAGGACTCTTCTTTTGGTGGTACTGGGAAAGGAACCCGGGGCCTTGGGTTGTTTGTTCTGAGACAGGGTCTCACCCTGCGGCCCAGGCTGGTCCTGGATTCACTGGCAGCCCAGGCTGGCCTTGGACTCACAGCCATCCTCCTGTCCCAGCCTCCCGAGTGCTGGGATCACAGGAGTGTGCCGCCATGACCAACTTATGTGGTGCTGGGGAATCGAACTCGGGTACTTAGCATTTACCTAAGCATTCGCTAGGAAAGCATTTTAACTGTTGAGCCCTTCCTCCAGCCCTGAACTTGGGGCCTTGAGACCGTGCTATATCCATAGCCCTGTCTAAATTTTTATTCTGAGACAGGATCTTGCTACAGTACCGGGCTAAGGTCCTCCTGCCTCAGCTTCCCAGAGCATTAGGATTGTAAGTGTGCACCATCGTTCCTGGCTAGGAACCTTTTTTCAGGTGACGATTCAAATGATCTTAAACAGGATTATAACCAATTTGTTATTAATTCATAAGCCAAAACTCCACTAAATTCAAGAAGCCTCCCACTCTTCAGATAACGTCTGGGCTCCAGTAGGGTGACGCTGACGCTCCAGCTGCACGCAAAGTACAGCCAGACTCTGCAGGTCCGGCAGGAAACAGAGTGTAACACACGGGCTGGGGGACGGCTCAGTGGTTACCGCACCTGCCTGGAAAGCGCGAGGCCCTGGGTTCGATCACCCAACATCACCACCTAGTTAGGCATGGTGGCACACGCCTGTAATCCCAGCATCCAGGAGGCTGAGGCAGGAGGATCCCAAGTGTGAGCCCAGCCTACGAGGAACAGCAATTTACTAAAATCCAGTTTCAAAATAAATAGAAGGGCTGGGGATGTAGCTCAGGGGGTCCAATTCCCAGCACCACACACACATACCAAAAAGCTATAATTATCAATTTCTTTTCTTTCTTTCTTTCTTTTGAGGCAGTCTCACTCTGTAGCCCAGGCTGGCCTCAAACTCATGGCAATCCTCCTACCTCAGCCTCCTGAGTGCTGGGATTACAGGCCTGTGCCACCACGCCCAGTTATATGGTGCTGGAGAATCAAACCCAGGGCCTTGCACATGCTAGGTCACCACAGAGCTATGCCCCCAACCCTCCCTGTCCCCCGCCCTTTTCTGAGACAAGGTCTCGCTCTGTAGTCCAGGCTGGTCCTGACCTCACTATACAAGTATCTTGAGCTTGAGGCAATTCTTCTGCCTCAGCCTCCAGAGTGCTGGGATTACAGGTGTGCACAACCATGCCCGGCTTATGTGGCACTGGGGAACTGAACCCGGGGCCTTGCCCATGCTAGGCAGGAGCTCTGAGTACTGGGCGACACCCCAGCCTTCTGTTCATCTTTTCGGACAAGGTGCTGTAACAGCTGGAATAGCTCATGGGCTTGGACCCATGAGGGAACGGCCCAGAGCTTTCTTCTCGGAGAGGCAACCCTGGAGTTGGCTCTCTCTCTCTCTCTCTCTCTCTCTCTCTCTCTCTCTCTCTCTCGGACAAAGTTCACATACTTTGGAACAGCTTCCCCTACGCCCTCACCGTCCAGTCCGGATTTCCCCAGCCCCAGCAGCCGCTGACCTGCTTCCTTCATGGAACACGATGTTTTCAAACTTACCTGTGTTGTCAGGTAAAGAATATTTCCTTTTCGTGGCTGAATAACATTCCATCGTATGGGTAGATACTGCCTTCTGTTTATCCATTCACATGCTGATGGGTGTGTGGGCTGTTTCCACGGTTTGGTTATTAGTAATGGCGCCGTCAACTTCCTTGTACAATTTCTGTATGGTCATACATTTTAATTTCTTAGGAGTGGAATCCCTGAGTCAAACAGTAATGGCTGGTTCCTTCTCTCTCTCTTTTTTGAGGCAGGGTCTTACTGTGTAGTCCAGGCTGGTCCTGAATTCATGATGTAGCCCAGGCTGGCCTCAAACTCACACAGCAATCCTCCTGCCTCAGCCTCCCAAGTAGCTAGGATTACAGGCATGTGTCACCATGCCTGGCTTCCTACTTCTGTCTTTTGAACACTCACTTTACTTACTTATTAGTTGTGACCCTGGGAATTGAACCCAGAGTCTCGCCACTATGCTACTCATCCAGGCTTTTATTTTTATTTCATTGTGAGGAAGAGTCTTGCCAAGTTTCCCAGGTGGGAATTGAACCTGTGATCCTCCTGTCTCAGCCTCCCAGAGTGCCGTACCACTGGGCGTGACTTTCACCTTCTTGATTAGGCACCACTGTCACAGACCCTCAGGTTCAACAACCCCGCCCTGCCTCACACACGGATAAGCTTACAGGGTCTGGCTCCGTAGCCCAGGCTGGTCCTGAGCTCACTACGGAGCCCAGCCCGGCCTTGGACTCAGGACAATCCTCCTGCCTCAGCCTCCCGAGTGCCAGGATCACAGATGTGTATCCCCATGCCCAGGTTATGTGGAGCTAGGGAATCGAACCCAGGGCCTTGAGCTGGCCAGGCAAGTGCTGGAAGTGCTGTGCGATTCCTTCAGCTCCAGAAAAAAAGAACTTTGAAAGGAGAATTTTCCTCCACTACTCTGTCCGTCTTTTCCCCATCACGGTAGGGACACACACACACACATCCGCGGAGGACAGGGAGGGCCAGGGCGTCACACTGCAGCGTGTCCCGGGGACCTCTCGGGCAGGTCTGGACCAGCTGCCCCAGCACCTCACGCACACGGCCTGGCGGCTCTCCCACTTGCCTGGCCAGCACGGCCTGTCACTCCCTGCGGGACCTGGCCCGAGTCTGCCGCCCGGCACGCCCCTTCCTGCCTGGGTATGCTCCTCTGTCACCGTCTCTCTTTACTCATCCGGCCCCTGGTTTTCCTTCAAGACGCGGCCCCCGGAGCCGCGGCTGGGGCACCCCACCATCTGCAGCCCCCCAGGACCCTGCCGTACTGAATTTTGCTGCACCTGCCCCCAGGGGCCAGTCCCATCCCTCATCCCGGTGGACAAGTCAGGACGAGGTGGCAACCCCGGGATGACCTCAGACCTCAAGGGGCCTTCTGGCGTGACGGCTTCGCCCCCATGCTGGGGACAGCCAGGACATTCTAGCGTGTTCCGTGGGGACTGGCAGGTGGCGTCAAGTCCTCCCCTCTGACCAGGACGGCTTTGGAAATCAGGAAGGAGCAGAGTTCAAGTCCTTGCTCAGGTGTGACCTTGAGCAACTTGTCCAGCCTCTCCAAGGCTCGGCTTCCGCACGCCGGCAGTGGGCCACGGACGTGGTAGGGTCTCGCAGAGGCCACGGACCAGGACCTGTCAGCCACGCGCCTGGCGCGTTGTTAGAACTCATCAAACGCTAGATTGTTTCTGGTTTTTCTTTGTAAACCTCTGAGGGCTGAGGGCACACCTGCCTAGCACAGGCAAGTCCTGGGTTCAGTTCCTCAGCACCACGCACACCCTAGCCAGATGAGGCAGAGGTGGAGGCAGGACTGCCCTGAGTTCACGGCCGGCCTGGGCTCTTCCCAGTCTCAAAGCAAAACCTCGTGGGGATGAGACCTGTTAGAGAGGTTCCTGGGCTCCGCGCGGGAGACGGCAGAAGCACCGAGTCAGGGAAGGCTGAGCCTGGAGACCGCAGGGAGGGGGCTACCCGCCAGGCCCCGGCAAGAACCTGTGTCCACATACGTGTCTTGCTGCAGTCCATGTAGCCTGTGTTCATGACTTTCTTCTGAGGTTTTTTTTTTTTTTCTTGAGACAAGGGCTCGCTCTGCAGTCCAGGCTGGTCCTGAACTCACTGTGGAGCCCAGGCTGCCTCGGACTCAGGACAAACCTCCTGCCTCAGCCTCCCGAGGGCTGGGATTACGGGGAGACGTGGGGGCGCCACTCCACCCGGCTTTCCTCCTGAGGTTCTGACAAGAGAATCCAGAGCCAGGCCCCGGACTTCGTATTTTTAACCACCACCTCCTCTCCATTGCCAAATGACTGGGCTGTTTAGCCAGGCTGGGGCGGCCAGCGCCATCCTCCCCCATCGGATGCCAGCTGGTGTGCGGCTGCTCACACCGGGGTGATGAGAGGCTTCCCACTTCCCTCAGACAGCCCTCTGCAAGGTCCATGGGCTGAGACGGTCCTTTCCCGCGCCGGGCTGAGCCGTCTCCTGATGGCTCGCCCAGCTGGCTCCTTGACCTGAATCCGCAGCTCCCAGAGCCACGTGTAGCACCAGCAGGAGGTCGATGAGATCGCTGGGGCACCTCAGACCAGGGCCTCTGGGGTCCTGGGGGCGTGTGGGGTCTCTAAGCCCACAGGACCGATAGTCATTCTTCAGATGTCCATCTGCCTGACAAGGTGGGCTACAAGCATACTGGTGTGCGCACGGTACTGGGAATTAGCGCAGGCCTTCATACTGAAGCACAGTTCTAGTCCATTTTTATTTTATTATTTGAGACAGGACCTTGCTCTGTAGTCCAGGCTGACCCTGACCTCACTAGGCTGGCCTCAAACTCATAGCAGTTCTCCTGCCTCAGCCTCCTGAGTGCTAAGATTACAGGTGTGTGCCACCATACCCAGTTTATGTGGTGCTGGGGAATCGAACTCAAGATCTTGTGAATGCTTAGGCAAGCATTTTAACAGCTATGTCCCAAGCCCCAGTTTTTCTGTTTTTGTTGTTGTTGTTGTTGTTGTTTTGAGACTGAGTCTTGCTCTTTGCTCACTACGTAGCCCACGCAGGTCTCGAACTCACACCAATCTTCCTGCCTCAGCCTTCTTAGTCCCGGGATTAGAGGGGTGTGGACAAGTGCTTTACGCAGTGCGCCGTTCCTCCAGCCCCCACTTTTAAAGATAGGGTCTGGCTAAGTTCCACAGGCTGGGCTCAAGCTTGCGATCTTCCCACCTTAGTCTCTGAGTGCCGGGATTACAGTCCTGTGTTATGGGACCCAGATCAAAGCAGTATTTTTGAAAAAAAAGAGTAATGCCAGTTTTGTATTAAAACGAGCTCAGAGAAACAGGCATGGTGGTGCATGCCTGTAATCCCAGCTACTCAGAGGATCGAAGCAGGAGGGTCTCAAGCTTAAGGTCAGTCTGGATAATTCAGTGAGATCCAATTTCAAAGTAAAAATGAAAATAAAAACTGGGAATGTAGCTCAGGCCAAGAATTCGATACCAGGAAAAAACCCAAAAAACCCACCAGGAGATATGGATTTGACTTCTACAAAATGAACATATGTGAAAAAAAGATAAAACAAAATGATGAGACAATTAATTTCTTAACAATCCCAACACTGGGGGAATGGGGTGGGTGCAGTTTTCTGAAGGGAAAATAAATTTTCAGCTAGGACTGGTGGTGCAGATCTGTAATCCCAGCACTCTGAGAGGCTGAGGCACGGAGATCACCAGTTTTGAGTTCAGCCTGGGCAACTTAGTGAGTTAATAAGGCTGCCTCAAACAAAAAATTAAAAAGGGCTGGGGGAGGGGGCTGAAGGAATGGCACCATGGTTAAAGCGCTTGTCTACCTAGTGCAAGGCCCTGAGCTCCGTGGTACCACAGAAAGCCAGGTGTGGAGGACTGCCATGAGTCTAAGGCCAGCTTGGCCTACATAGTGAGTTGAGGAGCCATCTGGGCTACAGAGCAAGTCCCTGTCTCAAAAAAAAAAAAAAAAGAAAGAAAGAAAGAAAGAAAAAAGAAAGAAAGAAAGAAAAGAAAAAAAAAGAAAAAAGAAAAAAAGGGGGGGGGGGGCGAGGGTCGGCCTGGGAATAGAGCTGTGGGTGAAGGCCTTGGATTCAACCCAATACTCCAACCACAAAAACAAAAAAAGAAAAAAGATAATTTCTGCAGCCAAGTTCCAGAAGCTCTGCTGGAGCAATTCACCCATGCCACAGGCCTGGTATTTCACAAATGTCCTCCGTGGGGTCGGTGCTGGGCATGGATGAGTAGGGAAGGGCCCGGGGCAGGGGAGGGCAGGAGCAAGCTGGCAAAGGACTCCTCTCAGCAGGTGCCGGGCCGGGGGAGGTGAAAGTCAAGGTGGACCTTGAGCTCAGTGCCCAGCACCACCTCTGTCTGGACCTCCAGGTGACTGGGGAAGTGACAAGCACAGGAGCGTGATCACAGCGAGCGTGGTAAAGTCACAGAGCTCCGAGGCCCCAGTGGGACCTGACCACACTGCCGGAGAAGGGCTGCACCGGGCAGCTGACCCGCGGCGTGGGGTCCTCTGAGCCTGGTGGGGTCTCAGGAGGCAGAGCTGGAGCCTGTGCCCTGGCGCGGGTATTGCTCAAAGCTGATTGCTGACAGTCTGGGTCTTCCACGAGGCCGCCCAGGCTCCGGGAAATGTCAAGTGCCCGTCTGTTCGGAGCTGGCGTCACCTTTGCGTGGGAACGTGGCGCATGCTTGTGCTGAGCCCACTGGATTGGCAGTGCTCTGTGTCCTTGTTTGATTTCTAAACAGAGGGCGCAGAAGCGACAATGACGAAAGACGCTCTTGTCAAAGATGTTCGGGGTTCTCGCTCAAGGCCTCTGGACTTGGGCTGAGAAAAGGTAAAACCCACAACCTGCTACCCCACGGCTGGTTCCTAGATGAAGCCGCAGGTGGCACTGGCCTACTGCCTGCTGCACGACGGGGCCCGGGCTGAGTCACCATTAAACACGACTCCTAAGCATGTGTGTGGCCCGGGCTCTTGGGACTTGTCTCAAGCTCTGCATGCGCAGGGCACAGAGATTGCTAATCTCTCGCACCTGTGACGACAAGACTGCTCAAGACGGTCTCTTTTTTATTATTATTCTTTTATTAGCCTTATTTACAATATACAATAACAACAATCAGCTTGAGAAATTGGGGCATTTGCACCTTGATCATTTTTACTTCCCCATCTTACACTCCCATCATGGTTCGAGTGTCGCATGGTGTCTGTCACAAACCTGAAGCTCTGCTGTCCATGGAAAGTCATGACAACCGGGGAAAGGTCCAAGCGGTCAGCCCACTCTTTGTATGTGCCCGGCAAGCGGGGTCAGCACGACTCAGGCCCGTCTCGACTGCTGGTCTCCAAGCCGCACCGCAGCGTGTTCACCCCGGGCGCGCAAGTCCAGTGCTCGCTCGCTGATGCACGCGCCTTTCCGCTGCCGGGAAGCCCGGTGACCACAGCTGTGTCTGCCTTCTAGCCCGCGCTGTGACCTCAGGAGCAAAACTCGCCAACAACCACTTCCTGTTCATTTTCACCCCTCTGCTTCCTTTCCCCAGTCAATCTTCTTTCTTTCTTCCATCTCTTTTGCCTTCCTTATGTTTTTTTCTCATATTGGAGAAACCATGTGATATTTAGCCTTCTGTGTCTGATTCACTTAAGCATGATGACTTCAAGGTAACATCATTTTCCCAAACATGACTCAAATTCATCTTTCTTTATGGCAGAGTAGTATTCCATTGTATAAATATACTTTTTTTTGACAGAGGGCTTTGCTCTGAGTCCAGGCTGGTCCTGAACTCACTGTTTAGCCCAGGTTGGCCTTGAACATATGGCAATCCTCCTGCCCCAGTCTCCCAAATGCTGGGATTATAGGAGTGTGCCACCATGCTTGGCTTATGTGGTGCTAGAGAATCGAACCAGACACGTGAGCTTATTAGACAAGTGCTTTAACTGCTAAGTTATTCCTCCAGCTGTTTAAATTTTTTTTTTTTTCTTTTTCAGACAAGGTCTTACTCTGTAGTCCAGGCTGGTCCTGAGCTCTTCCTGCCTCAGCCACCTGACTGGGATTACAGATGTGTGCCACCATGCCTGGTTTATGTGGTGCTGGAGAACTGAACCTGGGCCCTGTGCTTGCTGGGAAAGTGCTTCACCCACTGTGCTATTCCTCCAGCCCCTACCCTGTTGTCTTTATGCATTCCTCTGTTGATGGACACATTAGCCGCTTCCAAGATTTAGCTATTGTAAGCTGTACTGCTGTAAGGGAATCTGTGATGACGTTATCTCTTTTGGGAGGATCCCCATAAGACGTACTGCTGGGTCAAATGGAGTATCTATCTATCTTTAATTTTTTTAAAGAATCTCCATACTGTTTTTCATAGTGATTGTATCTGTTTACAGTTTCACCAACATTGTAGAGGGGTTCTTTTCTCCCCCAAAATCTTACTAGCAATATATATATATTTACCAGCAATTTTTGAGACAGAATCTTGCTCTATAGCCCAGACTGGTCCTGAACTCACTAGGGAGTCCAGGCTTACCTCAAACACATGACAATCCTCTTGCCTCAGCCTCCCCAATGTTGGGATTACAGGCACATACTACGTATACTACCACATTCAGTTTATGTGGTACTGGGGAATCAAACCCAGGGCTTTGTATTCGCAAAGCAAGGTTTTAAACACTGAGCTCCACCCCCAGTCTGCCTTTGTCATGGTTTGAGCTCTCGACACCAGCCATTCTTTGTGGAGTTAGATGGAAGCTCACTGTTGTTTTCATTTGTCTTTGTCTGGTTTTGTGGTCCTGGGGTTTGAACCCAGGATCTTCACACTAACCTATATTCCTAAGTCTCTCTCTTTTTTTTTTTTTTTTTTTTTTGAGATAGGCTCTCGCTCTGTAGTCCAGGCTGGTTCTGAACTTACTATGGAGCCCAGGCTGCCCTTGGACTCGAGACAATCCTCCTGCCTCAGCCTCCCCAGTGCTGGGATTACAGGCATGTGCCACCGCGACCGGCTTCACTTTAAGTGTTTGAGACAGGGTCTTCTTGCTAAGTTGTCCAGGCCAGGCTTGAGATTTCTATCCTTCTGCCTCAGCCTTCCAGAGTACTGGAATTACTCAGCACTCTGGAAGGCTGAGGCAGAAGGACAGAAATTTCAAGACAGAAGGATCATAAGTTTCAGCCCAGCCTGGGCATCTCAGCGATTCAGCAAGGCTCTTATCTCAAAAAAAAAAAAAAAAAAAAAAACCCAGAAAAAAAAGGGGGGTGGTGCTGGGGATAGAGTTCAGTGTGAAGGCATTAGGCTCAACTATTTGTACAAAGAAGAAAAAAAGGAAGATCTTTTCCTCATTTTACATTACAAGGAATCAAACTCAGGACCCTTATTTATTTAACTTATTCACTGAGACAGTGTCTTGCTCTGTAGTCCAGAGCTCACTATGGAACCCAGGAACTCACAGCAATCCTCCTGCCTCAGCCTCCCAAGTGCTGAGATTACAGGCATGCACAACCCCCCTCAGCTGATCTTTATGTGGTGCCAGGGATTTGAAGCCACAGCCCTTGCACACGCTAGGCAAGCTCCATAACCAATGAGCTGCATCCCTATTCCCCACCTTTTTTTTTTCATTTTAAAACAGGGTCTCACCAAGTTGCTAAAACATCCAGGCTGACTGTTTTGCCCTCTCTCTGTAGTCCAGGCTGGTTATGAACTCTCTATGGAGCCCAGGCTAGAATTCAACTCAAGGCAATCCTCCTGCCTCAGCCTTCTGAGTTGCTAGGATTATAGGCTTGCACCACCACACCTAGTTTATATTATGCCAGAGAGTAGAACCCAAGGCCTTGCACTTGCCAGGCAAACACTAACAGCAGAGCGACGTCCCCAGCAAGACAGGATCTCACTCCACAGCCCACGCTGGCCTTGAACTCACAGCAATCCTCCTGTCTCAGCCTCCAGTGATAGGATTATAAGCATAGGCATGCACCACCACACCCTTTTTTGTGGTCCAGGGAATCAATTCTGGGTCCTAGCACTTGCTAGGCAAGTGCTCTGATGGCTATACTTTTACTCTAGCCCCAAAATAAAAAAATTCATAATGGCTTGATATTTACAGCAACACAACTCAGAACAGCCAAATCTTAGAAGCAGCTGATATGCCCACCAGCAGATGAATGGATAAAGAAAATGCGGTATATTTACATAATGAAGTACAACTCTGCCATAAGGAAAGATAAATTTGAATCATCTGTAGGAAAATGGATATACCAGGCTGGGGCATAGCTCAGTGATCAGGTGTTTGTTTAACAAGCAGAAGGCCCTGGGTTTGATTCCCCAGCACCACATAAACCAGGCATAGTAACACATGCCTGTAATCACAGCACTTGGGAGGCAGAGGCAGGTGGATTGCCATGAGTTCCACACCAGCCTGGGCTACAGAGTGAGACCCTATCACAAAAGAAAGAAGAAAAGAAAAAGACCCTCGACCTCTAAGCCCAGGATACACTTTGAGATCATTATACTTAACAAAATGAAACAGGCCTCAAAGGTCAAATATTGCACGGTTTCCTAACATGAGAAAACCAATCTTTTAAAAAGTAAAAGAAAAAAACAAAAGCGATAAAAGAAAAAATAACTTAAGAGGTACTGGGGATACAGTGCAAAGGCCCTGGGTCCAATTCAATCTCGGCACTGCGGTGACGAGAGCGAGGCGTGCTGATGAAGCGGAAGCCTCTGGACAGAACCTGGAACGAGCAAGCTGAGGGAATCAGATGAAAGGGGATACGGGAAAGTTCGCAACCATTTACAGTAGTAAAATTTAGTAGTGGCTCTGATATCAAACATTGAAAGTCACTCAAATATCCATGATATACTAACTGCAGTTTGCAAAATGATGAACCAGAGAGCTGGGACATAATTCAGTGGTTAGAGAACTTGCCTAGCAAGCACAAGGCCCTCGGTTCAATTGCCCAGTGCCATATAACATGGCATGGTAGTGCACGCCTGTAATCCCAGCACTTGGGAGGCTGAGGCAGGTGGACTGCTGTGAGTTCAAGGCCCCCCTGGCCTGTATATTAAATTCAGGACCAGCCTGGGCTACAGAGTAAGGCCTTGTCTCAAAAAAAAAATCAGTTACATATGCAAAATAAAAGTTCATTATATAATTAAAAAATACCATTTGAGAGAGAGACAGAGAGAAAGCAAGAAAGCTAAAAAGCTGGCATGGTAGCACATGCTCGTAGCCCAAGAGCTCTGGGAGGGTGTGGCAGAAGGACCCCAAGCTTGAGCCCAAGTTGGGCAACAGAGCAGCAATTCAGCAAGACTGTCTCAAACCTAAATATGAAGGGAAAGCTGTCAATTTAGCTCAGCACAACTGTCCCCGAGTCTTAATCCCTAGTGCCAGACAGATAGACAGACAGACACACACACACACTCTCTCTCTCTCTCTCTCTCTAATATTAAAAAATCAACCTAAAGGACACATATTGGGCTGCAGGAATAGCACAGTGGTTGAATCATCTGCCAGCAACTGCGGGACCCTGAGTTCAATCAACTGGCACTACACAGGCTGGGTGTGGTGGTGTACACCCATAAACCCAACATTTGGGAGGATGAGGCAGAAGGGCCTCTACAGTGAGTTTGAGACCAGCTCTGGACTACACAGTGAGACCCTGTCTCAAAACAAGCAAAACTGCCCAGGTGGTCCTGAACTTGTATATGCATTTAATGGGACTGGATCTGGTTCTGTAGTGCAGACTGGTCCTGAACTACGTAGCCCAGCCTGGCCTCAAATTCATGGCAGCCCTCTGCCTCAGCCTCCCGAGTGCTGGGATTACAGGCGTACGCCACTGCACGAGCTTCATTTATTCATTTTCTGGATGAAAAAGCCCAAGTCCAAGTCTCGGCCAGGGTCACACTACTGTTTCTGCTTCCTTCATTCACCCACCATACGGTGAGGGACCCCCGCAGGCCTGGTACTGCCTGTGGGGCTGAATCCAGGACACAAAGGACATAAAGTCCCTGCTCTCAGAGTAGACAAGTAGTGGGTGAGAGGACACACAGATGAAGGAACAAGAAATGTCAGGTAGCTAAGTTTCTATGAGAAAAACTGAAGACGGGCAGGTGGACCTCCCCAGGATGTAGCACTACGCCAAATCCTGGAGGACGAGGGAACTCGTGTGCAAAGAGCACAAGTGGCACTCTGACATCAGAGCTCCAAAGCCAGGTCTCCTTGAGTCCTCTAGGAGGGTTGGCCACTGTCACCAGTGACAGACTGCATTCCATCAGTAAAGGCCTCACAGGGAGGTGGCTCTACTCCCTGGTGAAGGGGCAACTCTCGACAGTCAGAGGTCCAGATAAGCCCAGCCAGGTGGCACAGGCTTATAATCCCAGCATTCTGGGAGGCTGAGGCAGAACCGCAAGTTCAAGCCCAGCCCGGATAACTTAGTGACTTGGTGAGACCCTATCTAAAAATATTTTAAAAATGGGACGTACAAATGCCCTAGGTTGGGTCCCCAACCTGAGGTGGGGGAAAAAAGGCCCAGGTTAGGACCTGGGCTAACACAGCCCCGGAGGGCCGGAGGGCACTGGGAGGTCCACCCTTGCTGCCCACGTTCCTCATCTGGGACACAGCAGTTCCAGCGGTCTGGTCCCATCAGGTATGACCCAGGTCAGGGCCCCAGTCAAGCATGGGGCCCAGAGGGTTTTGGGAGGAAAACTGGTATCTCTAAGGGACAAGAAGGTAGGCAGGGGTGGGCTTCTCAAGCTGGCTGACACAGTGCAGGGAACCAGTGCCCTCCCTCCCTACCCAGGTGGACGCTGAAGTCGGCCAAAGACTGGGCAAGGCCCTTGGTCAATGTCAGCCACCTCCCGTCTTGTGTTAGACGACACCCAGGAAGGAGTCGCAGACAGTGCCCAGGCCGCTGCACAGGTTGCCTGCTTGTCTTGACCCTTGACCCCTAAGTCCTGAAAGACTCCCACCTCTCCTCCACACGCCAACTCGGGCGTTGGAACAGCGGCCTTCTGTCTGCCTCCAGCAGAGGCTCGCTGGGAGCTAAATGAGGCTGAGGACAGGAGACAAACCAGGGCAGAGCTGACACTTACAGAGGCCTCAGGCGCCAGGGAGGAACGGAGGCTCTTAGTGACCCAACCCTGAACCTGTCTGCAACTGGGGTTCTTCAGAAACAGCGTTCCCTCTCAGGGAGGCCGGATGACAACACAGCTCCGGGGGCACTCAGGGTCCACAGTGGCCATCGGACACCTGCAATCGGCATGCTGAGGGAGCGAGGGGACACCAAACAGGTGCCATGTTCCAGTCGGTCCCAGGCGCCCGTTGGGTAGTGAAGTCCCAGGAATAGTACGCAGTGGACTAGGACTTACAGAATACCAAGGAAAGGCAACCAGCAGGGAGAGGGTGGCGGCACGCCGGCCCTGCCACTGCCTGGGGGCCGGGAGACCCGTGCAGCGGGGGAAGGACTGCGGGCCCCAACCGGGCGGGCTGTGAGTGGGGTACAGAGAGCCTTGGGTTCCTGGACTGCCCTGGGTGCTGAGGGCAGCAATGTGGACACAGCTGGAGCTGCCTACCAGCCTGGAGCACCCACGTTACACAAGATGGCAGCCACAGCACTACCAACAGTACAACGCATAACACAATCACGCACGACTTTACGGCATTAAAAACACAATTCTATTTTGGAGACTGAAACAGCCTCACCAATGTTCCTGGGAGAGAATCCCCTTTGTTCCCAGGCCTCTGTGACTCAGTTTACCTTATTTCTTTATTTTTGAGACAGGGTCTCACTCTGTAGCCCAGGCTAGTCCTGAAATCACTATGGAGCCCAGGCTGGCCGAATTCATGGCAGTCCTCCTGCCCCAGCCCCCAGGCATGTGCCACCAAGCCTGGCTCATGTGGTGCTGGGGAATCGAACTCAGGGACTTGCACTTGCTAAGCAAGTGCTCTAACCACTGTGCTTGCCACCCCTCCAGCCTCCGCGACTGAGTTTGAAAGATGAAGGATTTATACGATGTGAAGGGAGACCACAGAACTGTGTACGAGTTTAACGAAGTCTGCTCACCTGCAGGACTGGGAGGCTTCAGCGTGGAGGGCGGGCAGGCGGGGCCCAGTGCTGAGATCCTCTCTTCCCTCCCTTGTGCTATGGCTTCTGCAGGAAACCCCGCCTCTCCCTGCTATTGCACTAGTGCAGCTCTGCGGCAGAGAAAGTGAATTCAGGGACCACAGAGGAAAGCGGGGCTCTGGTCTGGCCTGTGACTTCGCAGGGACCATACACACAGGGCTGCCCAACGCTGGCTGGACCTTGGCACGTTGTGGCCTAACGTCATGGGGCAGGGAGTCTGGCAAATGAGTGACAGAATCCAAGGGCCACAGGTACTGATCAAAAGGCCTTGGGATGAGCTCTGGCTTGAGCATCTAGGTAAGACAGCAGGGACCAGGCAAGGCGTACCTTCCCTAGCTGCCGCGTCCTCTGAAAATGAGTAGCAAAACCTCTGGTGGGGAATGGAAGAACAGCCGAGGCTAAAGCACCTGCCTAGAAAGCACTAAGTCAAACACTAAAATCAATTCCTCAGCACCACATAAGCTGGACGTGATAGCGCATGCGTGTAATCCCAGTACTGGGAAGGCTGAGGCAGGAGGATTGCTGTGAGTCCAAGGCAAGCCCGGGCTCCATAGTGAGTTCAGGATCAGCCTGGGCTACAGAGCGAGACCCTGTCTCAAAAACAACAACAAAAAAATACACCCCCCAAAAAAAACCACTGGTGGCCCTGGCAATGCCTCCCCACCAGGGCAGTGAGCATGTGGGGAGTGTCCAACACAGAGCCCCGTCTCCCCTTCCAGTCTGTAAACACAAAGCACACCCTTCAAGCCCCTGACCTCGCAGCCAGTGTTCCAAGAGCGTTTCCCTCTTCTAGCAGGGCACCTCATCCTGGCTTGAGCTCAGACTGCTACCCAGCCCAGGTCCACCAGGGGTGTGAAGGCCATGTACGACAGCTGCGCCAGTGCAGTCTCTCCAGCGGCAGCAGGGGAGCAGGGCGGCAACGGGCTCACTGGCTGAGGGCCCCACCTCCTGCAGTGGCTGGAAGCAGACGCCAGGTGTCAACTCTCCTCGGGGTGCCAGGCTAGGGCTGTCCTGTCACTCCCACCTGACTTGTTCCTCTAGGGCCAGCCGAAGCTCTGACTCCGTCTGTACCCATGACCCTTCACAAATGGGGTGCTCACCAACCCCTCTTGGGGTGGCCAGGTGACACCATGGCTCCGGGATGCTTCCCAGGCCACCGGAACATTACAGCTCACAACCAAGGATAGGCCCACCCCCACCCAGTCCCATGTGGTCCCCAGATCACAGGGCTGAAGAGGATGGAGGGGGAATCACCAGGCACTGGCAGTGGCCACAGGAAGACTGCCATGAGGGGGAGGTGTTGGTGGGCAGGGGTGACCTTCCCAGAGGAGTGTTTGCTGGGCCTGTGTCACTCAGGTCTAAAAGACAGCCTCTTCTGCTCTGCTGTAAAAGAAGGAACCCGCAGTGACTGACAGGCCAGCTGTCACTTCCACGTGTTCTCGGAAACATGAGGGTCCCGGCCAGGCCACCTCGGGGTAGCCTCCCCTCCCGTGCAGACACAGGTGACCAGGTGCAGACACATTCGATGGCCTCGAGTGTCATGGGATGGTGCAGGCCACGGCTGGTCACTGGCCAGGTCTAAGTGACAGGCCAAGGTTAGGAAAGGTAAGCCCTGTCCTGTCCCTGCACTGGGCCTGCCCCTACACAGGATCCTGCTCAGGCTACACTCCCCTGCCAGACTACGGCACTGTCGTCACACTCTGCTCGCCGTGGTCCACGCTCCAGAGGCGGTAAAACTCAGCAAAGTCCACGTAGGGCTCCACGCGGCCATCCTCCCCGGGCGGGAGCGAGTGTGCTGGCCGCGAGCGGAAGAGGCCTCCGTCAGAGCTGGAGCTGCTGCTCTGGGTGTGTGTGTTGGTGGACTGCAGGGTCAAGGTGGGGCTCTGGCTGTGGGGTAAGAGTGGAGGAAGTCAAGGGCAGCTAGGCCAGAGGGGTCTTGGGACCAGAGGGGTCCCTGCCTACACCAAGCCCCAACAGGGTTGCCTGGCACAGGTGACATAAAAGCCACCTGGGCTAGATGTTCTTAGGAATAGATAAAATGTCAAATTCCCTCCTTAAGCACTAGCTACACACGGCTGCTTAAACTGACACATTAAAAGGCTCGGTTCAAGAGCTAAGCAGCCACTCCGGGACAGTGACTACTGTATGGGGCAAGGCGGACAGAGGACATTCCACTGTCCTAGTGGGCAGCGCTAAGCTACAGCATCCGTCAGTCATCCTGACCGGCCCAGCTTTGCACACTCTATAGTCAGGTCCGTTCTCCATTTGCTCCACAGCCCCACGCCCCCTCACAAGTAGGGGGAGGGGTGTGGGGAGGGCGAGAGGTACCTGTGTTCTCAGAGATCTCGGACACCTGTCATCTGTCACAGAGCTGCCCATCAGCCTCTACCCTGCCCACTCCCATCACCAGCCCCGGGCCAGGCCAGGGGGAGCCCAGTGAAGGTGGCCATGTGTGGCCCAAGGAATCACAGGCAGAGGATGCAGGCTGTCCCGCCTCATCTAGGTCCAGAGTGATCACACTGCTTTGTGGACACAGCTGGTGGCCTCCCGCGGCAGCCCGGCGGGAGTGAGGCAAGGCCACCCTGACTGAGCGTGAGGGCTGTGCTCAAGGTGCCCGGCCCTCAGCTGCCTGGCCAGCCCTCCCCTGCACAGAGGTGGCCGCAACAGCAACACAAGAACTCCTGGAGGAAGGAAGGCCCCGTAGTCCAGGCAGGGTGACAGGGCTGCTCCCTCCCTGCCAGCCCTTCTAATTGGCCACATCCTGTTGGCTCTATTCTCAGATGGTCTGGGCGTGGCATCCCCATTATTCTGTGCAGGGTTGGAATGTAGAAACCACATCCTGGTCCTGACTGTGGGGTAGGGGTGGGTGTGCATTCCATACAAGGGAAGGGGACATGTGGACAATGGCACTGGGCTTGTCAGGCAGGTCTGCCCTGGGCCAGCCACCCGTACCCAACCAGGGCTGGGACCCCTTGTCCCTGCCTACATTCAACCAGAAAGGCCACTTGGAAGTTCAGAAAGGACATGGAAGAGGGCGAGCGAGGGCTCTGAGTAGACAGTGCAGGCCAGGCAACGTCCCTGACACAAGCGCGATGCCTCGGGAGGGGCACCCTATGCACACACTCCAAAATGCCATGTATGCTACCACGGAGGTACATCTCCAGCATCCTCCGAAATGGTACTGAAGAACAAGAAGACCTTCCCATGGAACGAAAGCAGGACACGAGCCCCTGAGCAGACAGACCAGTGGGCTGCTGCTGTCAGCTGCCCTGGCCTCGGAACACTGTGCCCTGGGCTTCCACACCAAGGTGGGTCCAGCTTGGGCCAACCATGCTGCCCCTTCCTGGCTGTTTCTACGGAGAGCTCCGTCACCTGGAGCAGAGGCGGAAATCAGCTCCCAGGGCCTCTCATCTAACATCACCAAGCCCCGGGGCTTGGCCTGTGCCCAATCCCGCCTGGCACCTAGCACTGTCCAAGGACAACACGGGCTTACTTGGTGAGGGTGGGGGTGGCTTCGTCCAGGGTGGAAGCGCTGTGGGCCCCGTTGACCATTTGGCCCTGGGAAGGCATGACAAGGGAGAGGGTCACACTGGTCTTGCTGGTGCTCTGGGCGCTTGAGTAGGGCACGGACACGGGGTACACGCGGCCCCCTGTGGCTGTGGGGAAAAGAGAGCAGTGAGCATGGACGTGGGGAAGGAGGAAGCCGGGGACGGGGTCAGGGCCGCCCTGGGGACGGACAGGCTGTCTGAGGGCAGAGCGGCCCCCCAGGCAGGGGATGCCCTGGCCACTTGAGGCCGCCCAGGAAGATACTTCCAGCTTGGCTGGGACCCTCCTTCAGCAGCAGGGAAGCGGGCGGGTGCTCAAGGCAGGAACAGAATCAAGTCTCCAGTTGCCTTAACAAAAGGGTCACAGCGTGGCTCCCCCAGCCGCACCAGCTGCCTTCATCTAGAGATCAGTCTGCTCCTAGTGGAGGCTGACCCAATAAAAATATGGTTGCTATAACAATGAGCCAGAGAAACCCCAGTAAGCCTGGTGTCCATGGGAGAACCCGCCCCCTGCGATGCTGGAGCCCCAACATTTGCTTGTTTAAAGAGGGAAACGGAGCTCTCAGGAACGGAAGGTCTTAGTGCTAAGCCGGGCAGGACGGGGCAATGAAAACATCCACCCCTGCTCCTACGCAGCTTAAGGAGAGGGCCCGGCCCAGAGGTGAGGCTGGGAGTCCCAGCACTCGGGGCACAGCTGAGCCCGGCCTGGGTAACAGTAACAGAGTGACTTAACAAGTCCTTGTCTCAAAATCAAAAATAATGCAGTTCAGTGTGAAGGCCCCAAACAAGAAGGAGAAAGAAAATAAAACGTTTCCTTTATCTACTGTAGCCAGAGACAGGGCCAGGGTCCGGGGCCTGACCACTGGTCCACGTGTCTAACCTCACCCAGGCCCTTCTCTCCGCCTGTTTCCGCTTCTGGCATTTTGGGCTAATGGCACTCAAGGACACGATGCAGGTCAGTCCTGGGAGCACATACTTGGCCAATGGAGGCCACTGTCAGGTCGAGTCCTATGACGGTACGTTACTTGCTCATTCATCAGATCTTCAGGAAAGGGGTAGGGCAAGTGACACTATCTTCATATTTTAGACAAGAAGAATAATAGGAGCACACTGCGGAGAGGCTGGACTCCAGCCAGCCTGGGGACACGTGCGCACGACGGGCTCCCCGGAGGCTGCCTCTCTGCGCCCCACGTACCTGGGGCCGGGGCTGGTAGGGACTGGCTCATTTCGCCCAGTGGGTAGCCGAAGTTCCGCACCAACAGAGTCATGTCCTCGTGCCTGGGACAGAACTTGGCGCGCTCCCCACCACTGGCGAAGGTGTCACCGTGGATGCGCTTGACCCGGTCCACCACGGCCTGGGCCACTGCGTCCAGGGAAGTTTGCTTGGCAAACTCAGTGTCAATCATTGCGGCGATCTCCTAGAGGCAAGGAGTAGACTCTGGTGAGGAGTGAGGCCTGGGGACAGGGCTATAGCTTCAGGCCATGGCCTCATAGGTGAAGGAAGTCCCTGACAGCCAACCTTGCAATCTGAACCTCTCAAGGTATAATCCTTCTGGAACTTTCTCATTAGAAAAGGCATGTGACCTTGTGCTCTTCCTGATTGCTGGCTCCCACGCCTCTAGATGGATAACACATACCTCAGCGGGTTATCACAGGAATTGTGTAACACACAGGCCTGAGGGCACGTGGCAGACTAAGAACACACTACAAAATAGTGGCTGCCAGGAAGCATTCTGGGATAAAGCAGACTTATTGCAGGCTACGATACACCAAGCATTTTTTCAGGAATTGGGGAAACAGAATGAAAATAACATCCCTGCCCTCAGAGAACACCTGCCTAGTATATTCTAGAACCTTCCAGAAATCACCAAATAATTCTATTGTGAGAACCAAAGAGGAAAGAAAATCACATTGACTTAAGAGATCAAAGACATAAAGTCGTCCGTGTGAGCGCTGACAGTGGCCTCTTGGGAGGCACGAGAGCAGGGCAGCTGTGGGGGAAGCACCTGCTCCTGGAGGGTCTCCTGGCTCCATCATCGGCTACACCACCTCAGCAAATCTCAGCTAAAAAGGACGAAGCAAGAAGGTTATCTTCCTGTAGGGGCCGCCACTGGAAGGACCAGGTGGCCACCCAGTGATCCGCATCAGGTGGAGGCAGCTTCCATTTTGTCATGATTTCGATCTGGAATGGCCCCTAAAAGCCTCATGTTTGGAAGGGAACTCAGTTATCTGTTACTCAGTTACTGCAGGCGATGCTACACCACGCGTCTTTTCAGGAACTGGGGATACAGAATGAAGGCAGCATCCCCGCCCTCAGGAGGATTAATCTGTCGATTTCCTGTGCTGTTAAGAGGCAGGATCAGAAGGGGCGGATCACCCGGGCTGAACCAAGAGGGGCAGGATCGCTGGCATGCGGCCTGGAAGGACACAGGTTAGTTCTGGCCTTCCGTGCTTTCTCAGCTTACTGTGTGGCCATGCCAGCAACAGGTTCCCTCTGGCTGGGCCTCTGCCAAGCCCTTCCACCATTGCCAGCCCCCCATGAATGGACTGGGGCCTTCTGGAACTGTGAACCAGAACAAACCCTTCTTTTCTTAAGTTGTGGGTACTGTGTCCCAGCAACAAAAAAGTAACTAAGACACCTTCAAAATAACTCCCTGAATGACTTCCTGGAAGCTGTGCTCTGGTGACATCTACTCTGTCTACTCTGAAGTACAGAAGAGACAAGCCGCGCTCTCTGGCTTGAGGACCTCTGTGTCCTGCACCTGACCTGACCACTGTACCTTAAAGAGCGAAGTCACCATTCCCAATTAAGGGGTGAGAAATTATCCATCATGCAGAGAGAAGTGAAGGCCCCTGGAGCCCAGGAAGAAAGTAAGGAATGAGACGGACCGCTGGCAGTGCTCCACAGAGCAGGCAGGCCACAGCCTGGCATGTGGTCGTCCCATGAGCTCAGGCCTCTTGCTGGTCGCCTGACAAATGCTGTGCTGGTAGTAACACTTCTCTCCAGGCCTCACCAGGGCTCTGGGCACCGACACTGCTGCACATCCAGAATGAGCACAGCCTTAGGTTGGAAGGGTAGGGGTGTTTCTTTTTTTAGAGACAGGGTCTGGAATTCACTCTGCAGCCCGTGCTAGCCTCAGACACAGAGCAATCCTCCTGCCTCAGCCTCTCAAATGCTGGGATTAATTACAGACACACATTACCACACCAGGTTTAAGTGGTACTGGGAATCAAACCTAGGGCCTTATGCTTGGTAGGCAAGTGCTCTAACTGTTGTGCTATTCCTCCAGCCCCCAAAGGGCTTTTTTTTTCTTTTTTGGTTAGAGCTCTGGGCTTTTCCTTCCCTCAGCTTTGAACCTAGCAAAGTCTGGTGACAGCACGTGAGGTTCAGAGCTCCTGGTGTCCGGGAACACCTCACCCAGGAGGCTGCCCAGCAGTCACTGGCTCCGCCCAGCCAGACTCACCTGATTGGCCTGCCCAGGTCCGTGGGCAGCCTCCAGGGCCTTGTACAGTCCCTCAGACATCAGCACCAGGAAGCCAGTCACGCCCTCCAAGGGCTGCGCCCCGTGGATTTCCGGCTCAGCGATGATTGGCTTGGACTTGGCAGCACTAGGGAAGAAAGGAGAGGTGGGGCTTCTGGATGCTGATTCTGCTGAGGGGAAGAAGCTATGCCCAGAATATAAATAAACGTATGACCTGGTCAGAGGAAAGAGAACACTGTATCTGCACAGGGACCATTTGCTGATGTTTATCAGTCTTTAAATGTAAACACTCTTGGTGTTCCTATGTCCACACATGTTCCCGCCAGCAAGAGCGCACAGTCTGAAGCCAGGCATGGTGGGGCATGCCTGTAATCCCAGCACTCAGGAGGCTGAGGCAGGAGGATTGCTTACGTGATGCTAGGGAACTGAACTCAGGGCCTTGTGCTTGCCAGGCAAGGGATCTAACTGCTGTGCTATTCCTCCAGCCCCGTA
Source organism: Ctenodactylus gundi (assembly GCA_004027205.1). NCBI lineage: Eukaryota > Metazoa > Chordata > Mammalia > Rodentia > Ctenodactylidae > Ctenodactylus > Ctenodactylus gundi. The sequence goes on from PVKB01001591.1 coordinate 167,146, forward strand.
TTTACTTTCAAAGGAAGCAAATGGGATCTCACCGATTACACACACAGGTTCCAGACTCAACTGCCTAAACCGCAGGAGCGTGAGGTTTCACTGAACCCCTGGTGATGGCAATTTTGGCATGATTCCTACAGCTCTGGCTGTGACACTTAACGCCCGTACTGATGACAGCATGCAGCGCACGTTTGTGCTTCCCCAGCCGGTGCTTCTCACCCAGGGGACAGAGGCGCCTAAGTCAGGCTGCCTGTCCGTCTCTCGCCCTGCACCCAAGCGGGTTACTTGCTATCTCCATGCCTCAGTGACTTCTTATGAGCAATGACCGCGCCCCCCGCCCACCGCCCAGGGCCTCGGCGAGGGGTGAAGAGAAGACACGTGTGCCGCATGCACAGCACGCGGGCTGGCCTAGCGCTGCCGCTGCTGCTCTCTGTACCCTGCGCACACCCGGACGGGAGGGTCCTCAGGGAAGTGCCTGTTTCCTCTCGCACCTCTGCCTCGGGCACTGTCATGGCAGCATCCACCACCGGCCCTCTGTCTGCCCACTCCTATCCAGGCCAGCCACCTCATGCCACCTGTGGCACTACTGCTGCCCTGGGTTACGGCCCAGCTCCCTACCCTGACCTCGAGTCCTGCCTGCTCAGCCAGGCCCCACCCCACCATCTCTCAGGGAGATAGACAGCATCATCTCAGGTTCTGAACCACCTCAAGAGTGTCCCTATCACTGACTCCTGAGATCCGCTCTTGCCCCAGGCCCCATGGGCCTCTAAACAACTGAGACATCTGGGCTGCCCACCTACCTGAGCAGGTCAATGTCGGTGTAGCCGTACTTGACCTTGTAATCCCCGATGCGCCTGGTGCTCTCCTGTCCACAGATGATCCCCACCTGCTTGATCTTTCCTGCATCCAAACCTGCCAGAGGGGGAAGAATGCAATAGATTCTTGTTTACGAAGAACACAAGGAGAGGACAAACATAGCTGTCAAACAGCACACGAGGCCTCCGCTCGAGAGGGTACGGAGACGACATCAGCTAACCCAATGTCCCCAGTTTCTATCCTCATCAGAATACCAGCTGGTCAGTCCCTCCTCCACAACCTACCCACAGTTTCCCCATAGCCAGGGCAGCAAGTTCGGTTCCCTCTGCCTACACGTCTGCCCACGTGTGCTCCCACACTGGGAAGGGAGAAGGCGGCCACAGCAGCACTGGAATCTCAAGGTTTCTCCAGCCTTTCTCAGGCTCCATCAGGAACAGTGGGTGACCACAATGTGCTGGGGACTCCACAAAGCACTGCACACGTATTAATTCTTTTAATCTTCAAAACACCCTTAGGTGGGTGTTACTATTGTCTTCATTATGCAGAGTAAACTGAGGCACAGAGACCTTGAGTAAGTTATCAGCCAGGCATGGCGGCACATGCCTGTCATTTTAGCACTCCCAGGGTCTGAGGTAGGAGGATTCGAGTTTGGACCTGGCCTTGGACACTTAGCAAGACCTTTTCTCAAATAAACAATAAAACAAGGGGAGGGCTAAGAATGTAGCTCAATGCAAAGGCCCTGGGTTCAATGCCTAAATACATAAAAACAAAACACTCCCAAAACTTGAGTGAATTCTGAAGTTACCAACTGGTAAGTAGATGATTCCAAACTCAAGCTCACAGCCTTCCCTCATGTGTCTCTCTCCTGGCCCCCAGAGGAGGTGGCAGGGGGAGCCCAGGCTCCCTGCTTCCGCTGACCCCCTCAGCCCACCATCCCCTGCTCACCCAGCTGCGAGAGGCGGAAGAGCTCATCTTCGTTCTCCGTCGTGTGGTCCATGTTCAGCTGGGTCACCTGCAGCCCGTCCACTGTAGATTTGCATAGAAGTGCCCGGTTCGTACCTGCAGCAGAATGTGAGCAGCTGAGCCAGGACCTGACAGAGGGAGGTCAGGACCCATGAGTGACTCGGCAGGAAGGCAGGTGCCTCACACACGGCGGCCAGATGAGCACCAGTGGGCACAGTGAGGGCACCAGCAGCTGGGGACAGTCAAGGACAGTAAGGAATCAGGATACACACAGTATACTCACAAGATTACGAGTTTAATAAAAGAAATCCTTTCTTTAGAGATACCTACTAGAATCCCAATAGATTTCACAGCATAACATTTGAGGTTTGCTTTAAAACAATTTGTGGATAAAGGGCTACACATGGAATAATTATCCACACTGGGCAGTTGTCAGAGACAGAGAGGTTCACTGAATTATAACATTCCTTTCATTTTTAATTTTTAAAAATTATTCCCTAATGAAATCTTAAGGCAAGGAGCAAGAGGGGGGATCATTAGTGGGGTTCCTACAGAGTCCCTTCAACAACTCACAACACTGTACAGCAGCACTCTCTGGTTCCCAGATGGCCCCACTTTTGCCCACAAGCCCACATGTCCTCGTCCCTTAGCTCTGCTGTTTGTGGGGAAATAAGGTGAATCTTCTACGCTAGGTACCTCTTCCCAAAGCAGCAGCCACGAAGGCCACTTGGAGATGGGATGCGGCTCACCCAAGGTCATACGCCAGTTGAGCCAGAGTGGGATGAAGCAGAGGAGAGTGCCTGCCTCTGCCCTGCCCATTTCTTCAGCTGAGACAGAGCTGCAGTGTGGGGGCAGGGGGAGACACGGCAGTGACCCCAGGACGCCTGGGTCTGAACGACCCACATGTCTGGAGAACAGACTGGGAATGAACGCACCGACCCGAGGCCAACCCCCTTCCCCAGCCCGGGACGGCAGGCAGCTCACCGACGTTGGCAACGTAGAGCTTGCGGTTGAGCAGCACCGCCACGACGGCCATGGCCCCTCCCGAGGCCTCCCGCTCCAGCACCCTGAGTCTCTCCAGGATCTTCTGATACTGAGGAGGCAGCTGGTGCTGAGGCACACCCTGCAAGCCACCATCAGAGGGGTCAAGGCAACGGGAGCAGTGACCCTCGCCCTCCCCTTGGAAGCAAGGCTGTAGAATCCACAGGAGAGACACAGCTAGGGCACGGCTAGGGCAGAAAGTTGGCTGCAACCCTGGGAACTCGGGCAGCTCTGATGGTGCTGGCGGTGATACGGCTGTGAACACATTTAGGCCACAGAACCCGGAAAGCCCCTCCTCTCACCTGTCACTGCCCCCAAGAGCCAAGCCTCAGAAGGAAGCTGCCCAGCGAGCCGAGGAGTCCCGCTGAGGACAAACCTGTCGCCGCCAACCCGCTGTCCCTCAGGAACCGTTCCTAGAACTCCAATTCCTACAACCGCCAGCTGATTCCTGGCTCCCTGCTAAGGGGGGCCCTGATTTCTCCTGGGCGCAGGTCGGGGGTTACCTCGGGCAGCTGGGACTGAAGGCTTGCCTTCTCGGCCAGAGCATCATCAATGGACTCCAGGAAGCTCCTCTCCACCACGTCAAAAGCCTGCAGGGGCGCCACACAGGCAAAGGCTGGCTCAAGCACCACTGGCACCTTATGCTAACCCCCTAAAGACAGCAGCCCAGCACTGCATCCGCAGCAGGTGCTATGGTCTGGGTCTGGAATGGCCCCAGAGGCCTCAGGTACTTGGACGCAGTGGACTGTGTGGTGGATGAGAGACATGTGGAAGGTTATGGGCATGTGGCACACTGTTGGGCATGTGATCCGGAAGGGGCAGATCACTTAACAGAGACAGAACACTGAGGCTGGACCTGGAAGGGCAGGCCTACGGGACAGGAACCTGGAGGAGTCTACGCTAGCTTGCCCTTCCTCCCTCACTTGGCTTTATGTCCACCATACTATGAACAGCTCCTCTCCTGCTCTTCCTCTGCCGTCGCCAGCTGCCCACGAAGGACTGAGCCCTCTGAAACGCCTTCCTCCCTAAAGCTGTGGGTGTCAAGTATCCTGCCACAACTACAAGTAAGTAACTAGGACAGCAGCTCTGACGTGACAGGGCTTCAGCCTCACGTGCCAACCGCAAGGCACCCGCGCTTCCTGCAGGCTGTCTCTAACACAGATCTGCAGGCAGTCGCCCCACACAGGAGCTGTGAGAGAGGACCAGATGCAGAGCGAGAACACGGCTTGGGTCAGCCGTGATCCCCTGTGGCTTCTTGGCTACAGAAGAGGAGGGCATCCTCCGGAAGTGAGAGGCACTGAGGGCAGCACAGGACCTGGAGGAGTGCGAGGTCAATGGCAGCTCACAGTGGCACTGCAGCAGCCTCTTCCTGGGAGGCTTCGGTCAAGTCCCGCCAGCTCCTGGACACTGGCGATGCCAACACCTTCCCCAAGGGTGGGGTCTGCTGAGAATTACCAGCACAGGAGCCCCGAGATAGAAGAAACCAGGAAAGGCTGGGACCGCTGTTCTCAAGGGGCCGGGGGAAGCCATCCTCATCGAAAACGGCGTCTGCGGACTGCTTAAAACGGAGCCACCAGGAAACGAACCCAGTACAACTGCATGATGAAAGGCAAAGGCTAGCGAGGGCCCAGCTGATCAGAAGCGGGCAGTCAAGGTCCTTCCCCAGTGCCAAAGCTGGAGGCCAAGTACCTGACTACATTCAGAGAAAAGTGGTCACCTCAGGGGCAGCCCATCCACAAGGCCTGGCTCTGTGCCCAGCATACCTTTGCCTAAGCTCAGTACCCCTCCCCCTCCAGGGACACCTCTTCTGGAGCCGGCTGCTAGCCACAGAAGCCCTGCCACTCCCAGTGTGCTCTGCCGTCCTGGGGACATGGGCTCCTGGCCACTGAGAGCTACTCCCTCCGCAGATCCTTGCCAAGGGGGAAGAAGCCAGCACTCTTCAGACCAGCCCCGGCCCATTCCATGGCTACAGGGCCCATGTTCTGGGGGTAGGACACACAAGCTGGCCGGGTCACCGTCAGCTGGCCCAAGCCCCATTACCTGCAGTAGCACACGCCGCACGTCGGCATCTGTGTGTTCGGCATTGAGCTGGCCCAGGAGGAGCTCCGCAGACAGGCGCTGGGCCACAAAATTGGTCACCCGGTTGCCATCATAGCCATTGAAGACCCCGTACAGGAAGCAATCGTTTTCACTCCTGGCAGGGGAAAGGCACACAGGCGAGGGGTGAGAGGAAAAGCACCTGGGAGACAGAAGATGCAGCAGCTGCGGCTACTGGTGGCCCACTCGGCCCCCCAACTTTGGCAACCACTTCACTGCAACTATGACCTTTGGGAATGCCCTTCCCCGCACTGCACCAGGTCCCGAACTAAATCAGATGTGGACGTGATCATTGCAGAGGCCACCCTCCCGTGGGCCACTTCCCCCCGGCATGCCCCACAGGGTAGCAAGATTGGTGCTTTTTCTTGGTCGTGCACTGACTTCCTCTGCCCAAGAGAAACACTGCCGCACGCACCTGAACTTGAGCCAGCTGTCCTCTGGAGGGTGGCTCTCAGTGCCCTTGCCATCAGCAGAGTAGCTGCGGTTGGGCGCGGAGCCAACCCCAGAGAGATGGCAGAGGGGCAGGTCATCAGTCCAGCTTGGCTGCTGCTCCTGGGGAGGCATACCAGAAACTGTGAAGCACCTCTCCCCCAAGGTAGACCCCCCCGCCTTCTTAGCTAAACCTCAGCAGGCCTGGAGGCCCACACAGAGGGCTCTACTTCTTTCTGGAAACCAGCAGCGCTTGTTTGGACAGACACCTGCAGAAGGTCTGCTGTTTTTTATAACTAGTCTGCAAACTGGTTCCCCAGGAAACCTGAAAAAGACAGCCGGATTCCCAAGCATGAGGCTCGGCGACGGCTTTTAGGAGGGATGTGTGTTCCGAAACATGCGGAAGAGACACACACAAACCCAGCAAGTCCCTCAGGAAATCCCTGCGGCCTCCTCTCCGCAGAGGCTCTGACCGCACGCTGCAACGGACTCCTGGGTGCTGATTAAAGCTGCACACCGCAGGCTTCCTCTTCAGAATGCCTGTTCTGGGCACAGCCGGGACATCTACAGCAGAGGCAGCTCCCTGCCCACAGTTCTCACTCAGGTGCCCTGGACCTGGCCTCGAGAAACTCTGAGCCACAAGCCCCGCCCAGTCCCTCTTTCTGGCACTGGGGCTCCCACCAGCACCCCTTCCCACCCCCCCCCCCCTCCTGCCGCCATGTCTTTCCTGGCTAACACCTCACCGGCAGCCCTGCGCTTATCCTCGCCATGCAGAATATTCTGCGTTCTCTCTCTCTCTCTCTCTCTCTCTCTCTCTCTCTCTCTCTCTCTCTGTGGTTGAACTGAGTACTGTACTACATCCCCAGCCCAACACAATTTTTTTTGCTTTTTTTTTTCTGAGACAGGGTCTCGCTCTGTAGGCCAGGCTGGTCCTGAACTCACTATGTAGCCTGATGTAGCCTGGGCTGGCCTCGAATATACAGCAACCCTCCCGAGTGCTGGGATTACAGGCGTGCACCACCACATCTGCCTTAGTGCTTGCTAGGCAAACACTTTAACCACTTAGCCATTCCTCCAGTCCTATTTTTTCTTTTTTTAACCTTTAAGACAGGGTCTTACCAAGTCACTTAGTTGCTTAGGGTGGGCTCCAACTTGCAATCCTCCTGCCTCAGCTTCCCAGGTGGACAGGGTTACAGGCCTGGGTGCCTGCTCCTAGCAATTCTTCTAGCAATTCTAGCAATTCTCCATGTCCTCTCGGGCCGTCTGGCTCAGGAATCACCACCCTGCATACTCATCCTGTCCCCTAGTTCCATCACTCCCGTCAGTACCCACTGCCATTCTATGCCAGGGGGCCTCGAATCAGGCTACGGAGCATGATCTTGGCACAGCTACACACAAACACACGCACACAAAGCTGTCCAGGCCCTGGCCCGGATACACCACATCTCCTCAATCTCCTCGGCATGCCCCCTGAGGATCTTTATTTTTCTAACTCTCAGGGACAACACTGATACAAGGCCAGGCGCCAGCCTTCACCAGCACCAAAAGTGAAACCTACTGAACACCTGGACTCCCACCTGAGCACTGCACCTTGCTCACTCAGGCACCCTAAGGCCACTGGGTGGAGCTAGAACAAACAAAGATAATGGGGAGAATCCATGTTCAATTGCAAGGAGAATAATTACAATTTGGATTAAAAACTTTATAGGAATAATTAAACAAAGGTGACCACTGGGTACAACTTCTTACAAGTTACTGGCAATGATCTTCAAACCCGGACGTGAAAATCACTGTGGCGGCTTCTGCAATCAGATACATAAAGTCTGCAGCTAGCTTTTGTGGCAAATTCCATCTTCTGTTTATTTACATACTGAGAGAGAATCACATTATGGACTTTTTTTCTCATTTTAATTCCTTTTATCCTGCGTTTGTCTATTTTAGCACTTCAGTTCTGTGCTCAGCACCCTGGCGCGGCTTCTGCAGGGTGTGGGAGGCTGTTTTATTTTTAGATTAACAAGTAGTAAATTTAAAACTTCATTATACTTTTTCGCTTGTGCGGTTCTGACCATTAACACAGAGACTGCTGTAACCACGCCACACTGAGGATACAGAACTGTCCCATCACTCCAAAGCACTCCCTCGTGATGCTCTCTGGAGGTCACCCCACGCCCACCCGGGCAGCAGCTGCCCTCCACGATATGCCTGCCATCTTATCTTTTCAAGAATGGCATGTGAGGGGCTGGGGCGTAGCTCAGTGGTTCAAGTGCCTGCCCAGCAAAGGAAAGGCCCTGGCTTCAGCTCCCCAACACACAACAGAAGCCGAGTGTGGTGGCGTATGCCTGTCATCCCAGCACTCGAGAGGCTGAGGCAGGAAGATTGCTGTGTATTCAAGGCCAGCCCAGGCTACATAGTTAATTCAGGACCAGCCTGGACTACAGAGTGAGACCTTGTCTCAAAAAAAGAGATGGCATTTGAGTAAAATTACGCAGTGCACACATTTTAAGGCTGGCCTGACTCAGCATCAGGCCCCTGAGATTCACTCATGACACTCTGAGTACACCGGCAGTTCACTTGTGTACTGCAGGCCGGCTCTCTTCCACTGCTTGGACGTGGCAGTCTGCTTACCCACTCTCCACAGAAGGACATTTGGGCCAGTTTCGGTTTTCAATAGTTATTAAAAGAGCACTGAAATTAACATTCACGTGCTAGTTTCTAACTGAACAGACCATGAACTTCTCTAAAGCAAGTAAATACCTACAAGCAAGATCACTGAGTTAGGCAGTAAATATATATCTTAACTTTTATTTATTTACATATTGTGTGGTACTGAGAATTGAGCCCAGAGCCTTTGCGCTGAGCTACATCTCCAGCCCAGTTTTGGGGTTTGATTTGGAGACAGGGTCTTGCTAAGTTGCTAAACTGTCCAGGCTGGGCTTGAACTTACCTCCTGCCTCAGCCTCCAGTGCTGGGATTACAGGCCTGTGCCACCACCTGGCTTCATACAGTACTAGGAAATGCATTTCAGGGCTTTGTGCTCACTAAGCAAGCTCTTTAACCACTGTACCATCCCTCCAGTCCCTAGACTCACATCTTTCACCATGTGCCAAAATAAATCAAAACGGACCAAATATTTAGACATTAAAAAGGAAACACTGAACTTGCTGGAAGAAAAAATAAGCAAACCCCTTGAAGACATGGGTGTAGGGAAGGATTTCTCAATAAAACACCCAAAGCATGTGAGACAACACCAAGAATCAACAAATGGGATTCCATTAAATTACAAAGCTTCTGCACAGCAAAGGAAACAATCAACAGAGTGAAGAGGGCACCCACAGAATGGGAAAAAACTTGCCCGCTACTCCTCAGAGGACTTTTATCAAGATTATACAAAGAACTGAAAAAGCTTAGACCCTCCAAAATAAAGGACCCAATCAAACAAATGGAAGCTAAAACGAATAAAGACTTCCCAGAAGTCTGAATGGCCAATAAATACATGAAAAAATGTCTGGTGTCTTTAGCCATCAGAGAAATGCAAATCCAAACAACACTGAGGTGCCAGTAAGCATGGCCAAAAAACAACAAGTGCTGGCGAGGCTGTGGGGAAAAAGGAAGCTGCCTATACTTCTGGTGGGACTGTAAGCCGGTGCTCTGGGAAGCAGTGTGGAGATTCTTCACAAAAACTGAAAACAGACCCTGCTCTGCCTCTTCTGGGTGTCTTCCTGAAAGAGTCGGAAGCATCACACAAGAGCTACGCACGCACACCTATGTTCAGAGCAGCACAATTTATAACAGTCCAGTCTTGGAAGAAGCCAATGGCCCAACCGCAGCTGACTAGATAGGAAGACGTGGTACACACGCCAAGTGGAGCACCACCCTGACATTCAGGACAAATCTGAGTTCTACGTAGGAAAACGGAAGCACTGGAGACCATTATGCTTAGTGAAGTGAATCAGACACACCAAATTAGCTATCAGTTATGCTAATATGAGAAAAACAACCCATAAAAATGAGAGAGAGGCAGAAGATGGTCTCTGTAGAAGGGAATGGGGACATGGGGCAGTAGGGGGGTGTGAGAATGCAGGAAGGGGAAAGGGATGTGATATTAAGTTTAAAAAATAGGCTAGAGGTGTAGCTCAGGATGAAAGTCCTGAGCTCCATCCCTGGAATCACAAAAAATAAAAGTTAAATTAAATTTAGAAACCAGCCAAACTACCTTCCAGACGTGGCCTATTTACATTCCTTCCAGTAATGCATAAGCATTCCAGTTGCTCATATTACATCGCTGGCCCTTTTTATTTTGAGATACCATCTTCTTTCTTTGAGAGAGAGAGAGGGTCTTGCTCTGTAGCCCAGGCTGGTCCTGAACTTGCCATGTAGCAAGACTAGCCCTGAACTCACTAGAGCCCTCCTGCCTCAGCTCTCCTAGTGCTGGGACGACAGGCGTGCACTACCATGCCCGGCTTTATGGGATGCCGGGGAACTGAACACAGGGTTTTGCACTGGCTAGGCAAGCACTTCAACCGCTGTGCCACTCCTCCAGCCCCTAGAGATAGGGTCTTTCTAAGGCTGGGCTTGAACTTGAAATCCTCCTGCCTCAGCCTCCCAGACATGTGCTTTGTAAGCAGGCTGCAGTGCTCCGCCATGCGTGCAGTCTGCCCTTCCCTGACATGTGACAATTCCCTTCTCTCGCTCACATCTCCCACTGCAGATCTCTCCACCAAGGGTGTAAGTATCATGCCCTCATTTTAACTGAGTTGTTTCCTTAACTCTTTGGTGGGGAGAGTTCCTTACAGATTCTGGACAAAAGTCTAAATATTTTTCAAGTGTGTAGCTTGTCATCGTGCTCACTGCGCTAAGCACAGCGGCACACACTTGTAATCCCGGCTCCCACCGGCTGATGCGGGTCCTGAGGCAAAGGCCAGCTTAAGCCATCGCAAGACCCTGTCTCAAGAAACCCAGGGAGGAAAAATATTTCACTCACTTCTTACTGTCATTTGCAAAGCCAACTTTTTAGTTTTTGTTTAGTTTTTGAGACAAGGTCTCACTCTGTAGTTCAGACTGGTCCTGAACTTGCTACATAGCTTGGGCTGGCCTCAAACACACAGCAATCCTCCTGCCTCAGCCTCCCAAGTGTTGGGATTACAGGCAAGTGCCATCATGCCCAGTTTTTGGTGCTGTGAGAAATCAAACCCAGGGGCTTGCACTTGCTAGGTAAATGCTCTAACCACTGTGCTGGTCCTCCAGGCCATTTTTTAGTTTTGAGATACCTATTTTACCAGTTTTTTTTCTCCCATGGCTCATGACTTTGGAGTCACATCCAGCCCCAGGTGTCACAAAGATCTTTTGTTTTCTTCTAAAAGTTTTACAGTTTTACATTTAGCTCTGTGACCCATTCTGAATTAATTTTTGTAGAAGATAGAAAGTTGAAGTCAGTATTTTCCCCCTGCATATGGGTGTCTAGTCCATTGAAATTAAGCACTGAGCTGTACCTTCAGCCCTTAAATTTTAAAAATAAGTATATATCAATGACACAGAATGGGTTTTATAATGACACTAGCATGCATGCATAGAATATACTGTGATGATATATATCTTCTCCCGCCTTCTTTGCAAGTCTCCCTTCTGGACTAGGGGAATGTCACAGTGGTTAAAGCTCTCGCCTCACAAGTACAAGGCCCTGAGTTCGATTCCCCAGCACCACATAAAGCTGAGTGTGGTGGTGCATGCCTGTAATCCCAGCACTCAGGAGGCTAACGCAGGAGGATTGCTGTGAGTCCAAGGCTAGCCTGGGCTACAGAGCGAGACCCTGTCTCAAAAAGTCTCCCTTCTATCTTTCTGTCTTCTCTTTTCGCCCTAGCTTCACATATGGGAGAAAACACAGCACTTGTCTTTCTGTGTCAGGCTTATTCATTTAATATGATGATCTCCTGTTCCACCCATTTTCCTGCAAATAACATAACTTTGCCCTTCTCTCTACGGTGTGAGCTGCGTCTTCTTTACCCCTTCCACCGCCCTGCATGCCCAGGCTGATTCCACAGCCTGGCTATTGTGCAGAGCACCTCAGTCAACTTGTGTGTGCAGGTACCTCGAGGTCACTCTGACTTTGATTACTCTGGCCGCATACAAGGTGTGGCATTAACTGGGTCACGTGGCATTTCAGATTTTTGAGGAACCTTCAAATGGACTTACACAGTGGGTGTACCACATTCCCATCGACAGTGCCTCAGTTTCCTTTCTGTCCTATCTTCGACGATATGTATCATTTTTGCACCCTTGATGACCGCCATGCAGAATGAGGTGGGACAATCTCAATAGTTCTGATTCATGTGTCTCCGATGGCTAAAACTGTTACACATTTTTCATGGAACTATTGTCCACTTGTGCTCCTTTCAAGAAATATCTGTTCAAGGGCTGGAGGAATGGCTCTGCGGTTAAAGAGCTTGCTAGGCAAGCGCTACGTCAAGTGTTAAGTACCCGAGTTCGATTCCCCAGCACCACATAAGCCGATATGGTGGGGCGTGTTTGTAATCCCAGCACTCAGGAGGCTGAGGCAGGAGGATTGCTGTGAGTCCAAGGCCAGCCTGAGCTCCATAGTAACTTTAGGACCAGCCTGGGCTGCAGAGCGAGACCCTGTCTCAAAAAAATAAATAAATAAAGATGAGATGAAGATGGGTTGAACTCATCTTCTAACGCAAGATGAACAATACGAAAGTGTCGCCCCTGACGCAAAGCCTGTCGTGGATGCGCTAATCACCACGGCTCCTCTGTCGTTATCTAACTCCCAAGAGGGGCAGACACAGGCTCCCAGGACTGGAACCTTTCTAGCAAATTCATATGTTCCAACAAAAAACAAACACTACCCAAGCAACTACAGGCCCACTCCACATTAGAGATATACTAGTAAAAAGGCTAGTGAAGGGACCAGTGGTTAGATGCGTGCCTAGCGAGTGCAAGGCCCTGACTTTGATTACCAAGCACCACCACCTAAGCCGGGTGTGCTGGCATACACCTGTAATCCCAGCACTGAGGCAAGAGAATTGCCTTGAATTCTAGGCTAGCCTAGGCTACATAATAAGTTCAGGACCAGCCTGGACTACAGAGAAGACTCTGCTTCAAAATGAACAAAAAGGCTAGTGAAGGTATGGTATGCAAGTGAAGAAAACCAACCAAACAGGCAACTGTGGAACCCGCCATGTCACTGTGCCATGATTCAGGGACAATTTATATGAAAGCACTTTACAGTGGGAGCCCAGGATGCTGCTACCACAGGAAGGCTGCTGCTGCATCTTCCACTGTCGCCATATTTGACTAAGAAAACCTCCCAAATTAAAAGACCCACGGGCACAGCAGGGGCCAACCTGCTCAGCAAGTGCTCTGTTCCTCAGTAAGACCTTATGACTCTGTTGTGTCTGAAACATTTACACCACATTTTTTTTTTAAACCTTGCTTTTGCACTTAGGACACTGAGGCCAGCCGGGGCTACATAGTGAGTTCAGGACCTATCTGGACAACAGAAAAACCTGTCTCAAACAAACAAAACCAGCCAGCCAACCAACCAACTAATCAACCAGATTTTCATAATGTTGAGCTAGTAATATTTTGGAAATGTATTATTTTATCAATATTAAATGGCAAAGTGGCAACGTGTCTGGGTCCCTGGTTATAGACTTCAAAGCCACTGTTTAGTTTTAGAACAGTTTGTCTGTAACACAAACACTCAGGAAAACAGAATCTAATCAATGCTTTCCTTCTTCTCTACAATAAAAGAGACTAAACTGAGGGCCTTGAGCATGCTAGGCAAGTGTTCACCCCTCAGCTAGAGCCCCAGCCCCCTCTTAGAATATGCTGAGCCAGGGTTTTGCTAAATTGACCAGCCTGGGCTCAAATCCGTGCACCTCCAGCTTCACCCTCTCAAGCAGACACGATTACAGGCAGGTTATGGTCTGAATCTGAAATGTCCCCAGAAGACCCAGGCATCTGGAAGGTGACTGGATGGTGGGGACACTATGCTCCTCAGTGATCTGACCCACGATGATTCCACGTGCTTTAAGAGGTGGGGCCTGTCAGGGGTGGCTCACAGGGGATGCGGCCTTGAAGGATGCACTCCTGTCTCTGGCTCCTGCCCGCTCTTGGCGCCCTGTCACCATGCCCTGGACAGCTCCTCTGTGGCTAGACTCTCCACCATGCCCTTCTGCGGCTGCTGGCTGACCATAAACAGAATGACCTCTCGTGAACAGAGACCTCTGAAATGTGAGCCAAAACAAAACCCTCCTCCTAAAAGTTGACTGTCCTAGTGTCAAGAACGCTAAGACAAGGCATATGCCGCCACGCCTGGCTCAATTCTGTATACATGCTACAGACATACACAATGGTTGCATCTTACTTGGTGGGAAAGCCAAGAGAAGAGACATTCTTTTTAGAGAGGATCTCGCCAAGGCAGCCTATCTTTGTTGGACATTCTGCTAACGGGGGTGGAGGGCGCAGCCCAGGCAATGAGACAAGAGGAAGGAAGGACAGCGGAAGAACTAGAAAAGAAGAAAGCAACCAGTATTTGCAACTGATATGCTAGTACCTGGAAACTCCAAGGAACTCAGGAAAAAGTAACTCAAATGGCACAAGAAGCCCACTGGCAGGACAGAAAAATCAACACAAAAACCAACGGCCTTCATGTGTTTAAATAAAAGATGGAAACTCCTACTTGTTGTCAACCAAAGTGGCCAGGTCTCCTCCTGTGACATCTGGCAAGTCAGTGGCCCCCAGCCACACTCCTGTAGAAAGCTTTTTAAACCTAAATTTATGTAGGTCAAACTACACCTAACGCTTTCATCCTGGCTGTCCAGACTGCTGACACAGTTCTGAATCTCCCTTTGGCAGATGCACCACCTCCCGCAGCTGTCTCTCTCACAGATAAAGCCGTCCACGCAGCCTTCCAAGTGACTTCTAAAAATGGTGACCAGAACAAAAGGCGTGGGCAGCCAACCCACTTCTGGCTGGAGGGGTCCGTACCAAATATAAGAGGAAAGTGACATCACCACCCAGCATCCGCCCTTCTTGAAAAGCCAGATACATTTTGAGGACCTCAAATGAAGAAACTTCTGACACCACAGGTACAGTTACAGAGACAAGCACTCACTTAAACAAACTGACTATTTATGTGCACACACCCCATGGGGCAGCGTCCTACTTATTCCCCATCGGCCCTCTTCAAACGTCCAGATTGCTATGAAAATAAAGATCCCAGCACTGTGTGCACGCGTGTAACTGCAGCACCGGGGAGGCTGAGGACGGAGGACTCCATGTTCAAGGCTACCCTGGGCTTCAGTGAGACAAGAAGAAGAAGAAGAAGAAGAAGAAGAAGAAGAAGAAGAAGAAGAAGAAGAAGAAAAATGGGGAAAAATTACTCAGCGAGTCCATGTTAAAGGCCAGCAAGGAAGCAGAGGGGCCAAGATCTCCCCTCTCCTGTTCTCCTCAGTCCTATCTACTCCCACGGTCCCTGCTCAAATCCCGCTAGCGCCAACGGGCTGTGCTCACCAAGTCTCAATCATTCACACACCATCTTCACTGAACTATCCACTTCTTTCTTTGAATCTTTACGCTGTCACTTTTTTTCTCTCAAATAATTTCATTTTGAATGTAAACATTTCCAGTATTTCAACTGGAAAACCAGGATTTTTCATATCTAGAAGATTAAAAAACAAAAACAAGATTATTCAATTCTGCAGACTCTGAGCTGAAGCCCTAGTCTGTTTCACAAGAGGGAGAGGAGGGCTGGGAGTACAGCTCAGCAGTTAAAGTACCTGCCCCGACAGTGTAAGGCCCTGGGTTCAATTCTGACGCTCTGTCTTTAAAGACACACAGAGAGAGAAAACAAAATCAGAAGAGGGAAACGAGTAAGCTATAAGAAACACATTAAGAAGGGTTGGGGCATAGCTCAGGGAGTAGAGCACTTGCCTAGCAAGAGTGAGGCCCCAGGTTCGACCCCGAGCATCACACACTAGCTGGGCATGGTGGTGTGTGCCCATAATCCCGGCACTCAGGAGGCTGAAGCTACATAGTGAGTTCAGTTCAGAATCAGCCTGGACTACGGAGTGAGACTGTGTCTCAAAAAAAATAATAAAAAGAAAGAAAGAAAGAAAAATAAAGAAAGAGAAACAAGCATTAAGGCATAATGATGTTCCTTTTGATCTGGTCATGGTTTTTCAGAAATCACTTGGAATGCTGTGAGGAAGGCTGTATCTGGAAAACTGAGGCAGGAGATCACAAGTTCAGACCCAGACTGGGCAACTTAATGATTTAGGGGGACCCCATCTCTAAGTCAAAAATATAAATGGGAAGGGATGTACCTCAGTATGAAGATGCTGGGCTCCATTCCCCAGCACCACCACGATAATAGCAGTAGTAGTAGTAACAACTGAGAACACAGAAGGACTAACCCAACCATTCTCTTGCCAGCATCGTAAAGTCTGAGGGAGAACCGAACGCAAACAGCCTTCCAAATCTGTAATGATCAGTTTTCCTTACTGTCCCTCGGGCCATACCCAGCCACCTTCTGGAGTCCTAGACTCTGTGTGAACCTGATTAAGGCCCTGGGGCTGTTTCCTGAGAATCCCTCCCAGTGACCTCGCCAGAGGCACACATGGCTTCTGGTCACAGACATGCTGTGGCCTGGCACTGTTACTTAGCTCCTTCAATTCACCTATTTTGAGACCTGGATTTTCCACTTCTTATCACGTCTGCAGATTATATGTGACAAATTAACTACAGTGCATTTTTGTTTTTAGGACATACTGATACATCTATTCCTCTTTTTTCTTTGAAACAGGGTCTCTCTCTGTAATCCAGGCTGGTCCTAAACTCACCATGTAGCCCAAGCTGGCCTCAAATTCACGGCCGAGCCTCCCGAACACTGAGATTACAGGTGTGTACCACCTATCCAGCTTGGTATGTTCTAACTGTGGTGTTCCGGAGCCAAAGAAAAGTGGGCAGTTTCTCATGTAACTGAGCAACTCCTTTAGTGGTAGGCCCTGACTTGAAACTGTCCCCACCACACCTTAGTCACTGATTCAGTCACGAGTGGCTAGAGAATTCTAGGATGTTCTGCAGTGGGAGAGCAGGAGAGGGGGAGGGTACCTGGTCCTTCCAGATTTCCCTAGTGGACCAGAAATCACTGTGCTGCCGCAGTGAACGTGCGAGCTTCTAGCCAGCACGTTCTCCCACCTCTCTCCATCTCCGTCAGCAATTACCCATCCATGCCGAACACCCAGGGTGCATCCTACAAACAAGTCTGCCGAGTCGCCTCCTTCCCCCACACTGCGGAAGAATTTTCGGAAAGGTCACGTATCTGCTAGTCACACAAACCACCCACCCTCCGCCCCTGCAAGCGCTTATGCATACTTTCTCCCACGCTCCGAAATGCCAGGCCCATGAGCACAGAGGGTGCCAGCCTTGGAGAAGCTGAGAAGGGGGCGGCTCACGCCCGGCACCGTTCACATGCATGACAGTGAGGACAGCGACTGACTGCGACTCTTTCATGGGTCAAAGGAATTGCTCACAAAATTTACGGTAAGAGAGAAGGCTGATCCGCAGGATTCATTTTGAACCGATTTTGTCAGGAAGTTTCCAACAGTCCTCTTCTGGTCTGAAAAACATCTCCTGGGGCTGGAGGAATGGCTCAGCAAAGCGCTTGCCCAGTAAGTGCTAAGTGATTCCCCAGCACCATGTAAGATGGGCATGGTGGGGCACACCTGTAACCCCAGCACTCAGGAGCCTGAGGCAGGGGGATTACCCTGAATACAAGGGCAGCCTGGGCTCCATATTGAGCACAGAACCAGCAGGGACTACAGAGCAAGACACTGCCTCAAGAGAGAGAGAGAGAGAGAGAGAGAGAGAGAGAGAGAGAGAGAGAGAGAGAGAGAGAGAGAGAAAAGCTTCTCAGGTCATCCAACTGTGTCTCAGCCAGGAGGAGCACCATGAGCTCTTTGTGCATGTTTATTTACTGATTAACTGATAGACAGATTGGGATAGACTGGATGATTGATTGAGGTATGGGGGATTGAACCTAAGTCCTTCTTTGGGGGGTGGAGGACAGGGTCTTGCTGTGTAGCCTAGGCTGGTCCTGAACTCACCATGGAGCCCAGGCTGGCCTGGAACTCATGGCAGTCCTCCTGCCTCAGCCTCCTGAGTGCTGGGATGACAGGCATCCACCACCAGTCCGGCTAATGTGGTGCTGGGGAATGGAACTCGGGTACTTCGTGAACTGCTGAGCCACTCCGTCAGCCCCTCCTTTTTATTTGTAATATTTATTTATTTTTTTAATTCTGAGATAGGGACTACAGGTGCTCTGTAGTCCAGGCTCATCTGCGGAGTGCTGGGATTACACCCCCATGCCCAGCTAATCTTTATGTGGAGCTGGGGAGTTGAACCAGAGCCTTGTGCCTGGTAGGCAAGCACTCTAACCATTAAGCTATGTCCCAAGTCCCTTATTTTTTTGAAACTGTGTCTCAGTACGTTACTAAGTTGCCCAGTTTGAGCTGGAATGTATGATCTGTCTGCCTTAGCCTACCAGAGTGCTGAAATTAATAGGCACGTGTCCCACACCTAGCTGCGCCCATTTTCTTAAGTACAAGCTCCTCACACACATGTGCCTACATCGTATAAAAAAAAATCCACGGGGGGGGTGGTGAGTTGGGGGAAGGACAAAAGGAGAGTGGGAAAGTCTTTGTCATCTTGACAAGATACATATTTGCACAAAATCCTCAACTTCATTGTAAACCTTAAATCTCGCACTAATACATATCAATAAAATGGGGGGGGGGGTCCACAAACGTCCCCACACAAACACGTCTCCAATGCCCGGGCAGCGCAAGTGGATAAAACACAGCTTCAAGTTCAGACCACAACATGAATATCAAAATTATGGCATGAAAAGGCCAAATGTTTTTGTGGAAAAAGCTTCTGAATGCCTGAAAGGCAAAAAGGAAGCTTGGAAACGAAGAATAATGCTCCCACAGATTAGCTCAGGGCAGGGACGACAGTATCTCCTCTCCAAAAAGCCTCCTGCCATCTCTATTTCACTGGATGACCCAATATGACCCAGTTCTCTCCAGCTCACTTCCGGCCCCCACATCCCCACGGGCTTCCATCAAAGGCTCTCAAGCTGTCCTCACAAAGTCCCTAATACACGCCACTGATAACCATGGGGCCTTTACCACAGGCAGCATAGAATCCAGCCGAGGAAAGAGCTAACGAATTTTTATTGTAGTGGGTACACATATGGTGTAATGTCACTAGAAAAAAATCATAGTTAAGGGCTGGAGGAATGGCACAGTGGTTAAAGCATTTGCCTTGCAAGCACAAGGCCCTGAGTTTGATTCCCCAGCACCACATAAAGGGATTAGAGCACTCACCTAGCAAGTTTTCTTGGCCCTTCATCCCATATAATGCTGGGCATGGTGGCACACACTTATAATCCCAGCACTGGGAGGCTGAGGCAGGAGGATTGCTGTGAGTCCGAGGTCAGCCTGGGCTCCACAGTGAGTTCAGCCTGGGCTACAGAACGAGACCCTGTCTCAAAATAAATAAATAAAACTCAATGTTAGTATCTGGACTTTATAGATAAAATTGTTCCGGACATGCTTAAGCTAAAAAAAAAATTGATTTCATATTGATTTCTTTTTTGAGACAGGGTCTCGCTCTGTAGTACAGGCTGGTCCTGAACTCACTATGGAGCCCCAGCTGGCCTCAGACTCAGGTCAATGCTCCTGCCTCAGCCTCCCGAGTGCTGGGAGTACAGGCGTGCACCACCACGCCCAGCTTATGTGGTGCTGGGGAATCGAACTCGGGTATTTAGCGCTTGGCTTAGCGCTTGCTAGGCAAGCGCTTTAACCGCTGAGTCGTTCCCCCAGCCTCTCATATTGACTTCTTTTTATTTTTGGTGATAAGTTCTTGCTATGTTGCCAAGGCTGACCTCAAACTCTTGTGCTCAAGTGATCCTCTTGCCTCAGCCTTTAAAGTGGCAGGGACTATAGGCATATGCCATCATGTCTGGTTGATTTTCTCTTTTTGGGAATTCAACCAGGTGTGTTCTACCACTAAGCTACGTCCCCCATCTTTTTATGTTCTTATTTTGAGGTAAAGTCTGGCTAAGTTGAGCAGGCTGTCGTAGAACTTTCAATCCCCCTGCCTCAGTCCGTGAGTAGCTGAGATAAGATGTTCACCACTGTGCACAGCTCATTTTTTTTTTCCTTATACTCAAGTAATAGCTCAGACGAAATCTACCCCTTGGTTCTTCCCAACATGTGACAGGCACCACGGTTGCTCACAACAAGCGTTCAGTGTTCCTGGACCTCCATCCTCTGCCGTATACTCCGATGTGTGTCACAGATATCATTAAATCACATGTAACATCTGTATGTGTTTATTGTCTATCTCCCTTCTCAGAACACCAGCTTAAGGCGGCACCATCCCCCACGCCCATCACACAGTGAGTGTGACGGGCTAGGAGAGGTCATTTAATACCAGCAATATTCCCAGTGGTTCAGGGAAACTGAGGCTCAAGGATGTGGGACTTGCCCAAGCCCTGTGTTTCATCAGGCCGGAAGGGCTGGGTTCATTTGAACACATCAAACTAAGCTTTCTTCAAAATACCTTTTCAGTTGCCACTCTGCGTGGGGAGGAAAGGTGAAACTCCTCAGGATATGTTCCACACATGATCTGCCAGCCGGCCCAGAACATCCTCACAGGTACCAAATCAGCCAGCCCCCAGCCTTCTCCTGAGACCCACCGCCCTGGTCACCGGAGGCTGCTCCCACAGCCTACTGACACAGACTTATAACATCAATTATATTTAAATGTGAAGGGTCTTGAGAACTTTACACATAGAAATTTAAACACATGCCCTCCTGGAACAGCCCAGCTCTCCCCTGCCTGGCAAACTCCCATGTCCTTTAAAGCCTCTGCAGTTCTATGCTGGCTGCGTGGGGCTCCTGATGTGGACCCATGCTGACCCAAGAGGGCCTTGTATATTGTGCTAGAGGGAGTACAGATGTGTGCCACCATGTCCAGTTTACGCGATGCCGGGGAACCAAACTCAGGACCTGGGCTCGCTGTGGAAGTGCCTTACCCACATGCCGTTCCTCCAGCCCAATATTCTTTCCTTACGAGTCTAGGCCGCCGGCAGTGCAGCCGGAGGAAGGGCACAGGGGTTAAAGGGCTTGCCTTGCAAAGCACAAGGCCCTGTGTCTGATCTCCCAGCACCACATAATCTGGGCGTGGTGGTGCACACTTGTAGCCTGTAATCCGGACACTGGGGAGGTTGAGATGGGAGGATTGTCACTGAGTCCTAGGCCAGCATGGGCCACATAGTGAGTTCAGCAGCAGCATGGGCTAGCAGAGCAAGACCCTGTCTCAGACAATAAATAAATAAATAAATAAATAAATAAATAAATAAATAAATAAATAAAAGAGTCTAGGGCAGGTGGCTCCCAGTGGCTCATACTCATAATTCCAACTCCTTTAAAGGGAACTGCAGAAGGATCATAAATTCAAGCAGTCTAGGCAACTTGGCAACTCAGCAGATCTTATATCAGAATTTAGAAAAAGGGCGAGGATGTAGCTCAGTGAGAAGGCCCTGGGCTCAACCTCCAATATCTCAGTAACAACAAAAAAGAAAGGAAGAGAAAAACAGAAAGAAAAAAAAGAGGGGCTGGAAGAATGGCTCATCTAAGCCACACGCTAGGTACCAGAGAGTTCCAGAGTTCGATTCCCCAGCACCACATAAACTGGTAATCCCAGCACTCAGAGGCTGAGGCAGGAGGAGGATTGCCGTGAGTCCAAGGCCAGCATGGGCTCCACAGTGAGTTCAGGACCAGCCTGGGCTGCAGAGTGAGACCCTGTCTCAAAAAAAAAAAAAAAAGCTCATCTATTTTAACTGGCGACCCTTGGAGCCTCACTCCTAGAACGGAGGGAACAGAGGCCAGCTTGCTGTGCATGACCAAGGGGCCTCGCTCTCTCTCTGCAAGCCCACTCCACCTCCCCGTTTACCCTTTCTTTCTCTCAGTGCCACAATCAAGCCAGTGTTTCCTACAACGGGGTCATTTATACAAGGACTCTGCCCCCAGGGGCCCTACAAAGCAGAGGGCTGGACCTTTCTGCTTCCAGTCTACACAAGGCCTGCATTAGCACTAAGCCACAAAGGGATGGATGCACTCCTCACTCCCTCACTGGCTGATTCCATTCTTCCGAATCCTCAAATAGAAGCTGGGCCCAGTGGAGCAGGCCTGAAATCCCAGCACTCTGGGAGACTGAGGCAGGAGGACTGCAAATTCCAGTCTAGCCAGGCAACTGCAGAAGACCCTGTCTCAAAATTAAGCATAAAAAAAATGGGCTCGGGATGTAGCTCATTGTGAACAGCAAATGCCCAGTACCACAAAACCATAGCTAACACCACCCCTCCAATGCAGAGGGGCCGGTGTCCGCTTGCCTCTGTGCGCAAGGCCCGGCGCTGAGGCTGGCCACAAATTCTACATTGGTGGGTGCCAGAGACAAGTCACTGCCTTCCAGAAGTCCTCGGGCAATTCCTACTGAGCGCCACGACCCAGTAGGACCCCAGGCCAGTCACAGCCGGTCATGCGTAGGCCCGTGCGCCAGCAGACACCGGGGCATCGAGAGGACACAGAGGCTGGAAGACGGGGTCCCCGCCACGCAGGTCCCGGCGGAGGGCCGCCCTTTCGTGTCCACTGTCGTTCTGGAGGAAGGAAACTTGAGGCAAAGGAGATGCGATGTGTCAGGCACCGGGACCGAGCCCCAGGTCGGCACAGCTCAGAGACTAAGGGGTTTCTGGGATCAGTCGGCCTGGTCCTCGCCCTGCCTCTGCCACTTACCAGCCGTGTGGCCGAGGCAAACGACCGCCTCCCGTGCCTCAGTTTCCTCCTCTGTACGCTAGGCGTACCAGTGCCTATCTGCCGGCGGCGGTGTGGGAATCAGGGCTACGGACGGAGAGCCGTCGGCGCAGGGCTGGGACGCAGCCGCCGCTCACACGGGCGGACGCTGCTGTCGTCACGACCCGCGCTCCGCTCCCGCGGGCTCCGGGGCGCTCCCCCGGCGAGCCCCTGGCGTGCTGGCGGCGCGCGCGCGGCCCCGCGGAGCCGGCCCCACGGCGGCCTCGCGCGCGCTGCACGCGCCCGGGGCCTCCGGGGCGGGGAAGGCCGCTGACGGGGAGCCGCCCCTGCACCCCACAACCGCCCCGGGCTCCCAGCCCCTCGCCCCGACAGCGGGCCGGTTCCTCACACTCTGCAGCAGGCTCCTCCTCTGCGCCGCCATCTTGGAGGGACCCCGCGGCGCGCCGGCTCCCTACGGAGCCGCCAGACGGCCAGCGAGACGGGCAGCTAGAGCGGCCGCGCCGTGGCGGACGCCGCGCCCCCGGCGAGCATGCGCACAGCGCCGGGGCGGCGGCGCGAGGCGGCCGGCGGGGCGTGTGCGCAGGCGCGAGGCGGCCGGCGGGGCGTGTGCGCAGGCGCGCTCTTCCTCGAGGAGGGATTCGAAGCGCCTGGCTTCCGCGGCTCTAATGCGTTGCTCCTCGGCTGTCTTCCCCCAACCCCGGCACCGAGCTCCTGTGCACAGAGTACATAGCCTTTTGTTTTTTAATTTTTGATTCTCGCTAAGGTGACAGTTTGCCCAGGCCGGGCTTGAACTTGCAATCTTCCTGCCTCAGCCTCCCAAGTTCTGATACTCTATAGAGGCACGGATCACCGTGGCCAGCCTCTTGGCGCGTCTTTGTGAGCACTTGCTGTAGGGTGACTTTCCCTTAGGGTGCCTGAGGCCCTGGGTTGAGTGCTGTTTGTGAGCACAGTGGGGGCAGGGAAAGCAAATTATCCTTCAATTCATCAGATGCTTATTGGGTGCCTGTCTCTGACCCTAGAGTGAATGCCGCAGGGAGCTACGGAGGCCTTCGGAAGCTGGCGTTTTGATTGGGGAGGTAGCATTTACATACGTGACAGTTTAGGTGGTCCTAAAGGCTAGAAGCTGATGGGTGGTGACCTGGGGTTGTGGTATTGGTCAGAAATCTGAAAAGCAGGCCAGGTGGAGAGTACCACTGGTGCGATGGAGGTTAGCGTGCCTGCTGACTCACCATAAGGACCGGGTTCAACTCCTTAGCACCCCATAAACTGGGCATGATGGCGCATGCCTGCAATCCCAGAACTCAGGAGGCTGAGGCAAGAGGATTGCTCTGATTTTGAGGCCATCCTGGGCTACAAAAGAATCTAGGGCTAGCCTGAACCACAAAGTGAGACCCTCCCCCCCACCCCCAAATGCGTGGTCTTAAGTAGCATGCAGGTCACAGAAGTCCATGTTTCTGGAGGGACATGGGGTTTGGTTGTCCATCTGAAGGGCAAAGGGGAGTCGCTGGTCTCTCAAGCCACGGACACGGTCCCTTTACAATTGTGAACAAAACAAATTATAGAGTGAGAACAAGAATACCAGTTAAAGCAGTGATCTCCAACCCTCCTGGCACCGGTAGCCAAGTTCATGAAGATGATCAGGGGGAGGTGGGAGGGAAGATGTTGCGAGCATCATCACCTCAGCTCCACCTGGATGAGCATTGGATTCTCATAAGCAGCACACAACCTCGATCCCCTGTATGCAAAGTTCACAGTCAGGTTCCCATTACCACAAGAATCTAATGGCGCAGACGGACCTGACAGGAAGTCCGCGTGGTAGTGCAGGGATGGGGAGCAGCTCTAAATACAGAATAAGCTCCCCTGGCTGGCTGGTCACTTGCCTCCTGCTGTGTGGCCAAGCTCCTAATAGGCCATGAACTTACACTGACCTGTGTCCCAGAGTCTGGGAACCCCAAATTAAGGGACTGTTCTAGGCAAGAGATAATAGTGGTTGAGTTGGCTGATGGTAGGAGGTGGATGTTATTTAGGAGATGAAATTTTCAAGCCCTGATCATGGATTGGTTATGGGTGGTTGCTATGATTTGAACATGTTCCCCAGAAGTTCATGTGATAGAAACTTAAACCCCCAATTCTTTTTGAAATAAGAAAAACAACCAGTTTAATGATGATGACAATATAACACGTTGAACAATGTGGAATGCTTCACAAATTTGCATGTCATCCCTCTGTAGGGGCCGTGCTAATCTTCTCTGTATTATTCCAATTTTACTATAGGTGCTGCCAAAGAGAGTACTTTTATTTTTATTTTTATTTTTTTGAGGCAAGCTGTCATTCAGGCTGGTCCTAAACTCACTATGTAGCCCAGTCTGGCCTCAAACTCATGGCAATCCTCTTGCCTCAGCCTCCCAAGTGCTGGGATTACAGGTGTGTGCCACCACACCTAGTTTGTGTGGAGCTGGGGAATTGAACCCAGGGCCTTGTGCTTGTTAGGCAAGTGTTTTAACTGCTTAATTATACCCCCAGCCCCAAAACCCCAAATTTGTGTTGACGCAAGTTGGGGGTGGGGCCTTTAGGAGGCCATTAATGTCGGATGAGGTCATGAAGGTGAGGCCCTGTGTAGGCATTAGTGACTTTCTAAGCGGATAGAGACCTAGCCTATTAATAGCCCACTTGCTCTGTCTTGCCCCTTGATGGCCTCTGCCATGTTATAACAGGACAAGACAGTCCTTCCCAGGTGCCAGTCCCACGCTCTTTCCAGCCTGCAGAACCGTGAACCACGTAGGCTTCTACTCTTTACTGGTTTCCAAGTCTCGGGTATGTTGTTACTGCCACAGAAAATGGACTGATAGAACGGGAAGAGGTACGTCCAAGTTCCTCCTGGATTCCTGGCCGCAAGGACAAGTGGGCTTGCAGAGTGGGAGAAGGGAATGGCTGTGACTTAGCGTGAATGACTTCAGTCTGAGGTGTTTTTGAGACATGAAGTCGAGTCAGTGGCTGGAGGGCACTAGAGCTCAGAACAGAAACTGAGCTCCCAAAGGTAATGGAGCCCAACTAAGGGGGCAAGGGGCGGGCATGGGGCCCCAGAGCCCACGGCGAGCAGTGTTCACGGCAGCAGAGTGACGTGCTCTGCAGAGCTACTTGACAGATACCCAAGGAAAGCTCAATAGATGTAGAGGCCAGAGGCCCCCAGCCCAGGCCATGCAGGTAGGACGGGAGGACAGAGCCCTCGTGCAACGACCTGAGAAGTGGAAGCGTGGACAGCTGGGGAAAATATTTCTTCTGAGTTGGTGGACTTTAAAGAGGAGACGGCCCCGCCGGTGGCACAGACCCATAATCCTGATACTCTGGAAGGCTGAGGCAGGGGGATTGTAGACTCAAGCCTATCCCTAGGAACTCAGCAACTTCGTGAGACCCTGTCTCAAAATAAAAGTTAAAAAAAAAATGAACTAGGGACATAACTTGGTGCAAAGGCCCTGAGCTCAAATCCCAATACTGGGAGGAAAAAAGGAGAAAGAGAAAGGACACAGGATTGAGGAAGGATTTTGTTTTTTTTTGGGCTGGGAGGAACTTGCCTGAGCAGTAAGAGGGAGGCTGACCAGAGAAGAGCTGGTGATTCAGAAGGCAGATCTAGGACAGTCTAGAGGTCACCAACTTCCTGTTCTACCTCCCAGCTTCATGTGGCCCAAGATGCCTGCCTGGGCCCCAGCCATTTTGAACATGTCCGGTGGCAGGAAAGGAGAAGATGGCACTTCTCTTCGCTCCCGCTCCCTTTCTAACTAAGCACACGTTTATTTGCAAGGACTTTGCCTTTTCTTTTAAAGAGACCTCCACAGCTTCCGTAGGCTGCTTGTGCTTACAGCGCCTCTGCGGTCGCCAAGCCCACGGCCACATCTAGCTGCAAGGCCAGTCTGCCAGCTCAGGCTCAGGTGGGGCGGCAGCGCCCGAGGGCGGCCAGGCTTTGTTGCTGATGAGGGACTGGGAGATGTGACCAGGAAGCCGGGAGCAGTCTCTGTCCCAGCTCCAGCCCCATGTCCTGCCCCCCCCCCACCCGTGCCACCTTGGAAGAGCTCCCCGCTGCCCAATCCTCAGTATCCTCCTCTGCGGAGTGGGGGAGGAGCAAGTGCCTTAGGAAAACGGCTGGCTGCCAGGATGGGATTCAGTGCTGTGGAAAGACCTGGCTGGAGGTAGATGCCGAGCTCAGATCATGATCTGTTGACTGCTGCTGAAGACGGACCCCAGGGCCAACAGGACTGTAATTACTCTTTTATAGAGTAGGAGACCCTAGTTCAGTAAATCACCCTAAAAATAGGTGTTAGGATTTGAACCCAGGTCTTCTGACTGCAGCCCTTGCCGTTGCTCCCACCCAGCGCCTCCCGGCGCAGCCTCCTGCTCGCTGCTCCCAGCATCCCCAGCAGCCTCTTCCCTCCCTGCCTCTACCCCTAGGCGCATCGCTCTCCCTGCTGAAGGCTTTTCCCGCTGATACTCCGAACTTTCGCTCCACTGGCTATTCAAGTCTTTTATCTAACTAAATCCCTTCTCAGAAATCTTTCTTGATTCACACGCCAATAATGACTCATTCTGTCACTCTTTTTTTTTTTTTTCCAGTATTGGGGATTGAGCCCAAGGCCTTCATCCTTAGCCCTTTTTAGTTTTAATTTTTATTTTTGAGACAGGGTCTTGCTCTGTAGCCCAGGCTGGTCCTGAACTCACTCTGGAGCCCAGGCTGGCCTTGGACTCAGAAGTCCTCCTGCCTCAGCCTCTCAAGTGCTGGGATTACAGGTGTGCACCACCACACCCAGCTTTATGTGGTGCTGGGGAATCGAACCTAGGGCCTCGTGCTTACAGGGCAAGGCCTTCGACCTCTGTGCCATCAGTGGGCTGCTACGTTGCCCAGGCTGGGCTCACTCACATTTGCGACCCTCATGCCGCAGCCTCCCAGAGTGCTGAGATGTCCCTGTGTGCCACCAGCCAGATTCCACCTAACACTGTAGCGGTTGTTTGCAGCGAGCCTCCGGAGGGTGAGATCTCTGGCAAGTTTGCTCTGGGTTCTTCACGGGCTTCAGGGGAGCTGCTCAGTGAATGTTTGCGACATCAAAGTGGCTAATGACGCAAACAGGAGAATGGAGATATCGGTAAATGAGGAGACTGAGTCACAGCAATCCCACAGTCCCCGAGTGACTGTGTAAGGGGCTGGGATACCCTTTGGGGCTTCCAGACGGTCCACTCTGAACCCCCTTAAACAACACACTGTGTCAGGCTCTCCTCGCAAACTTCCTGAAGCTGGTTTCCAGGCTCAGCGGGCGTGGAATGGCACCTGGGAGAGCAAGCATCAGGTCAGCACTTCCTGTTCACAGGACACGGAGCTCCTGGGGGCTGTGGAAGGGTACATGGAAGTCGGCTGAGGACAGGACTCCTTCCCCTCTGGGGACAGGGCACCTAGCCAGGGAGCTGTAAAGTGCATTCTGGTTGTTCCAGGACGACCACATGGGTGACACAGGCATCTGCCAGACAAAGACGCCACGATTCCTGGCCTTGATAGCCACTTACCGCTGGGCACGGCTGGGCCCTATCATGGGCGTCCAGACGGGCAGGTCGCCTGGCACGGGTGAGTGTCCCTGACACACTGTGGAATAGTCACATGGCTTGGAACATCAGATAACTGCACCCCAGACACCACAGCCACGAGGGGCACTGAGAGGGCCTTGTGGGAGGAGGGTGGGGATCCCGCAGAGAGGGTCTCCACCCCTCCGCAGCCCCCTCCAGGCCAGCAACGACAGTCAACCCTTTGGCATCATTAACAACCGAGGGAGCAGGTCTGGCTTGCAGATGTGGCTTGTAAGGAGGCACAGGACTCTGAAGGGTGTCCTGAAGGAGCAGTAGGAGCCTCACCCTTAACTTTCCCTTTGTTCTCTCCTTTCCGGCTAGACCTCCAGGCAGAGGCTGAGGCCTGGTACCCAACCAGAGGACAAGGACTGCTTACGGGGCGGAGTATCTGGGTATTGATCGTTCCATGGCTGCGTCCCGTTCCTCATTCTCTGAATGTGGACTCGCCGTCCCTCTGAGATGGACAGTTGGTGAACTCGCTTCTGGCGAGCGCCACTGTGGGCAGCGCTGCAGTAAACAGCGGCACAGGCTGAAAAATGATGTGTTCGATTTCTTGAGGTAACACAGTGAAAAACATGAGGGATTGTCAGAAGAAAGAAAAAGGTCACTCACTGGTTGCGGGGGACCCGAGGTGAGAGCCACCTGCACATTCAGGCCGCCATTCTCCCCTTTGTAAATATTTAGAAGTTCTCATGATTAAAAACAATTAAAAATAAAGGTCTAGGCAGGATCAAGGGCACAAGCATGTAATCCCAGCTACTCA
Organism: Ctenodactylus gundi; assembly: GCA_004027205.1. NCBI lineage: Eukaryota > Metazoa > Chordata > Mammalia > Rodentia > Ctenodactylidae > Ctenodactylus > Ctenodactylus gundi. The sequence continues at coordinate 195,748 of PVKB01001591.1, forward strand.
GGAAGCTGAGGCAAGAGAATCACAAGCCAACGTGGGCAATTTAGCAAGAACTTACCCCAAGAAAAAGGGGGCGTGTAAGGGGTAGAGTTCAGGAGCAGGAGCCCCTGAATTCAATCCCTAGTCCTGAAAAGAAAGAAAAAAAATATAAGCATAGTCCCTGCTCTGAGGGAGCTTCCAGGGCCCCGGCAGGGGCAGTGTGGGCGAGTGTGGGGATGGGACTCAGGGACCCAAAGAGGAACCACCTGTCTCTGACTTAGGAAATCAGGGAGCTTCACAGAACAGGTGACATCTGAGCCGATGTCACATGGCTACGTGACACAGATGGGAAGGAATTCCCAGTAGAGAAGCTAACACCAGCAGGGGGCCGGACTGGGGGCGTAGCTTGGCAGTTGAAGTGCTTGCTTGGGAAGCAGGAGGTCCAGGGTTCGATCCCCCAGCACCACAAGCTGCGCCATTCGTCCAGCCCTTCAGTTTTGATTTTGAGACAGGGTCTCACTTGGTTGTTAAGTTGTCCAGGCTGGGCTTACACTCGAAATCTTCCCTCCTCGACCTCCCACAGAGCTGAGACTGCAGGCCTGCGTCACAGGCCCAGCTGCCCCGCCATCTCTTGGTGTGCCACTGTCCTCACCTGCCCCCACATGCTGTGACTGCCAAGACAAGGGCCAGGTGTTACTGGTCTCTGCAATTCCAGCATCTAGCATCCAGCAGGCGCTACATACATGCTTTCAGAACGAGTGAACATCGCCTGAGCATTTTCCAAATGTCACGCATGACCCTAGGTGCTTCTCCCACGGCTGCTCTACAGGGTCCTCACAGCCGTCCCTACGGAGTGAGTGTCACCCTGGGTGCTTCTGATCCTCCAAGAAGCAGACTTGGGGGAGAGCCGGTGACAGTGGGAGAAGGGGTGCCAGGGAAGGCAGGAATGCCAGCGTACCATGCTGCGGGTCTGAGTCCTATGTGAGTTGGGAGCCGGCAGAGGGGGAGGTGCAGGTAGGAAGGGCTCAGACCGAAGCCCAGTCCTGGGAAAGCAGTGACCAGTCTGGCCAGAGTCCCGCCTCTTCCTGGGACTGACCCGCATTAGTCCCCAACAGCTGGAAGCAGCTCCTTCCTACACCCCTGCAGCAACATGAAGTTAGATGCAGGGGCAGCAACTGGAGCTGTCACCAATGATTTTATAGCTGTGAAAACTGGTCCAGAGAGGTCAGTTCACTTGCCCAAGGACACACAGCTAGGAAGGCGTAGAGGCCCGCTGGATCAGAGACTGCCTTTGTGACTCTTTTCCGTTGTCAGGTATAGGATCGTATCCCATCAGTGTTCATATATTAATTAGAATATTGACCTTATTTGGAAATAGGTCAACGCAGATGTAATTGGCTAAGATAAGGCCATACTAGTGGGCTGGTCCTGAACTCATTGTGGAGCTCAGGCTGGCCTCGAACACATGGCAGTCCCCCTGCCTGTGCCTCCTGAGTGACTGGATTACAGGTGTGCACCACCACGCCCAGCTGAGTTTATTTATCTTTGACATACTAAACATTTGCATTTGAAGGAATAATTTTCCTTTTTGGCTTCTGCCTCCTGTGCTCTGTTGAGGAAAACGTTCCTTAGTTTACATCGGTATAGCTATTCCCCTCAGTGGTGATCTTAGGAGTCTGCGTGCAGTATCAGGGTTCCAACTTGGTTGTTTCCAAACACGGAGCCAAGTTCTTAGGAAACTCACAAGGTGACCAATCTCTCCTTTCCCCTGCGCTTGGAAATGCCACGTTTACCAGCTTTGCAAACCTCACACACCAAAGTCTTTGTGTTTCCATCCCTACCTCCCAGGGTGTTGGTGAGGATCAGGTGGAGGGCTCCAAGGGTGCTGGTTCCCTTCCGCCCTCCTCTTCCCCCTCCTCATACCATATGCTTCCGCCACTTGACCTTGGGGTGCTGGCAAAGATTCTGGATCCACAGACGGTGTCTCAGAAGCCTCACGTTAAGCCTCCAAATTGCTCTCTGGCCTGTCACAGCCAAGGTGGCCTTGCTCGTCGGGGTTTGGGGAGTCAGGACTGGGCAGCAGCCATTAGCTCTCCTAGGACGGTCAGGGGAGAGGCTTCGCAGGGGGTTCACTGAGCTGGGTCTAGGAGGAGAGACGAACTGGGCAGGCCCAAATGGAGAAAGGGCAGCCAGGCCAAGGAAACAGTGTGATCAAAGCCAGGCTGGGGACTGGGCAAGAGTAGAAGGCCAGAGTGTGGCCAGGCATAGTGCTGCATGCCTGTAATCCCAGCACTCGGGGGGCTGAGGCAGGAGGACTGCCTTGAGTTGGAGGCCAGCCTGGGCTCCATGGTGAGTCAGGACCAGCCTGGACTACAGAAAGAGATTGTCTTGAAAAACAAAGCAAGAAGTCCGGAGTGTGGCAGGAGGTAGTGAGGACCAGGGAGGGAGGCTGGGGTACCAGAAAGGGGGCTTTATCACAGGAAGAAGACAGGGGTTCCGTAAGTGTGGGAGTCATGAGATCAGGCTTGTGATTTCAAGAGATCATCTTGGGCCAGACGGGAGACAAGGAGTGTGGCAGGTGGCCGAGATAACCCGGAGAACATGGTGGAGGTCTGGACTAGGATGGTGGCCGTGAGGATGAAAGGAAATAGGCAGTTTTCAAAGATATCACAGTAGGCAGCCCAACTTGGCTGCACAGACCTGTAATCCCAGTACTCTGTGAGGCTGAGGCAGGACAGATACAAGTTTAAGCCCACCCTGGGCCATGTAGTGAGACCCTGTCACAAAATAAAATTTTTTAAAAATTGGGGAAGCAGGGAGCTGAGATGCAACTCACTGTGAAGGTTTTGGGCTCCGTGCCTGGAGAGAGAGAGAGACACATCAAACAGACACACACACACACACACACACACACACACACACACACACACGCACGCACACGTCAAACAGAAAGACCTGGGCAGTGGAATGGAAGTAGAATACGGAATATCCAGGATTTGGAAATAACTCCAGGCTCCTGGTCTGGGCACCTGGGTGGGTGGCAGAGGGTCTGCAGACACGGGGGCAACAGAAGAACAGTCTGTGGGCTGAGGGAGGTGTTGAGGACAGAGGGGGTAGGCCAGGACACCGAAACACTCAAAACGTGCAGCCGTACTTAGCGTGAGCATTCCAGACATCGGCAGTGAGGGACAGAAACGCAGAGGAGGCGGCGCAGGGCGGGGAGGTTGGGAAAACACATATTGGTAGATGCTTGGATTTTTTTTTTTTAATTTTCTTGGTACTAGGGCTTGTATCTAATGGCTTCACACTGAATTATATCCTCCACCTACCTATCTACTTATTTATTGTATTTATTTATTTTGAGATAAGTTCTCATTAAGTTGCTGAGTTGCTCGGGCTGGGCAGGAACTTGCAATAGCTCTGTTTCAGCGTCTCAGAGTGCTGGGCTTCCAGGCCAGCACCACCACAGACAGGCCCGGTTGATGCGTAATTTTTTTTTTTTTTTTTGAGACAGGGTCTCACTCTGTGGTCCAGGCTGGTCCTGAACTCACGATGGAGCCCAGGCTGGCCTTGGACTCGGGTAAATCCTCCTGTCTCAGCCTCCCTAGTGCTGGGATTACAGGCATGTGCTACCACACCCAGCTTTATGTGGCACTGGGGACCCCAAGTTGGGTATGTAGTGCCTGACTTAGCACTTGCTAGGCAAGCACTTTAACCGCTGAGCCATTCCTCCAGCCCCGATGTTTAAATTTTTGAAGAGGATGGACTAGGACCGCACCTAGGGAGACCGTGAACCCAGGGAAAGGAGGAAGCTTGCAGGGGAATTTGCTCATTCTCCTCAACTCAGCCCTCCGTGCGTATCGGGTCCTTCAGCACGTAGAAAGAACAGTGGTAAAATCCCTCAGCTGGGGATGGTGGTGCAGGCTGTGATCCCAGCAGTTTGGGAGGCTGAGGCAGGAGGATTGCTGTGAGTCCAAGGCCAGCCTGGGCTCTGAAGTGAGTTTAGGACCAGCCTGGACTACAGAGTGAGACCCTGTCTCAAAAAAAAAAAAAAAAAGGATAATAGACAAATAAAGCTAATATAAGGAAAGAACTCACGAACAGTATCTGGTACATACTAACTGCCGTAGGGGTGGGCAGCTCACAATGCTATCGTTACAATCATCAGAGCTGCTGGAGTGGACAATCTGGAGGGGCCAGGGTGAAGCAGGGGCCTCCTCTGCATTTGCAGGCAGTGGTCAGGGGAGTGGCAGCAGTGCCTCGGTGGGGCGAAGTGGTCAGAGCCCAAAGAGCCAACAGGATTCCTTAGCAGATCAGATGTGAGAGGCAGAAGGGGACGGAGAGCGGCTCCGGTTGTCGCCCAGTGGGGAGGAGCCGGCTCCCGAGGAGCACAGGACTCAGGTTGGAGCACCTTAACTGGAGATGCGGAAAAGAAGCCTCGGAACGGGGGCCACAGGAGACCTGAGCGGGGCTTGCAGGGGACAGCGTTCAGTACGCAGCAGGCGCTTAAAACCGCAGGCCCAAGCCACGCGTGATGAAGCACACCTGTTAGCCCAGGGCCTCAGTAGGCTGAGGCAGAAGGATTGCCAGCCCGAGCCTATTCTGGAAACCTAGTAAAGTCTATGGGTTCAATCCCCAAGAGCACAAAACAAAAACAAAAGAGCTGTGGGGTGCGCTACAGCAAAGCACCTGTAACAGGTGGAGAGGCCCCAGCTGTGCCCGCCGCCCCACGCTGGGCGTGTGAAACCTGCGCTCTGAGCCAGCTGGAGAGTTTCGCATTCTGTCTGAGATCTCGACTGTTTGAAGTAGCATTTCTAGGACACATAACTGGGACAGGGCCTGGGCGGGCAGCAGAGCCGGGGACACGGGGGACAGACGGGGAACCAAAGCAGAGGGCCCAGCTGACGCGTAACCTGCAGAGCTGGGAGTCGTCACACTGAGCACAGGATACGCCAGCACCGGAAGGTGGAAAATGCACTTGGCAAAAGGCGGCACAGTAACAAGACTGACTCACTGTTCCCGGCCAGCTCTGCCCGCTGGGACCCCAGTACACTGGGTCACCTCTCCGGCCCAGTTCCTCATCTGTACGATGGGCTCATCCTGAGCGAGACCTGTCTCAAAAAGCTCAAAGGGTTGGGTCGGTCCTCAGACCTAAGTCAATCAACGGATCGATCGGTCAAGGGGCTTAAAGATGTGAATGAGACCCTGCGGGGCCAGGTGCTCAGCACAACTCCACACCATGATCAAGTGACAGGAGACTGAAGGAAGAAAAGGGACCACGGAGAGGGGCTGGACCCAGGGTCAGGAGCAGGGACTGGACCCGTGTGCCTGCACTCAGAACAGATCCACCAAGTGCTCTGCCTGTGAAGTACTCCGTCTTGAAACGTTATCTTTGAATTTGTATTTTCCAAGCAAATCCAGAGAACAGAGAAGACACGACAGGTGGCAGTGGACAGGCGGTGGCAGCTCAGGCGCCTGCAGTTGGCCTGGCCACCCGGCGGGCTCCCACCTGGCCGGGCAGCCTGGGACACTGTGGGCTGCAGTGACGGTGGGGGATGGGATATGTGCCCAGCCTGGAAGCAGCAGAACTCTGGCAGCAGCCCACTGAAGCCACGGCAAGGAAAGGGGCTCCAGGGGGGGAAGCTGGGCCCTGCGGCAGGTGCTCAGCCCGAGTCTCCAGCCCAAGTCCCGGGGTGGGTACTGCCAGCACCTGGCAGGAGACTGCCAGAAAATTATTATAAAATCAAAGCACCACCTGGACACTGCAGCGGAAGCCTGCAAGGGCAGTGTGTAAATTCAGAGAGCTGAGGACGTGTGGTCAAAATAGCTGGCGAATGCTTACATTTCTAACCCTTTTATTAAAGTCGAAGACATACTGCAATTCATTCCCTCAGCGTCTTCCTCGTCACTGCACCACCTCTCCCATCATTCCTGCCACCACCACTCCAGATGCTCCTGAAAGTCCTCTTCCCGGTCTTTACGCAGTGTGACCAAAAATACGGCGACGGGGGCGGGGGGAATGGTACAGCGGTTAGAGCGCTTATCTAGTAACCACAAGGCTCTGAGTTCTGTTCCCCGGCACCATAATCCCAGCAGTCTGGGAGGCTGAAGCAGAAGGACTGTAAATTTGAGCCCCGCCAGGAAAGCGCAACTATTTAGAAAGACTCAATCTCAAAGTCAAAAGTCAAAAATGGGCTGGGGATGTAGTTCAGTGTGAAGGCCCTGGGTTCAACCCCCAATACCACACACAAAAAAGAAAATATATATGTATATTTTTAATGGCTATATTATTAACAGTTGGTTTTGCTTGAAACTTCCTTCTCAATATTAAAAATTACAAAAAATTGCCTTGTTTCTAAGACTATAGCTTTCCACTGAAAATGAAGTTGTCATTATTTGATGACCAAATAACACATTTGTATAAAAGCAAAATTTTATGACTAGTCAAGATAAATTGTTGTTATATAACATGACACCAATTTTTGTTCCAGTTTTTAAATTTACGGCTTAACTCATCTATCACTACTATCCATACCACATTTTTATAAATAATAAATATTTTAAAGACTTTCATATTTTAGTACTTTTTTGAGACAAAGTCTCCCTCTTTGGTCCAGGTTCGTCCCAAACTCACAATGTACCTGGAGCTGGCCTTTATTTTTTACTTACTCCTTTATTTTCTACAGGTGAGTCGTGTGCCTCCCGCTTTCTAGGCAGGCACTGTACTGAGCTGGGCCCTGCAAGCTCTCATTTTGGGCAGAGCTGTGATCCCATCTCACCCACCTTAGTTACTAGGGTCATTTGTTCATCTTACCTTCTACTCGCCCACCGCTATGAAGACCTCTCTGCACCACGGGCCGCCGGCCACCTCTGCACCGCCTCCAACCAATCACACACGTCTGGCCACCGTCTTCATCAGCTTTCTGTCACTAATGGCCCTGCCCTCAACACAGTCCCCAAGGTGGTGGGACCTGTGCAGGGTCTCACCCTGTGGTCCAGGCTGGGCCTGAACTAGGCAGCCTAGGCTGGCCTCGAGCTCACGGCAATCCTCCTGCCTCAGCATCCCAAGTGCTGAAATTACGACATGTGCCACCTCACCCAGCTGATTTTATGTGGTATCAAACCCAGGCAAGCGCTTTGACCACTGAGCCACACCCCCAGCTCTCAGGTGCATCTCCTCACCTTCCTACTACCCACCCGTGCCCCCGCCGGCACTTAGTTCGCGTCTTTGCTTGCATGTTGATTTAGGGCCGACCTCTCCCACCACACAGACGACCATCTCAGCGTGGGCGGGGACTCTGCCTTGTTCCGTGTGGAACTCCTAGGGCTCAGCGTAGTGCCGGGTACTTTCTAGGCTCTGACAGATAGTGCACTAACTCTGGGCCACTAACTTTAAGAACCACGTCCTGTGAGCAGGAGTACACGAGGTAGCATCCAACGGCCCAGAAGGGACAGGGACAGGGAAGCGTGCTAAGTGGGCGTGTGTGCGCACACACGTATAGGAACATCCAGTAAGGACTTTGGCTACAACTACTGATTGTGACCGCTGGAGAGATGACGTCAATTTGAGGCAATCAGGAACCACGCCTGGATTAGGGATTGGGAACTGAGAACCAGCCTGGAGGAGAGTGGAGTGACTTGCGGGCCAATGAGGGAAGAGCACCCATCCGGATGTGGGCGGGCCAACTGGAACTCCCACGGTATAAAAGGAAGGAAGAGGGAGGCTTGTTACAGCTTCTTCCCCTGGGAACGCTCTCGCCTTCCCGATTGTCTATGCTACACACCGCAGAGGTTCAGCTAAGGTTTGCTCCTGTCTCGACTAGCACCTGTCTGCCTATTGTTGATCTTCAAGCTCCAGTCTTCACCATTGTTCTTCAAACAACGGAGATCTGTAGCAGACTCTCACGGCTGTCCTGCAGTCCCAGACGGGAGATCTATTTCTTGGCTGACCAGCCACAGGACACTCCAGCTGTGCACGTGCAGGCCGCCATCTTGGACCATCTCTATCCTCGGGTTTGTAAGCCTTCTGAATTGATCCTTTTTGTTATAATTTCTGTAAATTCTGCCTTATGAAAGAACCCAAACTAATACACTGGTCATACTTCTTAAAAGGAAAATATATTAGTAGCTACGCTGCGTAATTAACGATAACATGCAAATAAAACATCGGGAATTGGGCAACTGAAGCCATACTCGAAGGAAGGAAAGCCACGACACACTTAGAGCCCACGGGTGGGTTCTGAGTCTTCACTTTATTACGACGTCACCAGAAGTCATCACCTTCACGTGGTTCACCATGAATGGATGGGTGTCATAGAGGAGGGTGCCGGAGGGCCACTGGATTCACTCTTGAGACTTAACCAGGTGGTGGGAGGTTGAGAGAGGGAGCCCAGGATGGGGACCACCCTGCACCATACACACATGCGCGCGCACGCACGCACGCACGCACGCACACACACACACACACACACACACATTTGTGGAGCCTTATATTATACATCTTATATATAGAAAATATATATATTTATACTATACACAGGCAGTAATGCTGTGGGAGGGGCTGGGGAACCCAGACAAGGGCTATGGGCACAAGGGGTGGGGAGTGTCAGGTCAGGGGCAGCGCGGGGAGGTGGCTGGGCCAGTCCATCCTCCATGAATTCTGGAGGAGTTCCCCCTTCATACTCCTTAGAGAATCAAGGGGTTATGGGCCAAGGTTGGAAAGCCCCAAGGTAACAGGTGGGGTCTTGGTTAAGTGGAAGAAGCCTGGGACCCCCAAGAGTCTATGAAGACCAGGAATTTCCAGGGAAGGATAGAGTGGGAAACTGGCATTGGGAATCAGCTCCCACAGTGCCACACCCTCAGGTGGGGCAGAAGCCCCAGGCAGGACGACCTTGATCACGCCAGGTGTCAACTCAGCAGAGGAGACTTGCCCCTGCCCCACCCTACTGTGCACTTTACCCACGACAAGCCACTCTCTTCCTGTCCCAGCCTTCACCTTCCTAAGGCTCTGTGCAGCTCTAGACTTGTGTAGAACCCACGGGGAGGCGGCCCAAACTCTGCAGGGCTGCAGAGGAGCCCTTCTCAAAGGAAAGTGTGGGAGCAGGGGCAAGCAGACAGCAGTCAGGAGGAAAAAGGGAGTGCCCAGACACTGCTGGCCTATGGGCTCCGGGCCCCCGGGTGGTGCTCAGCCAACAGGCTTCCCCACAGAACTTCCAGGAGTAGAGCTGGCAGCCCTGTCTCTTCCGAATCCTGCCCTCAACCATGTCACATCCTGTCGGTCTCTCGTCTCCACCACAGACCCTGTTGGTGTCCCACCTGAGGGTGGATCACGCCTGGGACATGCACCTGGGTCGCACCCAAGGAAAAATGAGGGGTGCTTGCTGAGAGGACCCAGCACACTCACCCCTGAGGGGATCTTGAAAGTTCCCCCCAACTGGGACACCAGGGAAGCTCTGTAGTCAACAACAGAATCGCCCAGAGCTTAAAGGCACCGTGATCACAGCACAGCTGGTGCCCAGTGAAAAACAGATGGGGCCTCCCAGGGCCCACAGCAGGGGACGCTCTTGGTGGGAGCAGGCAAGGAACAGGACTGCTCGCGGGCTGCTGCAGCAGGCACAGAACCTCCCTGTGCTGGAAATGCTCCCGTGGACACCACCACCTACCTCTGATCTCCAGGGGAACTCGGACAAAGCCCCTTCCCCAGATGCGGAAGACATAAGTCACGACAGCCCGCTGTCTCCCTCATGTCACGGCTGGGACTAGAGCAGACTCAGTTTGGATCCACACTTATTGCTAACTCACTTGCATCCCCGAGCCTCAGTTCTCCCTTCTGTGAACTGGAGAGAATGATAAGCCTTCTCTTCTTCTAAGTTCCCTCCCTGGCTACGGCCTCGCCAGGGCCCTTCCACAGGCCCACTGGGCACGTTCTGCTCTTTTATTGCGCAGGGGTCTTCCTCCCTGATGAACCAGACTCTGCAGGGGCAGGGACCACACACCCTCAGGGCTCCCAGCCAGGTGCATGATAACTGGCTGCTGAAGGATCGTGAGCCAGTAATTACCTGCCCTGGTGGGTCCTGGGAGGGACCTGGGCGAGGGCACTAGAGACATCCATTCGACGGCCAGCTCAGCCCCTCTGCCCTGTCCTGATCTCCAAGAGACTGGCATGCGCTGGGCACAGACAAGTGGCTCTCCAGGCCTCGGAGGCTAAGGCGGAGCACACCTGTACCATAATCCCTCCCTGCCTGCTTTGAGCCATTGGGGGATCTGCTTCCCTCCCTCCTGTAGTCTGTGGCTCCCTGAGTCCACACCACCCAGCTCCCCACCACGCTGCCCCTCGGCTGCGGTGCACAAGCTGCCTTGTGTCCCCCGGCAGCCTTCTAAAAGGCCAAGGAAAGAGCAGCCCAGAATCAGGCACCTGCGGGGTGACTTGAGCCAACGACCGCCAAGCAGGAAGCTGGGTCTCCCTGTCTATCTAGCCTTAGGTGAGGAATTAGAGGAAACCCTTCCTAGAGGCAGGGACAGTGACCAGTCCCTGGGGAGGCCACAGGACCAGCTCCCTCTGTGACAGCAGAGTGGGGGGCAACACACAGGGGCACAGGCAGGCGGGGGGTGGGCAAGCAGCTGGGCTGGGCATACCCTCGCCTTGCAAAAGAATCAGGGTGTGCGACGAGCCGCAGGCCCCAAGGCCCCCAGAATGTGAGTAACACTGAATGCTGGAGACCCAGGCTCAGGGCTGGAGAAGGCAGGCCAGGGAAGGGCTGACCTCCTGCCTGTACTATAACAGCTGCCCCAGGGGTCTGAGGAGTGCCTTGGGCTCGCTAGGCCTCCATTGCCTCAGCCCTACAGTGGGTACAGCCCTGATAAGCCTAGCCAGTCTACTTTACAGAGGTGGGGGAGCCAGGGGTGCTGGAGAGTGCCCTGAGGCTGTTCACCCGCCCTGTGCTGAATCCTTGGGTGGCCAGACTCCGGCTGTCATCCCCATCTGTGCTCCACCACATCCACTGTGTGTGCTGGCTGGCACATCTCAGCTTGCCCCTTGTGGGAGGCAGCTCCACTCTCTCAGGTCCTGCCAGGCACAGGCCGCACGCAGCAGGTGCTCAGCGAATGCTCACGGACAGACTCAATGACCCGACCACAGGGCCCTCACCCCACCCTCCTGTCTCCTGCTAGGCATGTGCCCTCCAACACACACACACACACACACACATGGGGACACCTCCACACCCGGCTGCCCACCGCCACCGTGGGCCTCAGTGGAGCTACGCAGGAGTGGAGGGTCCCTGCCTGGCACGCTGGGGGCACGGTGGAGGCAGGGCCAGGGAGGGGTAGAGTGGGGGCGGAGGGCAGGGCGGGCGGTCACTGGGGCTCAGTAGCCCTGCGTCTGGTAGCCCTGCGGCTCGCCGCCGAAGGCGCTGGCCGGCTGCTGGTAGGTGCCACCCATGCCGGCGGGGTCAGGCCCGTTGCTGGGCTCCACGTAGGGGGCGTAAGGCATGCTGGAGTCCTGGCTGGGGTCCGTGTAGTCCTGGGAGAAGAGGGCCGAGTCGGCGCCAATCTGGTACCGCTGGAAGGCCAGCACAGCCTGGCCCGCCTGGGGACGGGGCCACGGAGACAAGGACGGGAGGGAGGGGCGGTTACGGGAGAGACAGACAAGAGCGCTGGGTTAGTGTGGTTAGTTGACAGGACAGAGGGAGTAGAGCACCAAAGGCGAACCCAAGGCTGGAGAAGGAACAGCGTTCCAGCAGCCGCCGCTCGGAGGCCAGGCCAGCTGTCCAGACTCAGAGGGCCTCTGAAGTCACCTGCCCCTGGCGCCCAGGCCCAGGGGGCACTGCAGGCCACCAAAAATGTTTGATCCGCACTGTGGAGAGGCACGATGGCCCCGAGGTCCTCAGTCCCCTCGTCAATGTTTTCAGAAAATACCCGGTAGAACGGGAACAAGTTTCTCAGGGCACGCAACTCTTGGCGCCTCCTAAGAGCCACCCTTTTAAAGCGCTCAGCTAAACATAGTCGTGTGACCTGGCTTTGGCCAGTGAGGTGCCACTATGTTCTTTGCCCCGCCTCCTGCTCTGATCCCCGGAAGGCAGATATGAGAGCTGGAGGTCCAACTGTCGGCCTCCAGGGTCACTATGGCAATCCTGGACGCACCTCCCTAGACTTGTTTTTGTTTCAATCAGTTATTTACGATTTCTATCACTTGTTGCTGAACTCAGTTTTCACTGAAACAATCTGACGTACATGGGAAACTGAGTTAAACAGCGTGAAACAAGTTTCATAATCACACACCTTGTCAGAGCCTTGAACACACACACACACACACAACACACACACACACGCACACACGCTGGATACATAAATACACGCTGGGTCTTCACAGGTGCTCTGGCAGCCCCACATCAGTCTTATGACTTCTGAAGCCCTTTGTCACAGCACCCAGTATGGGAAAGATGTGACTACAGCACATATAGACAGTTAGGACATTTTTTTAAAAAGTAAAAACAACTACATTGTTTTAAGAACAATGACACAGACCACACGGAGCTAAAGAGTCAATCAAACTTGTCATCAGAACCAGCCACGAGCCAGGTATGGCAGTACACACCTATAATTCCAGCACTGTGGGAGGCTCAGGCAGGAAGATAGCAAATTTGAACCCAACTTAGCAAGACCCTATATCAACATTTCAAAAAAAAATGATTTTTAGACAGGGTCTCACTCTGTAGTCCAGGCTGGTCCTGAATTCATTTTATATAGCTTTGTCTGGCCTTGAATTCACGGCAATCTTCCTGCCTCAGCCTCTTGAGTGGTAGGATTACAGGCACGTGCCATCACACCCGGCTCATGTGCTACTGGGGAACTAAATTCAGGGCCTTGTGCTTGCTAGGCAAGTGCTCTAACTGCTGTGTTATTCCTCCACCCCCATATCAGAATTTTATTTTTATTATTTTATTTATTTAATTAACTTTTTGAAACAAGGTCTTGCTTTGTAGTTTAGGCAGATCCTGAACTCACTGTGTAGGCCAGGCTGGCCTCAGACTCATAGCAATCTTCCTGCCTCAGCCTCCCAAGTGCTGGGATTACAGGCTGTGCCACCGAGCCTGAAGAATCCAGCTTAGGACCTTGAATCTGCCATGCAGGTGCTCTAATGGCTGTACTATTCCTCTAGTCCCTGTATCAAAATTTTTAAAAGGGCCAGGAGTGGTCTCTGGGCAAGGGGACTGAGGACTGTCTCTAGATCAGCCCTGTGCCCCACAGACTCAAGGTCACCTTTGGCCGCCAGTTCAAAGGGTCACAGGATGGGACAAAGGAAAGGGCTAGCCTGCTGGGGTGGGCTGCTGAGGGGTGGGTCGGGGTCCACCTGGCTGTCTCAGAGCAAGCAACTCTTGGCGGCAGCTTTCCCTGTGGTCTGCACTTGTGCGTGCTGGGAAGCTCTGTGCACTGCGCTCCTGCTCTGGGAGACTGTTTCTGTCACTCTCAACTCCAGCAGAGAGGAGGGAGGGGCATTACCCAGGCAGATGGGCTCCAGGAGGGACCTGCAGACGGGAGGCCCATGTGCTCTGCTAGAACCAGGGCTCATGCGAGGGGCACGCCCACAGCAGCACTATGGAGGTGCCCCCGACTCCAGAGAGGGAGAGAGTGGGTGAGTGAACACATACACAAGCCACATTTATTGAGCATCCCTGTGCCAAGGCCGCGTCGGTCCGTCTCAGCTGCGCCACTGCATGGGAGGCTGGGCCCGTACCGTCTCAGTCCCAGCAAGTGGACTGAGGCTCAGCAGAGGGCAGGGACCTCCTCAGCGCCCTCTGGCACCCCGGTCTGTGCCCCCCCCCCGCCCGGCAGCCAGTCTCCAGGGGGACAGCAAGATCAGCTGGCACACCGCAGGTGTGGACAGGCTACCACACTGCACCCACAGCTGAGCATCTCAGACCACGGACACCTGGTGGCCAGCAAGCGTATGGAGCCACCCCAGCCCTTTAGCGGCCGGCAGCCCGCTTGCAGCGGCTTTTGATGTGTCTGTTTGCTCCTCCCAGCCCACGGCTCTTGAGTCCGGGAACACATCTAACTCATCAAAGGCACAGAACAGCTGCTCAATAAATGTTTACTGAACGAATGAACACACACGAGTGGACAACAGAGGCACTGGATGAAAGAACGAGCAAGTGGCGAATCTCCAGTGGCTCCTCCAGCTGCTTCTAGCCCTGGGGTTCCTGACACATCAGGCCCTGGGCCACTCCCGTGACCTCGCCTGGCTGGGGTCAGAGCTCTGTGCTCTGCAGGAGGAGACCTGAGCTGGCGCAGGGAACAGCTTGTTGTACTCCTCCTGGAAGGCAAGGTCCTTGAATCTGCGCACGGCCAGGGCTGCACTCAGGCTCTGCCAGAGAGAGCAGGGTAAAGCCACCGGGGAAGGCCGGCAAGGGCAGGAGCCAGCGGGGCAGCCCCACTCAGCCGCTTCGGCCTGCCTCCAGGAATACTGGTGTCTAGTCACTCAGTTCTCCACTGTGGGCCCTGCCCCCATCTCCAGGCTGGGCTTCCTAACTGCTCCCTGCAGCAGGCTGATGTCCCTAGTTCCAGGGTGCCTGCTCTAGACTGAGATCCCTGAGGTGTCACCCTGTTCTTCTTGTCCAGGCTTGGAGACATCAAGAGCCAGCGTGGCGGGAGCTCACCCACTGGGGCCTGGGCCACAGATACCTCCCCCTCCAAACTCTACCTCCCAGTTATACTGAGGAGCTGGGTGGGACGTCAGGAAGAAAAAGTGAGCCAGGTGTGGTAGTGCACACTGTAATTCCCTGCACAGAGGCTGAGACAAGAGGGTCACATGTTCACGGCCAACGCAGGCAACTCAGCAAGACCCTATCTCAAACAGAAATATAAAGGCCTAGGCACGGTGGCACATTTACAAAATACTGGCACTCAAGGAGGCTAAGACAGGATGACCACAAATTAAAATCCTGCCTGGGTGGGCAACATTACCCTGAGAACCTGTCTCAAAAAAAGGGATAGCTCAAGGGGAGAGCACCCCTGGGCTTGATCCCAGTGCTGCAAGAATAATACAGCGAACAGAGGTGGGGCAGAGGGGCGGGTCACCTGTACACAGGAAGGGCTTCCCTGCAGAAGGCTTCGAGAGGACAGAACCGTGGACAGGGGACGAGTCCTGGGGCCACACAGGGCCAGAGCTGATAGGCCCTGAATCTCCGCAGGAGGGAGACGAGGAGAGAAGAAATGCAGCTGGGCTAGCGCAGGTAGAGAGCACGCAGCCGCCCGTGGGGCTTCACTGCGGGCCGCGATGGCGCAGGCTTCTGCTCTGGCCGATGAACATGCTTTCTTTGACTCGTGACTTTTTTTAAGCTTGAGTAAATTACCAATACATAAAGATCAGATTTCATGTAAAAATTCCGATTTCTGGCTTCTCTGGAAAAACTGGCCTATTTGTATCCCCAGCAGGGGGTGTCCTCGTGGGACAGAAAAGCACAGCCACCTGTGGCCTGTCTCCTGTTAATCCAATCCTCTATTATCCAGACAGAGCCAGAAGCCAGGACAATCGGGGCGGCCCAGGGAGAGGAGGCGTGTTTCTTGGCTCCCATGCCTGGTGCTGTCCCAGCCTCGAAAGGCCCCCACTTTCTTGGCCATAAAAGAGGACAATAAGGGGCTGGGCTGTAGTGCAGCAGTTAGGGCACTTGCCTAACAAGCACAAGGCCTTGAGTTCGATTCCCGAGCACTACATAAACCAGGCATGGTGTCACTTGCCTGTAATCTCAGCACTCAGGAGACTGAAACAGGAGGATTGCCTTGAGTCTGAGGCCAGCCTGTGCTAAATAATGAGTTCAGGACCAGTCTGAATGAGTTCAGGACCAGTCTGGACTACAGAGTGAGACCTTGCCTCAAAAAACAAAAACAACCAAAAAACCCGTAATAAATACCATCAGAGTGGCTGCCAGTGGCCCGACCTGGGAAGGTGCCCAAAGCAAGGGGCTGCCTTGACGGTGTGAATGCCCTGCAGCCTTGGCTCAGGCAGCGAGGCCGTGGGCAGAGCCGGGAGCGAAGCCCGGGCCAAGCACCAGGCCAGCAACCCCAGCCAGGATGGCCAGCGCCGTACTCACCCAGGTGAAGATGGAGAAGAAGGAGAAGGCGATGGCAGCGCGCGCGGCGTCTGTCCCCTCGTTCAGCGGGTTGTCCTTGGGCTTGGAGACCTGCCACTGGTTGGCCAGGAAGCAGAAGCCCACAAACCAGAGGAAGGCCCAGAAGGCTGGGGTCCCCACAGCCATGGCACCAGGCGGGGAAGGAAGGCAGGGAGGCAAAGGGGAACAGAACAGGAGGGGACGTCGGGGAGCAGTTGGTCTCCCGTGCTCCCCCCCAGAGGGGCAGCATGGGGTAGGAGGGAAGGTACAGGCAAGGGCCGAGGGACCGGTCAGCGGCAGGGCCACAGGGATGGCCAGGCCGAGGACAGGCGGACAGGGAGGGCCGGTAGCAGGTGGTGAGGGTCACAGCAGCAAGGGGGGGAGAGGGAGACAGAGAGAAAGTGATTACTCAGGGGGCATTTCTCTAACCTCCCCCAGCCATATCCCTTGGGCCCCACAGCCCACCCAGCCCCTAGCTGTCCAGGGGGGACAGCCAGCAGCTCCCCCGAGGCTTCCAAGGAACTGGGGGTGGGAGGGGCAGGGCCCTGAGGCTCAGCCTGGGCAGATGTAGACTTCAACTCTCAGTGTCTGGCAGCTTCAAGAAGCCCCTTTGAGAGGGGAGGTTGGGGACTCAGCAGGGAGCTCTGTGGTGACCCCAGGGCAGAGCGCTGCTGGGGGGCTGGGAACTATTTAGTTCCGCTTTCTTACAGACATTCTAAGGGTCTCAGCCCGGGGAGGGGTGGGGAGTGGGGGCGGGGGTGATCCTGCCCGGAGGCCTGCGTCCTCCATCTTAGGCTAGGGTGGCCCGTGGTCCGGCCCTGACCCAAGCATCCAGCACGCAGTCGTGGCACCCCTCAGGGCCCAGGGGCCTACGCCAAAGCCCGCTTCTGTTTGTTTTTTCCTGTTCTTCCTTTTCCTCCTGTCTCTCCTTTCCGCTTCTTCCCCTTCTCATTCCTTTGCTCCTTTGTCCTTTTTTGTTTGTTTTCCTGTAGTAATGGGCATTGAGCCCAGGGCCTTCACACTGAGCGACATCCTAAACTCATTTTTAGTTTTGATTTTCAGTCAGGGTCTCACTAAGTAGCTAAATTACCCAAGACTGGCCTTGACGTGGCAATCCTCCTGCTTCAGCCTCCTGCAGTGCTCAGATATCAGGCCTGCACCACGGAGCCCAGCTCTAAAGGCTGCCTCTAAAGGGGAAAGTGGGCAGGTCCTGCTGCCCAGGCCTGGGGAAAGGGAAGACTGAGGCACTCGGGAACTGGCCACGAAGCCTGGCTGGGAAGGCACAGGTCACCGAGGCAGGAGGGGGCACAGCCCTGTCCTGCCCTCCTCCGGGAGCACAGGCTGTCCCAGGGTCTCAGGCTCTAGCCCGGCCTCTCTCTCCACTTAGGCCCGAACCTGCCCCTTCCCTCTCCCGCACTCTGTGCCGAGGCAGGGCTCACCCGAGACACCGATGTCGGACAGGACAGCCTTCTTGCGGTCTTTGACACTACTGATCTGGGGGAAGTAGACGTCCAGGGCCAGGTAGAGCAGGCAGGTGAGGAAGGCCAGCACGCCCACGGTCACGCCGTAGTTGCAGGCGTTGGGGTTGCGGTTGTAGATGCAGAACTCCTCGCCCTCCGAGGAGTTGTTGAGGTAGCCCTCGTTCACGATGGAGCCGAACACCACGATGGAGAACACCTGTGGGCACGGTGGGACTGGTGTGAGCCCCAGGCAAGCCCCCAGCCAGTGCCAGCCAGGGGAAAGCCACCTGTGTCTGTTAGTGCCAGGCAGGTGTCACGCAAACATTTCAGAGGGAGGCCGAGACAGGGAGGCAACCTGCCTGGGGTCACACATACAAGTGGGGTCAGCTGCTTCCATCCTTAGCTATAGGAACTAAGGACCGTCTCACCAGAGACAGAGCCCCATCTGCCACCCCCTAGCCAGAGACGTCTCCTTGGGCCCTGACACCAAGGCTCAGAGAGCCCCGGGACCTCCTGGGCTGTGAACCTGTCCAGGCCCCACCCAGGCTGCATCCTCTGGAGGGTGCACTGGGCAGCCCTATCCGAGCTTCCCTCTGTGGTGCTGTGGGTTGGCCCAGGGAGCGCGGTCGTGTTCTTGTCCCACCCCGCCCTGCTGCCAGGCCCTGGCAAGCGGATGGGTGATGAGTGGAAGAAACCCCAGCAGTCTCAACCCTGCCAGATGCCTGTGTACCATCTCATTTGGCTCAGCATCCCCTGCGACAGGGACGTGGTGTCAGGGCAGGCCACCAACGAGGCAGCCCTATCACCTGCCACCTGCATTTCAAGACTGCGTTCTTGAAGGCACAGGGCTTACGACTTGCTTCTAATGGACAAAATATGGTAAAAAGTAATGGAGCACCACGCGGAGTGTAGGTCACAAGCAGACCGTGGGTGCACGCTGCTCGGCACCCTGGCCTCTTCTCCCTGCCCACTCTGCCAGGAATTAGCTGCTTTATTCCTCTTTGCGGTGCTGGGGATCAAACCCAGGGCCTTGTGCACGACAGGCGAGTGCGCTACCACTGAGCTAGGTACTGGCCCTGCTTTTTTTGAGCTGCCGCATGTCTGAGTTCCCACATGGCTGGGACCTGATGGTAGGACCTGGCCAACAGTCAGCAGGGAACTGAGGCCTTCAGCTAGCAGCCCCAAGGGCAGTAAGTAAATGAAACTTGACACTAGGTTTGCCCTTACAGAACCATAAGATTAGACTGCGGACCTAGCTGACTGTGGCCACAGCTTTATAAGAAAGCTGGCAGCAGGGGCACCCAGCTAAGATTCCTGACCCACAACAGCTGTGAGATTACATGTTTTTTTCTCTTTTTTTGGCAGGGTCTTGCTCTGCAGTCCAGGCTAGTCCTGAACTCACTGTGTAGCCCAGGCTAGCCTCAAGCACATGGCTATGCTCCTGCCTCTGTGAATTACAGGTGTGTTCCACGAAGCCTGGCTTATGTGGTGCTAGGGAACTGAACCCCAGACTTTGCGCTTGCTAGGCAAGTCCTTTAACCACTGTGCTATTCCTCTAGGCCCTGTTCATTGCTGTAGGTCACAGTTTTGGGGAAATTCGTTACACAGCAATAGGTAATACATGAGCATCACTGGCATGTTGCAAACGAGAGATTAAGGCACGGGCGTCGACGAACGTGCTCAAAGTCACAACTGGCGCACGAGCATGCTGAGCTCCAGACCGCTCGGTCACGCTTCTGTGCTCTCTCCCTGGGCCAGGTGCCTCCTGAAAACCACGTGAGGATGAAGAGGCCCTGACCCAAGAGACACGCGCTCGAGAAATTCCAGCCCCTGTGACGACTGGAGACGGAAGCTGGAAAGGACTGCTGTCGTCCTTCATCCTTGTCCCCCAGGGCTTGTGCCCATGCTTTCTTTTCTTCTTTCTTTTTCTTTTCTTTTTTGAGACAGGGTCTCGCTCTGCAGCCCAGGCTGGTCCTGACCTCCCTATGGAGCCCAGGCTGGCCTTGGACTCAAGGCAATCCTCCTGCCTCAGCCTCCCGAGTGCCGGGACGACAGGTGTGTGTAGCTTACATGGTGCTGGGGAATCAAACTCGGGCACTTAGCACCTGACTTTAGTGCTTGCTAGGCAAGCACTTTAACCGCTGAGCCGTTCCTCCAGCCCCTGTTCCATGTTTTTTATAATAAGAAACTATAATTTCAATACGAGCGAGCCACAGATGATGCCCAGGAGGATAAAGATGGGGGGAAAAAAAAGAGAAATATTGCTAGTACAATTTCGTTCTTTCTTTCTTTTCTTTCTCTTTTTTTTTCTTTCTTTTTTTTTTTTTTGATACAGGGTCTTGCTCTGTAGTCCAGGCTGGTCCTAAACTCACTATGGAGCCCAGGCTGGCCTGGAACTCATCATGGCAATCCTCCTGCCTCAGCCTCCTGAGTGTTGAGATTACAGGGTCTGGCTTAACACTGTTTCTTAATCTGATTGACTGGAGGTGTCTATATAGTCATGTGCTACATAGGATACTCCGGCCACTGAGGGACAATATACATGAAAGTGGTCCCATGACGCTGCAGCCTAGTGACATCAGAGTGGCCTTAGTTTGCATAAGCATACTCCTTGATGCCTGCACAAAGGTAACACTGCCTAATGCCTTCTTACGATGCAGCCCCCCACTCAGCAATGCATACCACACCTTTTTGGACTCTATGACATGTATCTGCAACCACAATACACACAGAACAAATACACATTTAACGGGATACCTGGCAGAGAAGTACTTCCCTGACATGTTCCGAAATTTGGAGACCACTTGTTCATGACACTGTGTGTTAAGGATGATTGTGTCCCAAACATGCGCCAGCGGATGGTGGAGAAGCAAATCCCGGCACCAAACCAGGAAGCTGGTCCAGCCGTAAAGGGAACAGGGAAGGGAAGGAGCTGTAGCTAGGCAGCTGCCGCACCTGCCTAGCCAACGCAGGCCCTGAGCCGGGCGTGGCGGTGCACGCCTGTAATCCGAGCACCGAGAAGACGAGGGCAGGAGGGTGCCTGAGTCCAGGGCCAGCCTGAGCTACACAGTGAGTTCAGAACCAGCCACTACCTAGTGACACCATGCCATTAGAAAAAAAGAAAAAAAGGAACAAAGAAGCCAGGTCCTATAACACAGGTCTACAATCCGGCATTTTAGGAGCCTGAAGTAGGAGGACTGGAAGTTCGAGTCCAGCCTGGCCTGCGCAACTCAGTAACTTAGTGAAACCCTGTCTCCATATCACAAGTAAGGAAGGTCTAGGATACAGCTTAGTACGAAGGCCCTGGGCTGGATCCCCAGTTCCACAAACACACCCCAGAAACAAGGATCAAAGAACCAATACAGGCTACAGTGAGGATGAACCTTGAGAATAAGTGAGGAAAAAAAAAAAACATGTAATAAAAGCAGACACAGGAGGGTGGCAGAGCACATGCTTAGCCTGCCCGTGGTCCTGGGTTCCATCCTCAGGTCGCCACTGTACTTATGAGAGGCACCGCAGAGACAGGGACCGCAGAGACAGGGAGCACAGCAGGCGAGAGGCTACCAGAGGGTGGGCACGGGTGTGGAGTGACGGCTTAGGGGCACAGCATGCTTTTACGAGGTGATGAAAGAGCTTGAACCACAGGGAGGTGGTAGCTATGCAGCACTGCGAGATCATTAAATATTACTGAATTTACACTCCGAATGGCCAGCTGTACAGTAGGTGAAGTTTTTTTTTTTCTTTGAGGCAGGGTCTTGCTCTGTAGTCCAGGCCAATATCAAACTCACTCTGTAGCCCAGGCTGGCCTCCAACTCCAATCCTGCCTCAGCCTCCTGGGTGTTGGGATTACAGAGATGCGCTACCGTACCCAGCAGCTGGCCACCATTTAACAAAAGAAGAGGATCTGAGGCTGTCAGGGCACACATCTGCCAGTCCTGACCAGGGCACCATAAGGCGACGACCCTGCAGACCCGTGCCGGGCACCCGGCCCTCGGCTGCAGCACACCTAGGCTATGTGCGCTCTACATCAGCCCTCACAGCTGGGAAGGTGGTTCATAACAGCCCCGGTGAACACAGAAGAGAAACTGAGGCTGAGAAGTGAAGGCAACACTGGTATCAGCAGCAAGAGCTAAACTGCAGCCTGCTGGTCCTCTGCACGAAGCAAGGTAACACGCAGCCTCTGAAGGTGGCCCCGAGGAAGTGATGGCACCTTCTGAAGCCCAGGGGACCAGGCAGAGGGGCCAGCAGGGAGGAAGGCCGGAGGGCAGCGTCAGTGTGATTAGACAGCAAGACCCAGGCCCAGGGCAGCAGCCAGGGCGCAGCAGGGGAGTGACGCAAAGTCGGGACTTCAAAACCCACGTCAAAGAGAGTCCTGGTGTCCTGGCACCTGGAGGCGGGCTCCCGTGCTGGAAGCCTGGGCCGACTGCCCTTCAGCCCCTGTGCACTGTGAACCTGAACCTGGGCCGCACAAGTCCAAGGTTCCTATCTGAAAATTTCCAGGGCGGGAATCCGATGCCCAGTCCTGATAAACAGAACAGAAAAGCCCTTTCATTCAAGAATGATTTCAGACACAGAGGTGTCAAGTCAGACTTTCTGGATTCAAGTGTGAGGCCTGATGCTCCTTCTGTGTGGCCTCAGGCAAGTGATCTAACCTCTCTGATCCTCATATTAGCCCTCTATACAAATTAACCTGTCAGCTTGGGGTGTAGCCCAGTGTGGAACACATGCTTATCAGCGCGATGGCCTGGGTTCGTCACCAACACACACAAAAGATATCACAGCCACAGGAGGGGGAGGGTGGGAAGGCAGGTGGAGGCGCAGGCCTTGGGGACAGCCCAGGAGGAACCATCAGGACTGGGCCCTCCTGAGGGAGCGAAGCAGGAAGTCCTCAGAGAGGCTGGGAGCAAAGTGCCGGAGCCACGCGTCCCCTGGAGAGCAACAGGATCAGAACACTCTCAGTGGGACCGCGGCCACACTCGGCGGCACCAGCAGACGCCAGGCAGCGCGTTCACCCCAGGACACAGGTGTCTTGGCTCCTGGCACTGAGCCAGAGGGGCATCCATGTGGCCGAGGCCAGAGGCCCTCCTGTGGGGAGTGACCACATGGGGCAGGAGTCGGTCAGATGAGTCTCAGCAGGCTACTTGCCCAGCAGGTGACCTGGAGTACATGACTTAATCTCCGTGAGCCCCAGTAACAAGAGCAGGACCAAAGTCAGGGACACACTCAAACAGGAAACCGTGCAGGCAAGGGACGCGGACTGGAGGGAGCGCCACAGGACACAGGTTCAAATACTTACGACACTGATGGCAGAACCGCTAGCAAATATTGCTGGAATGGGGCGGCAGGAGTTCTGTGCTGGGCCAAGGAAGAGCCAGCCCTGCCCGGATCCGGGGACACGTGGCCTAGCCTCAGGAAGAGCAGGATGGATGCCAGAGGCAGGAAAAGGTCCTATGTGGCCAGGTGGGAAGAAAGGGCAGAGAGAGGCCAGGGAGTAGGCACGGGGGGGGGGGGGGGGGGGGGGGGGGGGGGGGGGGGGGGGGCGCGGACGCGGGAAGGGTAAGCAAAGCCGCAGGCTGTGCCAGAAATGGCGCCTTCAGGTGTGTGCAAAGTCACAGGGGACTGAGGGTGGGGCGGCCATGTGAGCGTCACCTAGCGGTAACGGTGGCACATTGTTCAAGATGGCGGATCTTTACATTTTCGCGCCATACCCGATCAGGTGACCAGACAGAGGCAGAAAGGAGGGAGGAGGGATTAGGATGTGACGTTGTGATAAACTTGGCCCTGAGTAATGGTGTTGTGATGAACGTGGCCCTGAGCCAATGCTTTAGACCTTCCCGGGAAGACTGTGAATCCCGCCAATGGGAAACGGTGGAGGGAGGGCCTTGCGAGTTAGGAAATAGGTCCCCCCCCCCACCATGCTTGGCGGTCTTTCCTCCACTTGCATGTGGGAAGGACACCCTTTTGCAAAAGGAAATTAAAGCCTCATACCCTGTCGTCCATGCCTCCCAAGTCCATCCTTTGTTTGGACAGGAAGATTGCTGCGCCGTTTCTAACAGCCAGGGCTGGCTCCGTAAATCACGAATCACGGCCACGTGTCATTTCCTGCCATCTCTGCCATGTAGCAGGAAGTTCCCTTGGGAGCCTCGAGGGCTGGGGGTCATGGCCCTGTGTGCACCCTGCCCTAGGCCTCTCCTGTTCGGTTCCCCAGCAACACATAAGCCAGGCGTGGTGGCACACACCTGTAATCCCAGCACTCGGGAGGCTGAGGCAGGAGGATTGCTGTGAGTCCAAGGCCAGCCTGGGCTCCGAAGTGATTTCAGAACCAGCCTGGGCTGCAGAGCGAGACCCTGTCTCAAAAAGAAAAGAAAGAAGCATCTGAATCATTTGTAGGGAAACGGATGCACCTTGAGACCATCATGCTTAGGCAAATGAATCGATTAACTGTTGTGTGGTTTCACTAACAGGAGAAACCACACCATAAAAAAAGTAAAAGAGAAATGGAACAAAGAAGGTAAGACGGTGAGAGAGCCAGGGGACGTAGGGAGTGAGGGGGGAGGAGAGAGGGAAGTAAAATGACCAAAGCGCAACACGTAAATAAAAAACCAAAAATTCAAAAGGCAGAACGTGCTGACAGACGCCATGTGGGGTGGGGGACGAGTGAGGACCCGGGGGTCTGGGCTCCATGACAGAGAGGAAGGAGAAGACACCTGGGCGTGGACAGGTGGAGACACAGGGTGCGGGGGCGGGCAGCACCTTGGAGGACGGCACGGCTCCCCTGCGGCCTCCTACAGCCCCACGGGACTCGCCTGCTCTGCACCCAGATTTAACTTCTCACTGAGCAGCTGTCTCTCCACCCTGGAGGGAGCACCCCCAAACAGGACGCAGGCCTCAGGTTTTTGCTGCGCTCACAGCGCGAGCCGAAAGGGCCTATTTTTGTGCCCAAAATATGTCTCCTACCTTCCAACAGGCCACTGCCCTGACGCCCATTTTTCAGCTGAGTGCAGGGCCCTGTCTGGGCCGCGCAGCTGACGGGGTGGCAGTGGCACCTGAACCCAAGTCTCAGGATCCGTCAAGGGTGCCCTGGGCCGACAGTGTCCCGGGGTGACTTACGGTGCCCAAATCTGCACAGACAGCAAGGAGCACGCAGAGCCGCGCGAGGAAACACCCGAGGACCGAAGTCCAACCAGAACAACATTCCACGGTGGCCACCCTGGCTCTCGGGGGTCCTCCCACTGCGAGGAGGGACAGGTCTGCAGAGCAGAAGGGGTGGGGGGCGGGGAGGACAGAGGAGGGTGCCTGGCAAGCACAAGCACAGGGAAAGCACCTCTCCCTCGAGCTACAGAAAATGGAGAGAGAAGAAGCGGCCCCAGGCCAGCCTGTCCTCATCTTCCGCCCTCTTTCAACCCAATGCTGAGTCTCTTCTAGAAACAGGTTCCAGATGCTGCTCCCTGCAGTTCCTCATCAAAGCCCAAAAACCAACTCAGAAGGAAGATCGAAACCGTGGAGGGCCAGGATCCCAGGATGCCGGTTTCACAGACGCAGAGAGGCAGAAGCCCCGGCAGTGCGGGCCCCGTGACCTTCCCCCAACACTGGCTCCTCTGTCCCCTGCCCGGCGCAGGCCTTCCTGGCCACGGCTGATGGCTTGCTCTCCCCTCCGTGCTGC
This sequence comes from Ctenodactylus gundi, assembly GCA_004027205.1. Classification (NCBI taxonomy): domain Eukaryota; kingdom Metazoa; phylum Chordata; class Mammalia; order Rodentia; family Ctenodactylidae; genus Ctenodactylus; species Ctenodactylus gundi. The sequence continues at coordinate 220,956 of PVKB01001591.1, forward strand.
CTCCACCTTCTCCCGCCTCCTCTTCCTCTTTCCCTTCCTTTTACACTGGGGGTGGACCAGGCGCCTTCACGCTAAGCTACATCCTTATCCCATTTCTGGTTTTTATTTTGTGACTAGGTCCCCGTGAGTTGCCCTGGCTGGGATGACAAGCACGTGCCCCAGCATCTGGCCCTGTTCCCAGTGCTGCCACCCGCCGGCCATGAACAACACCCTCTCACTCCTGGAGACGGTGCTGGGATGTGGTGACCCCAGCTGCCTCCCAGGGTGCCCACCTTCCAGTCTCCTCCCACCCCGGCCCTCCCGGAGGAGGCGTACTTCCAGTCCACCTCTACACAAGACTCTGAGAGAGCCGGCAGCCCCCTCAGGCCCTGAGGAACTGTCCCGGCAGTTGTCCAACCCATGGACGGAAACATGACCTGACCACATCCGGGGCAGGAGTCTCAGACCCCACCCACCCACAGAGGGGCCCCTGCAGTGACCTTCAGATGGAGACCATCAGCTGCCTCCCAGGCAGAAGCACCCCAAGCCCCGAGATCATCATGAGACCGAGGCGTCTCCTCCCCACCCCGCAGGGCAGGAGGGGCCAGGCCCATTTTCCTTGAGGACTGGCGGCGGAGGGGGCCCGGCAGGGCTGTGCACTGGGACTCGCTCTGAGGCTCCACGGACAGCTGTGTCCAGTCCCTGTGGCGACAGTCACTGCTCCACCAGGAACCTTCCAGAGACCTGGCTGTAAATGGCTTTAGAAAAATGTGAGATTTTACTATCTTCCGCCAAAACAAAAAAAGAGGCTAATTTCTGCGATGATAAATTACAGGGAGATGACACTTGGAGGCTGGGCCGTTCCTGCCGCAGAGCCTGAGCCTCTGCACCGGGCAGCTGCCTCCTGGAATGCCTGACTTCCCCTAGGTCTTCCCAGGCCCGGCCCTGCTCAACAGACCCATCTCAAGGGCACAGGCACCTCCTGAGGGAAGCCCTCCCACCAGAATCCCACACCTAAGGTGCTGCTTCTCTAAGCCCCAGGCAGCTTCTGGATTATCAGTGCGTAACCTCCTTCTCCCAGACCCAGAGGGAGGGTCAGGAAAGGCCCGAGGGCCCTGCCAGCAAGCCAGGAGCTCGGAGAACGTGCCTGCTCCTTAGCATCTTGGCTTGCATCTCCATGTGCACACACCTGAGCGCAGGCAGCCCACCCCCTACAAAGGGGGCTACAGGGGCCCCTCCCTGTGAGCTACACCTGCCCTTCTGCTAGGTCCTGCCCTAGTCCAGGTGCTGCCTCCCAGGCCCAGGAAGGGTGGCCATGCTCTGAGAGCGTCAGGGGCCCCTGGACAGGCCTGCACCCGTATGGTCACATGAGGGAAAGTGAAGCCAGCCCAAGGACATGTGACAGGGGTTCGGGCAGCCATGAGTGAGGCCTGGGGCGTGGGGGAGGAGGGTGGGGCTGAGCGCCTCTCCGGCAGCCTTGGCCGCGCTGTAAGGATGAAGCAGAAATCTGTCCCCGGCTGTGCCCCAGCCCCAGCGGCGGGTGGGGGGTGGGGGGCTTCACCGGGCAAGGGCAGAGCCAAGTCTCCCCAGGCGCTGAGAAGCGCCCACAGACTGCGCCCTTCTTCACCCTCCAGTGGCTGGGAAACAACAGGGAGTCCTGGAACCTCGTCAAAAAGGGGGTACACCGGCCTGGTGGTACCGGCCTGTAATCCCAGCACTCTGGGAGCCCGAGGCAGGAGAACTGCAAGTTCAAGCCCAGCCTGGGCAACTCTGTGACTTCAGGAGACTCTGTTTCAAAATAAATATTTCTAAAAATGGGCTGGGAATGTAGTTCAGCACGAAGGCCCTGGGTCCAATCTCCAGTACCAAAGTAAAATAAAAGGAAAAAAACAGAGATCCAAAGGGACTGACTTGACTGCCCCAGGACCCCTACCTGGTGGCAAAAGCACCTGCGTCCTTGTCCCCAAGACCTCCAACACTCCGGGCCCTGCTGCCTCTGTCCTGTTAGAGGCTAGGAGGCGAGGGATGGGACCATATCACCACCAGGGAAACAGTTACACACACCAACTGCCTGGGCCCAGTTTATACATGGGGCAGGATGTGGGGGCATGGCTCTACGGTTAAAACGCTAGCCTAGCATGCCCGAGGCCCTGGGGTCAATTCCCCAGCACCACACAAAGATTAGCGGTGCATGGTCTAACACATCTGCAACCCCAGCACTTAGGAGGCTGAGGCAGGAGGACTGCCATGAGTTCAAGGCCAGCCTTCAAGACTTGCCCAGAATATACAGTGAGACCCTGTACCCAGAAAGAGAGAGATTGAGAAATAAAAGGCAGCTGAGGCCCCGTGAGGCCGAGCTGGGAAGCAGGGCTCTGACTGGCCACTTTGGCCTGCTCCTCCCACGCCGGTGCCCACCAGCCTCTGCAGGCCTGACACTGGCCTGGCAACGGGGACGGGGCAGTGACATCATAACAGATGCAGCCCCTGCTCTCTAACCTACTCCCTAGGGCTCCCCCAGGCCTCCGGCCCCGCCACGCCTCCTCCTTCTCCACTGGGCTGGCTCTGGTCCTCTCAGCTCTAGCGTCACCTCCCTGTCCCTGGGGCCAAGCAGGGTCAACTGGGACCTGTGCCCACCTCCGTATGTTAACTGGATTCTTGGCCACATTCCCTCCACTGAACTGCGAGCCTTCCCGCCCCACAATAAGCACTGAACACACACTCGGCACCTAGATGACACAGGACAACAGGATGGCCACGTCCCGGGCAGTCTGGGTTCAGCGAGCGGACAGTCTGCACCGCACTGCCTGCCCCATGCTGCTGAAATCCATAATGACACCTGACTGCAGGACTGGAAGGTGAAGGCCACGGGTGACCTTGACAAGACGGAGAGGCAGTGAGGGCGCCTGAGTGAGAAGGCCGGAGGACCCTGGGGACATGGCTGCACACTTCTGACGGATCAGAGGAATGCAGAGGCAGCATCTGCCTGAGATGGGATAGCAGCCACCTGCAGAACGGGAAAGGGCAGGGAGGAAGGAACCTGATGGGGGAAAAGGAGAAAGAAGAGAGGGAGGGAGGGGAGGGAAAGGAGCTCGGTCCTTGAGCAGGTGAGAGGGACCGCATCTGGCCTGTGCCACCAAACAAGACGACGGCCTGGCGGACGGGCAGGGGCAGAGCAGCTGAGACGGGATTTACTTTAGCCGTGCCAGGTGGGTACAAAGAGGGGGGAAAGGGCCACAGGCAGCCATGGGACTACCAGGAGCCCAGGATGGACAGGAGACGGGGCACCACGTGGGTAAGGGCAGGGGACTCCGTGCCCAGGGCCAAGGAGCACAGGGGTCTGGTCAGAATGGGGAGCTGGGAAGAAAAGAGGGGCAGGGTGCAGGTAGCCTGGGGACAGCCCATGACAGGCTGAGGCAGGTGAGGATGGGACTGTGGACGAGGGGAGGCCAGAGTATGGGAAGGAACCGGACGAAGGCAGGACGGTGACCAGGGCCAAGGCAGGTGTGGTACTGGGGGAGGGTACTGAGACCAGGGGACAGAGCCGGAGCTGACCCAAAGGAGAAAGCAGCTGCCCCAGGTCGGCGTGAGGCCCACAGCTGGAGAAGAGAGTAGCAGTGGCTCTGGGGACCAGGTGGACCCAGCCCTGGCAAAGGGACACACAGGAGACAGCAGCCTTCCTGAGCAGCTGAGGATGGAAGATGGCAGGGGAGGGGACAGGTCAGGATGGTCAGGATGGCAGGGGAGGGGACAGGTCGGGTTACAAAGCAACTTACACAAAGGGGTCACAGCTTTGAGTAGGGAAGGGCTAAGGCCTCAAGGGTACCTCTTGCTGCAGCCTGGGTCTGTCCCCACCAAATGGCACCCTCTTCCTCCAGGGGCCCTTCCCTGGCACCTGTCCCCCACCCCCAGCAGAGGGGAGCAAGCAAAGCAGAAGCTTCCCCAGGAACAGGTGGACACTGCGGCCAGTGACAGGCCACCCCATCCACACATGTGCCTGGGCCCCTCTGCTGCAGCCCCCTCAGCACAAAAGGTAGTGCTTCTTTAAAGTCAGACCAAAGCTGGTGACACAGACTTGTAACCTGCAGTCTAGGCTGGTCCTGAACTCATTACGGAGCCCAGGCTGGCCTTGAACACACAGCAATCCTCCTGTTTCAGCCTCCTGAATGCTAGGATTGCAGGTGTACACCACCACGCCCAGCTTATGTTGTGTTGGAGAATCGAACCGAGGACCTAGAGCTTGGCAGGCGAGCTCTTTAACCACTGACCTATTCCGCCAGCCCCCATTGTGTATTTTTATTCATTTATTTTTGAGACAGGATCTCACTCAGTAGTCCAGTCTGGTCCTGAATTCACTACGGAGCCCAGGCTGGCCTTGGACTCACAGCAATCCTCCTCCTGAAGCCTCCCAAGTGCAGGGGTTACAGGCGTGTGCCGTCATGCCTGGCTGGTACGTGGCGCCGGAGGTTCCGACCCAGGGCCTCGGGCTTCCTTGGCAAGGGCTCTCCACTCACTGAGTTATACCCCTAGCTCCCGATCTCAAAATTAAAACCAAAATATAGGCTACGGTTCTCTGACAGAAGGGAAGGCAGCCACCAGCCCAATCTAGCTCTCCTCTTCTCTGACACTTGGGGAAACTGAGGCCCAGGTGACACTGGTGTTTTGCTCAAGCCACACAGGCGGCCGGGACCAGGGGCTGCCTCGGCATTCCCCACACCCTGCTTGCCTCCCGCCTACTGGACAGCTGGTTCTTCCGGTCTGGGCGCCCAGCGTGAGTCCTCCAACTGCCCGGCCACCTGCCTCTCCCTGCCCTCCCTCCCTTCCTCCTGGCTCTTCCTCCTCATCTTTGCCTCCAGTCTCTGTCCTCCTCCCCCGGCTGGCTTAACGGCTCCAAGGCGGTCGGTCGTGGCCCCCAAGGCTGGGGACTCCCTCAGGCTGAGGCTGCGCTCTGCCTTCCCAGCCATTCTCCAACCTCCCGGCCTCAGCTTCCACTTGAAGTAGAGATCAAAGAACCACGAGGACTGGTTTACCCCCCACAATAAACCCCAAAGCCTCCCATGTCACAGATGAGGAAACCGAGGCTAGGATGGGGGTTCCGAGGCCCCCTGTGATGGATCTGCTCTTGATGCTAAACCCCAGATTTTTTGCAGTCCTCACCTGCCCCTTATGCAAGGAAAAGCTGAAGGATTGGCAAAAACCTTGGGCCGGTACGTCCTTCAGGTCTCCCGGCTGCTGACCTGATCCCAGAACGGAGGTCGGTCTCACGCAGGTAGACGGGCCAGGAGGGGTCCAAGACGGTCAGGGGTAAGCGCCAAATCAGAGGTGACAGGGCCATGCCCAGTGCTGCACGAGGGCAGGCTGGACATGGTCTCAGGGCCACACTTCTCCCAAGGACCCTCCAAACCAAGCCTAGCGGGAGTGCTGCAGGCCAGGCTCCACCCGTGGCTCCGACAGCCCCAGGCCTCGAGCCAACGGCAGTCACCTCTCCAGGCCGATCTTTATACTTGTCATCTGCAGAATGGGGGCAAAGATACCTCCCCTACGTACAAAGGCCTTAAAAGACAAACCTCGGGGGAAGGGGGACAGCTCAGCGGCAGAGCAATGCTCAGCACGTCCAAGGCCATCCCCAGCACCAAAATAATAACAATACATAAAACATAAGCCTTGGCCAGGCCTGGCGGCGCAGGCCTGTGATACCAGCACTCTGGGGCTGAGGCAGGGGAGCAGTGAATTCGAGCCCAGCTAGCACAACCACAATAGCAAAAAGTTCAAGTCCAGCCTGAGCGACTAAATAAGACCCTATCTCAAGATAAAATTAAAAATACGGGCTCGTGCTGTAGCTCAGTGTGAAGGTCCTGGGCTTGATCCTCAAAACACACAAACAAAAATCTGAAAATGGCAGAATTTCTACACTTTGTTTTGCCAAAGTAAAAGAAACCCTCTTATCAGCCAGCACTAATACTCTTTCCACGAAGTCAGTTCAGCCCCCAGAAGAATACAGACTGGAGAAAGGGCTCTGCAGTTAAAGGCTAAGTCAAGCCCTAAGTACCCAAGTTGACTCCCCAGCACCACATAAACATCAGCAGGAGGTGATGTTACACGCCTGTAATCCGAGCACCCAGCATGCTGGAGGCTGAGGCAGGATCTCTGTGGGTTCAAGATCAGCTTGGGCTACATAGCGAACTGTCTCAAAAAAATTTTTTTTAATTTGAGATGGGATCTCACTAAGTTACCCAGGCAGGGTTCAAATTTCCTGCCTCAGCTTCCCAGAGCGGTAAGATGACAGGTGTGGCCACCATTTTTCAAAAAAAAAGCTGAAGAAAACACAGTATTATACTAACTACTGCCCTCCGTAAGGGGTGGTACAGCATGTGATTATTTTTCCTCTAGTTTTCTCTATTGTGGTAAAATATGCATAGCGTGAAATTTACGGGGGACCCCTCCCAGACAATGGGAGCTTTTACCTCTCTGTCTTTCCTTTCTAAATAAAGACCTATTCTACAACTGAAGAAGAAACGGAAAGAAAAGAAATTTACCATGTCTCTGCTTATCTACTTCCTGGACTTGTTACTGTAGCACTGGGCATGGAACCCAGAGCCTTGCCCCAGCTTGGCAAGTTCCAGCCCCGTCTCCCCTACACCTAGGAGTGCAGTTCAGTGTGGTTTTTTTGTATTTCCCAAGAATCAGCGGGCTTTACCTTAACGATCAAGGAAAAAGCTTATTTATTTTATCTATATTTTTTAAGGTGCCAGTGAGCATGTGTCGGATGTCTCCATTCAGGCAAAGGTAGATAGTGCCCCTCTGTGCCAAGGTGACCAGGGCTCGGGTGGGTGGACACGAGCACCGGTGAGGGCCTGCTCTTTAACCCTTCTGTCCTTTGGATCCCGAAATTACAGGATTGCGCCCTCCCTGCCTTGGAGACAGAACTTGGGTTCCAGCGCTCATCTACCACTTTGATTCTCAGTCAGTGGGGGCCAGCTGCTTGGCCTCTTGGCGCCTCCTTCCCTCCAGTCTTGGGGACCTAGCTGGGGATCACGTGCTCCTGCACACAGTGGGTGCCCTGGCTTGTGATTTCTTCTTTCTCCAGCTTGGAATGTCCTCCCCGCTTACCTGACTAGCCAGCTAAGCCCTTCTCACCCTGCCTGGCCCAATCTGACCTCCCTTTCTCCAAACAGCTCCTCCCAGTCCACAGCGAGGAGACCCCTCCTCCCTCTCTCCCGGGGGACTGTGGGCTCCCTGAGCACGAGTGCTGCGCCTGAGTCACGCCAGCTTCCCTGAGGGCTTAGCAGACTCAATAAAGCTCTGCTAAATGAAGCTATCACAGGCAGAAATGACCCAAGCCGACACACCAAACGAAAAACGCTGAACGCTCACACACCCTCACAAAACCATTGGCTTCGCTTTCCGTGCCAGAAGCTCTCAGTTGGCAAACCTGAGCAGTGCACGCGCCGGCCTCCCTCACCCAGCAGCATAGGTGCCTGGCCAAGTCCCCTGGGAGCTGGAGGCTATCACCGATGAACAAATTCAGCGCCACAAACCCTTGTGGAAGTGCTGGGGTGCAGGGACACACAGTCATAGAACCAGGTTTCCCGGTCCCAAGAAGTCTCTCCATCTGGGGACCATTTAAACCTGGTCACCCTTTCGGTGCAGATAAAGGCAGGGTAGCTCCCTTCTGCTCTGGGGGTCCACAGGTACATACCCAGGCTGCCCCACCACTAGCCCCTACTGTGGCACTGCAGCCCGGGAGCCCCATGAGCCATTCCCTCCCCCACCCCAGCCCAGAGCCCAGCAGGCTCTGTTCCCTTGGGTTTCCCAAGCCACCCGAACCCCTTTCTCTACACTCAGATGCTGGCCCGTCCTCTCCTCCAGAGCTGAGCAGGAACCCTGGCTTCCCATGGGCTGCAGGTCCCCAGGGCCTCTCCGCTCCTCACTGCGGGGAGAGGACCTTCCTTCGGGACAGCCCAACACTTGGGCCTCACAGGCGTCCAGGTATGTGCTGGGGGAAGGTCTGTTACCACTTCATGAAATGTTGGGGCCCCAGGGGGCCTCAAGGAGGCTCTTCCCAACCTGGCTACGAACTGGGAGGCTGAGGCATTCCAGAAGAGGTGGAGCGCCCCACCTCAGGCCTGGGGTCCTCGATGCCCGTGAACACTTCCTGGGTGGCTCCCAGCCCAAGGTCACACGGCCCAGGAGATGCAGTTCCCGGGGAAAGCCTGGTCTCCGGCTCTGGCCTCGGCGCTCCACACCGCCGTGCTCAGCAACACAGCCCGCGTCCCCTGCCCTGTCCTGTCCCATGCCCGCGGCGGTCACCCCTACGAGATAATCCACGCCCTGATCGCTGCTCAGAAAAGCCACCCGAACCCGGCTGCGTCCCGAGGGTCGCGCGCGCCCGGGCGCTAGGTGCCCAGATTCGGCCTGGAGGTCACGACGATGCGGGCGGAGGGGCACGCGAGGGGCGCGGAGGACAGGGACTTCGGCAGCGGGCACACTCGCCAGAGCCCGGGACGGAGGAAGCGGCCACGGCCGGCCGGACACCCCACGCCAGCCGGGCCTGCAGGGGTTGGGGTGTCAGGGTACGCCGACCCCGCCCGCACCGCACCCCAGCCGCCCGGCCCCTCCTTACCCAGGACACGACGCGCAAGAGGGTGTGCGGCTGCCGGGCCAGGGTGTAGGGGTCAAAGGCGCCGCCGGCTTTGCCAGCTCCGTACGCACCCCCTTCCATCGTGGCTGCACCGCGCGGCGCCCCCCGCTCGGCGCGCGCCGCCGCCTTGCGCGCGTGCGCGGCGCCCCCCCCACCGCGCGCCGCCCGCCCGGACCCAGCGCTCCGCCACGGGCGACGTGCGCGGAGGACGCGGCGCGCGCGGGGGGGGACGGCGCGGCGCGCGCCCGGGCTCGCGAGGACGCGCGTGCGGCGGCCGCGCGCGCTCGGCGCTGGCGCTGTGACCTCTCTGCAAAGCGCGGGGCGGAGGTGTGTCCGCAAACCCGGACGTGGCCCGCCCCCGGGCGCCCTCCGCGCCGCAGCTCCGCCCCAGCCGGCTTCCTTATTGATTTAGCCGCCGTTTCCTGGCACCCTGTCTGCGCCAAGTAGTGGAGCCGGCTGCGCCAAATCCTGCTCACGGGGCGCAGGACGCGGTCGGCGCCGCTCGAGCACTCATTAAATGAATGATGAACCACGAAAAGTAACCCTCTTGCAGAGCCCGCCGTGGCGGCCCGCCGCCGGGACCAGCTTCGCACCTGGCTGTTTGCATGACGTCATGTGTGTCCTGGGCTTGGGGCATCACCACCCCGACCCGCAGTTACCGGGCACGCGGACGCATGCTGAGCACACGCAGTAAATCCTTTGCGAGGCTGCCTCTCCCTCCTCAGCAGCCTGCTGCTGGCCTTAGCACAGTAATTAATTACGTAAGTATCTGTTCATGTCTCCTGGCTACTCCGTGGGCTCCCAGGCAGTAGGGGCTCAATACATTCACGCCAGCCAGCATCCCTCTGTCACCTCTTGGCGGGCAGCTCCACATTTTTGGAAGCAGAGGCCAGATGGACGTCTGCAGAGGCCTTTTGCCACCCTGCTGTCCTATGGCAGTAACGATCAGTGCAGAGGAAACGTCCTGGGGCCTGAGCGCACCTCTCAGAAATGGTACCTGGGCGAATGTCTGGTTCCGGCTCAAGGGATAAGTGTTCATGCTTTCCCAGACCCTGTGCTGAGTTTAATGCAGCAAATCTGTGAAACGGCTACCACGATTCTGAAAGTTCTAGAAGAATACATGAGAACTTGTGACCTCTGCCTACCTTTAATTACAAAACCCACACCATGATCCACCAAAAGAACAACTGATAAATTCATGTTTACCCAAATTAAGAACTTCTGCTCTTTGAAAGACATTGCAAAGACAAAGTATGAAACTGGTATGGGGAAGTGGTGCTGCCTGTCTGCACTCCTGGCTACCAAGGAGGCTGACACAGGAGGATGGTGAGTTTAAGGCCAGCATGGACAGCACAGGGAGGCGTTGCCCGGGAAAAGAAAACGAAGACAAGCAACAGTCTGATAGCAAATATTTGCAAAGCACACGCGCACACACACACACACACACACACACACACACATCCCCCCCTACTGGGGGCAGTATTGGGAATTGAACCCAGGGCCATTACACTGAGCGACATCCCCAGTCCTTTTTAAAATTTATTTATTTATTTATTGAGACAGGGTCTCACTCTGTAGCCCAGGCTGGTAACTGAACTCACTACGGAGCATAGGCTGGCCTTGGATTTGGCAATCCTCCTGTCCCAGCCTCCTTAGTGCTGGGATTCCAGGCGTGTGTCACCATGCCTAGCTTTATATTGTGTATGCTATGCAAGCACTTTAGCCACTGTGCCATTCCTCCAGCCCTCCAAGTCATTTATTTTAACTTTTTTTTTTTTTTTGAGGCAGAGTCTCAATAAGCTGCCAGGTTGCCCGGGCTGGGCTCAAACTTGTAATCCTCCTGCTTCGCCCTCCCAGAGTGCTGGGATTTACAGGCATGTACTACCATACCTGGCTGTAAAGTGTATGTCTGGCCGGCTCACTGTGCACCTCCACACTAGGCTTTCCTTTATGTGGCATTCTTACAAAGGCTATCAGGACAGGAAGAAAGGTCTGTGGTGACCACAGACTTAGGTCATATGAGAAGACCTACCACGGAAGGAAACCCAGGGGCAACGATGGAATTATTCTACATCTTACATATAGCGATTGTGCACAATTACACTGATTATTAATTTGCTAATAAAATCAATTGTATTTTAATAAAATTTGAAGTACATTTGCTAAAACGTACAGGGCTGTCCATTAAAGAGCGATTTTCACTGTATACAAATTCTATCTTGGGGATGAGAACATCGCTCAAGGGTTAAAGTGCTTTCCTTGAATACACAGGGCCTTGTTTGGAATAAAGATTAGCTGGGTGTGGTAGCATATGCCTGTAATACCAGCGAGAGGATTACAATGAGTTCATGGCCAGCCTGGGCTCCATAGTGAGTTCAGCACCAGCCTGGACCGCAGAGTGAGACCCTGTCTCAAAAACTGTTTTAAAATAAATTTTATCTTAATTTTGTCAAAGTGGAGAGGCGGGCCTGAGTGCAATGGTGTTTACAACTAACCGATTACAAACGGTTGCATGTTTCTTGGTTCCTTCTCTGTGCCCACTGCTTTAGTTGACTAGCCTTGGAAGTAACTGGAGGAAAAGGTCAGGCCTGGTCACATACAGCTGTCGCCCCAGCACTCTGGAAAGCAGGGGGATTGCAGATTGAAGCCCAGCCTGGGCAATTTAGGACTTAGAGAGAGAACTTTTCTCAAAATAAAAAAAAGGAGCGGCTAAGGTACATGCAGAAAAATGAGGCTGGAACCATGTCTTTCCCTATGGACCAAATCAAATAAAAATGGATCAAACTACTTACACATTGAAATGAAACCGCCAAACCTGTTGGAAGAAAAAAATGGACAAAACTCCTGAAAACACAGGTGTAGGCAAGGATTCTTTTTTAATAAAACACCCACAAGCACATGAGATAACCCCACCTGGAATCAACAAACAGGATTATACTAAATTAAAAGGCTTCTGGGGCTGGAGGAATAGCACAGCAATTAGAGCACTTGCCTACCAAGCATAGCTAAGTTGATTCCCCAGCACCACATAAACTGGGCAAGGAGGAGCACACCTGTAATCCCAGCACTCAGGAGGCTGAGGATTGCCCTGAGTCCAAGGCCAGCCGGGGCTACATAGTGAGATCAGGACCAGCCTGGGCTACGCAGTAAGACTGTCTCAAGAAAGAAAGGAGAAAAGAAAGAAAGACAGAGCTTCTGCATAGCAATGGAACCAATCAACAGATTGATGAGAGAACCGATAGAATGGGAAAAAATTGTTGCCAGTCAATTCTCAGACTGTTATCTAGAATATAAAAATAAATAAAAAATTAAACCTCCCAAAATAAAAGACCTAATTTAAAAATGGGCAACTGAAATATAAAAAGACAGTTCTCAAAAGAAGTCCAAATGGTCAACAAATACTTGAAAAAAGGTTCAACATCTTTAGACATCAGAGAAATTTCAATCAAAACACTGAGGTTCCATCTAATTCCAGAAAGAATAAGTAGTATCAAAATTCAACAAAACGAAACAAAACACAAATGCCTGGATGGAGGAATCATAGCACAGAGATTTAGGATTTTAGAGAGACCTTGTCTCAAAATAAAGCATAAAAAATAGGCTGAGGTACATCTAGGCCCTGAGTTCCATTCTCCAGCATCACATAAACCAGGCACGGTGGCACACACCTATAATCCCTGCATCCAGGAGGCTGAGACAAGAGGATTGCTGTGGGTTGAGGTCAGCCTGGGATACACAGTGACATCAGGGCCAGCCTGGACTTCAAATCGAGATTGTCTTAAAAAAAAAAAAAGGGACTTAAGGAATAGTTCAGTGGCTAAAGCATTTGCCTAACAAGCTCAAGGCCCTGGGTTCAATTCCCACATTAAAGTTGCCGTGAATTTAGGTCAGCCTGGGATCCATAGTGAGTTTAGGACCAGACTGAACTACAGAGCAAGACCCTGTCTCAAATAACTAACTAAATAAATAAATAAATAAATAAGATAAAAAACAGCAAAAAATGCTGGCAAAGTTATAGGGAATAAGGAATGAAAACAGACCTATCCCATTCGATCCTGCCACACCTCTTCAGGGGATCTTCCCAAAAGAGTTCCAGTCCTCATACAGCAGTGATACATGCACACCCATGTTTATAGCACCTCCATTCATAGTAGCCAAATCCTGGAAGCAGCTGATACGTCCATGAAGAGGTGGTATATTTATACAGTGGAGTACTACTCTGCCATAAAGATAAATTTGAATCATTTGTAGGACAATGGATACACTTTGAGACCATTGTACTTAGCAAAATGAATCAGACACAGATTAAATATCTCATGAAAGTTTTTTTCTTTTTTTCTTTTCTTTTTTTTTTTTTTTGAGACAGGGTCTCGCTCTGTAGCCCAGGCTGGCCTTGGACTCAGGGCAGTCCTTCTACCTCAGCCTCCCTAAAGCTGGGACTACAGGCGAGTGTCCCCACGCCCAGCTTATGTGGTGCTGGGGAACTGACCCTGGTACTTAGTGCTTGACTTAGCGTTGGCTAGGCAAGCACTTCCACCTCTGAGCCATTCCTCTAGCCCCCAAGATATTTAATCTGAGAAAACCAGTAAAAAAGTAAGAGATGGGAGACAGACGTGGAGAGGGGAAGGGGATGGTGAGGGGACGGGGAAAAGGAACAAAAATGATCAAGAGGTAATATATAAATGAACATACATCTCCAAAAAAAATGGGCTGAGAATTTAGCACAGTCCGAGGGTTTTGGGCTCAATCTCCAGTATGGCAGGAGAAAAAAAAAAGGGGGGGGCCTAGAGTCCCAGCATGCTGGGAGGCAGAAATAGGAAGATCACAAGTTTGAGCCCAGCCATAATTTAGCAACTTGGCAAGACCTTGTCTGGAAATCAAAAATCAAAAATGGGCTTTGTGCCTAGCAAGCTCAAGGCCCCGAGTTCGATTCCCCAGTGCCACATAAATCTGGTCATGGAGGCGAACGCCTTTAATCCCAGCATGCGGAAGGCTGAGGCAGGTGGACTGTCCTGAGTCCAAGGCCAGCCTCAGCTATAGAGGAAGACCCTGTCTCAAAAAGAGAAAAAAGGTAGGGCTGGGAGTGTGGCTCAGCTGTTAAAGTGCTTGCCTCTTCCAGTCCCACAGCTAATTTTTATATGTTGCTAGGGATTGAACCCAGGGCCTTAGCAATGAGATACATTCCTGGCTTTAAAAAAAAAAAAAAGCAAAACAAAACAAGAGAAGATCTGGCTAACTCACTAAAACTGCCCACGCTGGGCTTGACCGTTTGCTTCTCCTGCCTCAGCCTCCCAGAGGACGGGATGATGGACGGTGCCTGCATCCCTGGTGAACCACTTTACACGGTTCATTGTAAACTACAGAAACCCTTTCCCTGCAGTCTGTATTTCTGTGTCAGCAGTGAGACCGAAAGAAGTCAGGCTGAACTTTGGAGGGCCAGTCTTTGCCCCGCCCAGAGCTGCCTGGGTCCTACAGCGATCCGCCCGGAGATCCCGCACCCTGCGCAGTCTGAGGGGCCTTTGCTGCCTCCCTTCTGCCCCCTTGAGGCCACTGGCTTTTCTGCTGTTAGTTCTAGACCTGTGAGTTTCCAGGGCAGTGGGGAGATGCACATAACCCTAACATTAACCCCAAGCCCAGCGATGAAGGCCATCATTACAATCTTGAAAATGTGCACAGGGACCTTTCTGAATTGCTGTTTGGAGATGTGTTTCTACAGCACAGGAAGAACACTTGACAATAGAGTCCTTCCAGGCAGCAAAGAAACAGAACAGAGGGCTGGATGAATGGCACAGTGGTTAAAGTATTTGCCTTAGCAAGCACAAGGCCCTGAGTTCAATTCCCCGGCACCACACGCATCTGGGCATGGTGGCGCACACCTGTAATCCCAGCACTCGGGAGGCTGAGGCAGGAGGACTGCCGTGAGTCCAAGGCCAGCCTGGGCTCCACAGTGAGCTCAGGACCAGCCTGGGCTACAGAGCAAGACCACCTCTTGAAGCAGAGGTGCATCCCTGTAATCCCAGCACTCCGGGATGCTGAGGCAGGAAGATCCCAGGTTTAGAGTGGGTGACTTAGTGTCTTAGCAACATCCTGTCTCAAAATCAAAACTAAAGAGGCTGGAGGTATAGCTCAGCGGTTAAAGCGCTTGCTTTGCAAGCACAAGGCCCGGAATTCAATTCCCCAGCACCACACAAAGCCGGGTGTGGTGGTGCATACCTGTAATCCCAGCACTTGGGAGTCTAAAGAAGGCAGACTGTCCTGAGTCCAAGACGAGGCTGGGCTGTAGAGCGAGACCGTGTCTCAAAAATAAAACAAATGAATGAGAGAATGAAAGACCACCCTGGGTTTGATTCCCCATACCATAAAAGCTGGGTGTGGTGGTGCACACCTATAATGCCAGAACTCGGGAGGTTGAGGCCTGGTCCTGCTTCAGCCTCCCTCAGCCATAAAATTTAGGAGATTGCCAGATGTGGTGGTGCATGCCTACAATCCCAGCAGTTGCGAAGCTGAGTCAGGAGGAGTACCAGGAGTCCCAGGCCAGCCTGGGCTTTATGGTGAGGGCAGGACCAGCCTGGACTACGGAGTAAGATCCTATATCTTCCCCTACCACCACCACCAAAAAAAAAAGAAAAGGATATATTGAGTGGGGCTGGGCGAATGGCACAGTGGTTAAAACACTTGCCTTGCAAGCATAAGCCCCTGAGTTTGATTCCCCAGGAGTACATAAACTGGGCATGGTGGCACACGCCTGTAATCCCAAAACTTAGGAGGCTGAGGTAGGAGGGTTGCCATGAGTCCAAGGCCAGGCTGGGTCACATAGTGAGTTCAGGACCAGCCTGGGCTACAGAGCGAGACACTGCTTCATAAGAGTATCTTTATCACTTTCACTTTTCTTTCTCCTTCCTGTCCCCTCACCATCCATATCCCCTTTTCCTCTCCATAAAGTCTTTTACTTTCTTCCATCTTTCACTTTACTATGGTTTGGTTTTTCTCACATTAGAGAAACCATGAGATATTCTGCCTTCTGTATTTGATCCCTTGTGCTAGGCACGATGAACTCAAGGCATATCTATTTTCCTACCAATGACTCAAACTTACCCTACGGCAGAGCAGTACTCCACTGTACAGGTACACCACAGCTTCCTTATCCGGTCATCTGTTGGTGGGCATATCGGCTGCTTCCAGGATTTGGCTGTTATGAGTTGTGCTGCTATAAACATGGGTGTGCATGTGTCATTGCTGTACGAGGACTAACTCTGCTGGGAAGATTCCCACAAGACGTCCCACGGGGTCAAATGGGATATTATCTTCAGTTTTTTGAAGAATCTCCTTACTGCTTTATGGCTATAATGGCTATATCAGTTTACAGTCACCAGTAATGTAGGAAGGTTCCTTTTTCTCCACATCCTCACCAGCAGTTTTTGTTTCCTGAGTTCTTGATACCAGCCATCCTCACTGGGGTTAGATGGAGCCTCAATGGGGTAGATGGATGCATTTCTCTGGTGGCTAAAGAGGTTAAACATTTTTTTTTCACATATTTACTGGACATTCAGAATTCTTTTTTTAAAAAGTTAAAATTACTGGACTTTTTCTTTTTCTCCCACCATTTTTATTAATATATATATGCAATACATAATGTTTACAATGAACTTGAGTATTTTGTGTATATGAATATCGCATCAATATTACAATCCCTTCCCCTCCCCCTTTTTGGTCCTCCCACACCCTCCCCATACCCCCCAACTCCCACTATCACACTCATTTGGTTCTATAGAATGCCTGTATTCTGGGTTTCCCAAATCAGAGAAAATATGCAATATTTAACATATTTAATCTTTTGCATCTCTCTCGCTTTAGCACTCAAATCACCACTTATTAGTTCAGTTTATAGAATGGGCTGCGGTGGCCATATCTTGATACCTCTCCTCTAGGTCCAGCAGAGTCCTTTATTGGGGTCATCTGCCTAAAGTTCTTTTTCTCTGTATCTTACTATATCTTTGTTGAGATTCTTTAACACGGCCTCACCCGCCAGTCCACATAAGAAGAGAACTTTAACAAAGAAATTCATAAAGCTAGAAAACATGAGAAAGAAAAACAGAAAAGTTAAATTTCATATTCCTTAACTGAGTACCGAAAGGTAAATGTTTGTACATTCAAAAGACATCGAGGTTGTCATTGCACACATCAGTTTTCTTAGAATAAACTTACATCCAAGGCCAAATGAGTGAATTGCTACATTAAATGAGCTTAAGTCTATATCAAATTGCTACAATAAATGAGCTAAAATCTGTATCACTTAAGTATACCATACTTAGAGCAATAGTTAAGAGTGGCATGCTTAGGTATTTAAAATTTTTTTGAACTTTCACAAATTATTTACTCACAATTTACAAATTACTAACATTTTGCCAGATTTGGTTTATCATTTTACCTACCTATCCATCCCTAACCTCATGCACACATATTTTTTAAAGATTTTATACCAATTCCCTATGTTGAATATGATTATGTTTTGCAAACTTATATACTATTAAAAACAATAATTATGGGAGAAGATTCACAGATTTTATGAGACAGTTGGTATTGTTTTAGAAGGATACCAATCAAATGATTCAGATACCAGTCTATTTTTTGGTCACACTTTCTCTTTATATGCTTCCTTTCCACCATGATTTTTGGTGCTACTTATTTCTGTCTCTCTCAAAGATTCCTTCAAGTATTTTTTGCAATGCTGGGCTGGTGGTCGCAAATTTCTTTAGGGATTCTTGGTCATGAAAAATTCTTCTCCTTCAATTTTCAGGGATAATTTTGCTGGACACAAAAACTTGCATTGACACTTGCTGTCTTTCAAAGCTTGAAAGATCTTGCTCTAGGTTCTCCTAGCATGTGAAGTCTGCATTGAAAAATATGTAGTAATTCGAATGAGTTTGACATGGTAGAATAATGCCTGTTTTTCTCTTGCTACTTTTAATATCCTCCCATTTTATTTCTGAGGTTTTGATTATGTGTTGTGGCGAGTCTGAATATTCAGACTTCTGAGAAGTGTCTATTCATGTCAATTGTCCATTTTTTGATAAGGTCTTCTATTTCAGGGGGTGCTAATTTTTTAAGGTTTTTTTTTTTTGAGACAATGTCTCACTCTGTAGCCCAGGCTGGTCCTGAACTCACTGTGAAGCCCAGGTTAGCCTTGGACTCATGGCAATCCTGTTTCAGCCTTCCAAGTGCTGGGATTACAGGTGTGCGCTACTACACACAGCTTATGCGATGCCAGAGAATTGAACTTGGGTACTTACAGCTTGAAGTAGCACTTGCTAGACAAGTGCTTTAACCACTGAGCTATTTCTCCAGCTCTTCAGTTCTTTCTATATTCTTAATAATAGTCCTCTGTCTGAGTAGTAGTTGCCAAATTATTTCCCATTCAGTGGGTGCTCTCTTCACTCTGATTGTTAATTTTGCTGTGCAAAAGATTTTTAATTTCATATAAACTCATCTGTTGATTTATCTCACGTACTTCAGGTGTTTTAGTGAAAAAAAAATCCATACCTATGCTCATGTCTTCAAGGCTTTTGCCTAGATTTTCTTCTAGTAAGTTCAGTGTTTTCATTTTAATGTCTGTGTCTTTGATCCATTTTGATTTGATTTTGGTGCATGGTGAACGATGTGGGTCTAGTGTAATTCTGCATGTGGTTAGCCAGTTTTCCCAGCACCATTTGTTAAAAAGGCTATCTTTTCTCCAATGTATATTTTTGGCCCCTTTTTAAAGGTCAGTTTGCTGAAGGCACTCGGGGATGCCTCTGCATCCTCAGTTCCATTCCATTGACCTGCCTATTTCTGTTCCAGTGCCAAGTGGCTTTATCACTGCAACTCTGTGGTATGACGTGATGTCTGGTGATGTGTCTTGCTTTTGCTTTGTTGCTTAGGTTTGTTTTGGCTACTCTGAGTCTCTTCTGGTTCTATATAAGTTTTTGGATCATTTTTGTCTAGTTCTGTGAAAAATGCTGGTGATATCATCTGAGATTGCATTGAATCTGTCTATCAGTTTAGGTAGTATGTTCATTTTGACAATGTTGGTTCTGCCTATAGAGAAACAGATTTTTCTTTTTTAAGACAGCATCTCTCTCTGAAGGCCAGGCTGCCCCTGCACTCACTATGGAACCTAGGCTGGCCTTCCCTGGCAATACTCCTGCTTCTGCCTCCCAAATACTGGGATTATAGGTATACACCACCATGCCTACTTTATGTGGTACTAGGGAATCAAATCAAATCAAGGCCTTGTGCTTGCTAGCAAGCAGCTTAACTGCTAAGCTACATGTTCAGCTCTTTTTCAATTTTCTAATATTCTCAATTTTTTTCAGAATACTGTAGTTTTCATTACAGAGGTCCCATATATAGAGGTCCCATATTTGGGGAACTACAGGGTCTGCACATCTGTAGTACAACGGACAATCCCCACCCTGGGAAAACTACTTTTGTGATCCTGGTAGGAATCTTCCCTCCTAGGCAAGTATTCTTCACCTGATTAGTTATTTTGATTCCTGGCTATTTAGTTTATTTTTAAGATAGTCTTGCTCTGCAGCCCAGGCTGGTCCCGAACTCCCTATGGAGCCCAGGCTGGCCTTGGACTCACAGCAATCCTCCCGCCTCAGCCTCCTGAACAGATTCATGGCAATCCTCCTGCCTCAGGCTCCTGATCACAGGCTGCACCACCATGCCCAGCTTTTGTGGTGCTAGGGAAATGAACCCAGGGCATTGAGCTTGCTAGGCAAGTGCTTTAACTGCTGTGCCATTCTTCCAGCCTCGGTATTTAATTTTCTTTGAGGCTACTGTGAATGGGATTTCTCTTTGTGTTTTTCATTGTTGCTGTGGAGGAATGGTATTGATTTTTGTGTACTATGTGTCCTGCAACTTGGCTGAATTTGTTTATTAGTTTATGAGTCTTCTGGTAGTTCCTGGGGCGCTTTATATAAAGGATCATGTCATCTGCAAATAAGAACAGTTTGATTTCTTTCTTTCCTATGTGCATTCCTTTTATTTCACCCTTTTTGGGGGAGGGGAGACATGGTCTCACTCTCTACCCCAGGCTGGTCCTGAAGTCACTTTGTAGCTCAGGCTGGCCTTGGACTCAGGGCAATCCTCCTGCCTCAGCCTCCCAAGTGCTGGGATCAAAGGAATGCACCACCACACCTGGTTTATGTGGTGCCTGGAAATCGAACTGAGTGCCTTACACTTGCTAAGCCAGCACACTAACTGCTGTACCCCTGTACTACTATTCCTGCCCCAAGAAAGAAACCCTGAGACCACTAAGACTTGGTGTAAGTGCTCCTGCCACAAATCTGAGGATGCCCAGCCTTTCAGCCATTGCTAGCACTGCCTCGAGCCCTCCGGACTAATCTACACCGTCAGCCAGACCCAAGGGACCTCAGTTGGTGCCACCTGGAAAAGAATCACTCATCAGTGTCCTGCCCCAACTCCCGCAGCACATCATGACGGAGTAAAATGGCCGGCTGTCGGCTGGAACCACTAAAGAGTAATTGGTTATGCAGCAAAACATAGCAACTGTTGTAAGTTCAGCAGTCAGTTCCGCATCAGACCCAGAGTCACGCAGATAAAACCTAAGAAGGAAAACCCACACACCCAAAAACAAACTGGGGTAGACACGGCGAGATAGCTGAAGCCCTGGGCACTGGGTACCAGGTCCCACAGCCACCGCAGCCGCGGCTTCCGTAAGGTAGTACAGGAAAAAAAAGGTACTGAAGTATTCCACAAGAGACAGAACCAGGCCAGGCTCCTTCCTGCTGAAGGCCACTGGCAGGGGCTCACTCACACCTCTACTGGGGAAGAGGCCAGCGAAAGAAAATTATAGGACACCTCCGCCCGGGACTCTTTTTTCTGTCCTTTTTTAGGGACAGGGTCTCACTCTGTCGCCCAGGCCGGCCTTGGACTCACGGCACTCCTCCCGCCTCAGCCTCCCGAGTGCTGGGATTACAGGTGTGCGCCCCCACACCTGGCTTTTGTGGTGCTGGGGACTCTTACTCGGGTACCCGGCGCTAACCGCTGAACCATTCCTCCAGCCCCGGCACTCGATTCTTAGAAAGCTTTGTAGGGGGCTGGTTCACGCTCAAGACGCGGAAGTGGGTTCATGCTCGAGGCGCTGCCACAGGGCATGGGCGCAAAAAGGGCTTAAGGCAGCCGTGCCCGAAATCCAGGCGCAGGGGCACGCACACGTCGTCGTAAACGCACCGGACGGGCAGCGACGTCGTGGGGTTTGCAGGACGACTCGTCGCGCCCAACTCTGGGTCTCAGGCAACCACGGGGCGCTCCGAGAGCGCTGCCAGAAAGGCAGCAACGCCGGCGTGTGGGAGCCGGAAGTGGCTGTCACGTGAGCAGAACCTTGGGAAATGAAACTCGGAGCGAGGCGGCTCCATTTCAGCGGTGACAGGTCAGACCTGAGCTGGCGATGCTCCTCGTCACCACAGTTGGCCGCCGTCGGACGACGTGCTTGCGCCGCAGTCCACACCCCTGCCCAGCAGCTCCGCGGCCTTCACTCAGTTTGAAACCAACAACCTGCCCTATCGGCTTTCATTCGCTCTCGCGAAGTGGGCGTCCACCTCAGAAGGAACGCCTGGCCGGAGAAGGCGTGCGTGGAAATGGCGCCGGCCCCGCCCTCTGACCTCACGTCCGTCGCGGGCGCGCGCTCGCACGCCGGAAGGGGCGGGGCTAGAGTTGCCTTATATGTTAGGTGCCGCAGACCGGCCGACCTCTACCGGCGGCGTCTGAGGGCGACATGGTATGTACTGTCATGGCGGGGGCCTTGTCGCCGGAGAAGTGAATCCGCGACCCATCGTCGCCATCTGAGTGTGGCCGACGCCAGGACCCTTTCCTAGGGGCGCGGGGGACGCAACAGGGAACGCAGTCAGAATCCTTTTGTGTAAACTCGCGAGGCCTGTGGAGAAAGAAGCGTAGATAGATGAGCCTGCGGCCTGTGGGTGTGGAGTAGGCCTGGAAGCCACACTTTGAAACCCGTGGGTCATTTCTTAGCGATAGTCTACATAGATTTAGGTCCGCGTCTGAACAGGAGGCCCTTGCGTGGAGGCTTTTGGTGATTTGAACTGGGGAATAGACACCGCGCTGGGAAAAAGGGACTTTGAGCCAGAGTCGTGGAGGCCTCCTTTTGGAATCACTAGGTGCAACTTGTAAGGCCTCTGGAATTCCCAGAAGCCACAAATGATGAACTTACTGACGGGCGGACAGAGACTGTGTGCTGATTGTCAAGTTCTGATCTGGCTCTGGGTTCTAGGGGCCTATGTGTACCAGATTGGCTCCTTTTGCAGCCGGGTTTGGAACCTCTTCTGTGATTGCCTACTCGGCTTTCCGTTCCTAGTTCAGTAACCAGGCATTTGCTAACCAAAACATAAAGCCATGTATTTAGTGCTTGCGGTTTTTTTTTTTTCATTTTTTGAGATATGGTCTCGTTCTAGCCCAGGTTAAAATTTTGTGGTACCATGGAATCGAGCCTAAGGTCTTCGTGCTGAGATAAAATACACATCACCAGGCTGAATTTTTTGATAGAGTCTAACTCTGAGGCTAATCCCGAACTCAGTGGAGTAGCCCATGTTGAGCTCATACACAACCGCATTCCCCCTAAGGCTGGGGTTACAGTCCTGTGCTGCCATACCCTGCTGATTTTTGAGTGGTTCTGAGATTGTCCCCGGACCTTGGTGCATGCTGGGCAAGCAGTTTGTAAACAGCTATACTCTCAACCCCACCCAATGGTTTTTAATGCCAGTATTTTTTTTTGAGACAAACTCGCTCTAATCCAGGCTGGTTCTTGACTCAGTGTAGCCCAGGCTGTCCTCAAACTCATGGCAGTCCTCTTGCCTCAGCCTCGCAAGTGCTAGGGCTATAGGCATGTGTCACCATCACCATGCCCAGCTTTATGTGGTGCTGGGGAGTCGAACTAATGATCTTGGGCTTGCAAGCCAAGGGCTTCAGCCGCTGTGCCTTTCCTCCGGCCTCCTTTTTTTATTCTTTGAGATAGTCTTGCTCTGTAGTCCAGGCTGGCCTTTAACTCGGAGCAGTTCTTCTGCCTCAGCCTTACCAGTATAGGGATTACAGGCGGGCACCACCACACTTTGCTCTATTAGGGGGTGGGTGACAGCATCTTGATTCTATAGACCAGGATGGTCCTGAACTGACTTTGTAGCCCAGGTTGGCCAGCAGCCCTCCTCTGCCTCGGCCTCCTGAGTGGGATTACAGTTGTGCCTCCCACCATGCCTGGCTTATATGGTGCTGGGGAATTGAACTCAGGGCCTTGTGCTTGCTAAACAGATACTCATCCTCAGTTGTGTTGAATTCCGTGCTGGGGCTGCAGTATCTGGGGAGGAGTCGGCATTTCCCCCAGTGCGTACAGCAGCAGAGATGGAAGGTCCCCATTGGTTTCAGTATTGCTGTTTTTTCCCAAGTCCCACAGGAAGTTCTCTGCTCCCAGACACGGGTCCTTGGGCTTCTTGCCTCGGAAGCGCAGCAGCAGGCACCGCGGGAAGGTGAAGAGTTTCCCTAAGGATGACCCTTCCAAGCCGGTCCACCTCACAGCCTTTCTGGGCTACAAGGCCGGCATGACTCACGTTGTGCGGGAAGTAGATCGGCCCGGATCCAGTATGTACCCACTACGCTGTTCGTTTTAGGGGTAGAAATGTGAAGGTTTAGGACTGGTTGATACTCCAGGGTTGCTTACGGAGGCCAGGGACATGCTATCAGTAAATTTGCCAGGACCGTGGCATAGTGTACGTTAGTAACTTAAGTGGTTTGAGTTGCCAAACCTAGAATAGAAACCGCCTTTATTTACCTTTTTTTTTGAGACGTGTTTTCACTCTAGTCCAGGTCTGTAGCCAGGCTGGCCTTGTACTCAGTAGCAATCCTGCCTCAGTCCCCTGAGTGCTGGGACGACAGCTGTGCTTTGCCACATGGCTTGATAGAACGCGGCCTCGTGCTGGCCAGTAGGCCACTCCCACCGTTGAGTTACGCCCCGCCTTCGTTCAGGTTTTGTTGGCCCGCTTAATAGCCTCAGAAGGCAACGCATTAGTTAACTCAGCTATGGTAGACCCTAGAGCCATACAGCCAAGTGTTGTGGATTTGAGATAGTGTCTTGCTTTGTGGTCCAGGCTGGTCCTGAACAGACTAGCCGAGGCTGGCCTTGAGTTCACAGCCTTCGTCTCCCTCAGCCACCTAAGTGGTGGGGTGCCATGCTGCGCAGTTGGTAGACCGTGATTTTCTTAAGCTGGGCCTAAGCACACGCCTGTTACCCCAGCACTCCAGGAAGCTGAGGGAGGAGGATTGCAAGACCGTCACAAAATTAGTATTGTTAGTACCTGTTACGGGCTGTGTCTGCCAGCCCTGATGGTTGAAGCCATTTGTTTTCTTGGCCTAAATGGCACTTGACAATGTTCAGGAAAACCCTAATGGGGCAGCTTTGGTCAGCGCGCTCAAGTCTGTGCTTTCTCTGCAGAGGTGAACAAGAAGGAGGTTGTTGAGGCTGTGACCATTGTAGAGACGCCGCCCATGGTGGTTGTGGGCATCGTGGGGTACGTGGAAACCCCTCGAGGCCTCCGCACTTTCAAGACCGTCTTTGCTGAGCACATCAGCGATGAGTGCAAGCGGCGCTTCTACAAGAACTGGTGAGGGGCTGCTGCCCGGGGTAGTTGATTAAGCAGAACAGTTGAGCAAGCCCGAGTTTGGAGCAAAGGGCTGACATCTATGTCGAGACCAGTGGGTGTTGGTTGGCGGGGGACCCATGGTTCTCTGGGTTGCTAGGAAGTCTGCACCACCAGGAGACACAACAGAATGGCTCTACTCCAGGTAGTGGCAGAGGCCTCTCCGGCCCCTGCGTCCATTACTAGAGTAATCTTCCATTCTTAAGGTAGAGAAATGGAGCTTTGTGACCTCCTGGTGCAAGAGTTACTTTCTGAAAGCTTAATGTGATTTTCTTGAGGCAGGGTCTCACTGTTCAGGCTGGTTCTCAACTCAAAGTGGAGCCCAGGCTGACCTTGAGCTAATGGCAGTCTTCCTGCCTCAGCAAGAGTCTGAACAAAAAGGCTGGGAATACAGTTCAGAGCAGAGGCCCTGTTAAATCCAAGTGCTATACAAAAAACAATTTTAAATCATGATTCTCTCTTGTCCTGTTCTACCTCAAAACAAGAAGACAGTTATCTAGCCAGGTGGTAACAGAACTCTGATCTCAGTACGCTGGGAAGCTGAGACAGCAGGATCCAAAGTTGGGCAGCATAGTAAGGCCCTGTCTCAAAATGGAAAATAGAAAATGGGCTGGGGCTGCAGTTCAGTGCCAGGCCCTGGGTACATCCCCAGCCAGCATCACCACTACCATTGATAACACTGACAATCCAGGAGACTGTAGGAAGGGGATGGTAACCCCAGGAAAGTCTCGACTCTGTTAACCTTGTGGCCCTCTGCTCAGCTCCGCTCGGCTCTGCCCGATGAGCTCCATCCTGGCTCCGCTTGCCGGTGGAAAAGGCTACTTAGAAGCCGGCAATGAGCCCCTTCTCTACCTGGTGCCACGGTGCCTTCCGCTCACCCCTTGCGGTGATGAAGGCCTGCACCTGGCCCCCTCCCCAACTCTGCTCTGCTCCTGAAGGCATAAATCTAAGAAGAAGGCCTTCACCAAGTACTGCAAGAAGTGGCAGGATGATCTGGGCAAGAAGCAGCTGGACAAGGACTTCAGCAGCATGAAGAGGTACTGCCAGGTTGTCCGCGTCATCGCCCACACCCAGGTGAGTGCCTGGGGGTGACCTGCCTGGTCATGTGCTAGGGATTCAACCCAGGGTCTTCTGTGCACTACTTAGATGTGCGAGGCTCTGAGCCCCAAAATGGGCTGCCAGGCCACTTTCTCAATTCAAGTATTTTGTTAAACCTTGAAATTCTGAGTTATTGAGGCTATTCATCTTTAATTACGGAGGTGGTTTCTGTTGGAGTTGCTTTGGCCTCTCAGGGTCATCTTAAGGTCCCCACGCTGGGTAAGCTCTCCCTCGCCAGCAGAGGGCACTCTGCCTTCACTGGCTCTTAGCATGGGAAGCTATGGCCCATTTCAGGAAAGTGCTACTAGTTGACCCAGCTAGGGACTCTTGGTCGATGTGAAGAGCCTACTGTGGTTAGTGGCAGTGACATGCTGGCCAGCTGCTGCCTGTGGATTGGATTCTCCCCGTGGTGGGTGTGATCAGATAGGAGCCCCGTCTGGTCCAGTGCGCGAGTGCAAGTGCTCAGTGTACATAGGCTTTTGTGGTCAGGGACGGGTGTATCGTGATTTCTTCAAAGGCTCTTCAGGCCTTTGAGTTACCCATAGTTGAAAGCTCAGTCTCTAAATGTTTCCAGTTCTGCCACGTCTAAAAGCAGACTTACTTCTCAGTAGATGGCTTCAGCGCTACCTGGGAGTTCTTGGCTGAAGTACCAGTGAGGGAAGCGTTGGGCAGCTTGGGTTCTAGGATCTAGTTAGATCCATCTTGCAGCAGCCCCTTGGCTCAGTGCTTCAATCAGCACTAGAGGCCTTTTTTATGGACATGTAGTATTTGAACTACATAATCCAGGCTGGCCTATGTGATGGTGGGGAATCATATCTGGGGCCACGTGCTTTAACTGTTAGGACCCCACCCCACCACCAGAGTTGAGTGGAAGTATTGGGGAACGATGAAGCCCACAGGTCTGTCCTTGAGTCGCCGCAGCGCGCTTTGGCCAGCTTTGATTCTCTGCCCTAGGAACCTGAATCCAGACTAAACCGTATCTGCTCCTAGATGCGCCTGCTTCCTCTGCGCCAGAAGAAGGCCCATCTGATGGAGATCCAGGTGAACGGGGGCACCGTGGCCGAGAAGCTAGACTGGGCCCGTGAGAGGCTGGAGCAGCAGATTCCTGTGAGCCAGGTGTTTGGGCAGGATGAGATGATCGACGTCATCGGGGTGACGAAGGGCAAAGGCTACAAAGGTGAGGTTTGTGGTGGCCCGTTCTCTGCGTCTGGGGTGGAGGCCTCAGGCTCAGCTGTTCTGTGATGAGGTCCTGGAGTGTGCACCGTGCGTGGTGCCCAAGCTAAGGGAACCTGGATCTCGGGCTGGAGTGTAGCTTGACATTGTCCAAGAGGGGCGGGCACATGGAGGCTCAGTGACCCATCTTGTCAGTGGCCTGACAACATAGTGATAACTTAACTATTTAGTGTTTTGTTCTGTTCTGAACTGGTAGAATGCCCACGGTAGGAAGGGGTTAGGTGCATGCCAGGTCCTTGGTGATGTAGTAACAGCCTCTTCCCTGCTCCAGGGGTCACTAGTCGCTGGCACACCAAGAAGCTGCCCCGCAAGACCCACCGAGGTCTGCGTAAGGTCGCCTGTATTGGGGCATGGCACCCTGCCCGGGTGGCCTTCTCTGTGGCACGAGCTGGACAGAAGGGCTACCATCACCGCACAGAGATCAACAAGAAGGTACGTGGGTATGCAGCTTGGCTGTCAGTAGTAGGCCTGTCCGTTTATTTATTTATTTTGAGACAGATCTTGCTCTAGCTAGGCAGGCCCTGATCTTAACCATGTTGACCTTAAACTAGCTAGGGAATCTTTCTGCCTCATCCTCTCATGCTGGGGTTACAAGCCTCTT
The DNA here is from genome assembly GCA_004027205.1 of Ctenodactylus gundi. NCBI lineage: Eukaryota > Metazoa > Chordata > Mammalia > Rodentia > Ctenodactylidae > Ctenodactylus > Ctenodactylus gundi. The sequence goes on from PVKB01001591.1 coordinate 248,212, forward strand.
CCACCATGCCCAGCTTAATGTAGTGCTGGGCTGTTGAGCCCAAGTTTTCGACTTACTAGGCAAGTGCTTTAAACAGCCAGCTGAGCTATGGCCTCAGCATCCTGCCTAGCTTTTTTTACTTTGAGACTAGGTCTTGGTAATTTATTAGCTTGCCCAGGCTGGGCCCACACTTGGGGTCTCGCTGCTCCAGGCTCTTGTTAACCTGGGATTGCAGGCCTTCACCCTCGGGGCCTTTGCCTTCGTTCCCAGGTGCTGACAAGCGTGTGTTTCTTGTTCAGATCTACAAGGTCGGTCAGGGCTACCTCATCAAGGACGGCAAGCTCATCAAGAACAACGCCTCCACCGACTACGACTTGTCTGACAAGAGCATCAACCCTCTGGTAAGTGCCAGGCGTGGTGTCTGGAGCTTGCACAGCTCCCTGGCTCTGACCTGCTTTGCTCAGTGGCAGGCCTGCTGCTGTGGGCCAGCTGGTGTTCTACAGAATACCTGGCTTTGCCTAAACGGCCTGGTGAGTTGAGGGCTTCGCCCAGCTGTTCCGTGATGAGGCCTTGGAATGTGCGCTGGGCACAGCGCCCGAATCAGACTGTGGAACCATTCCCTGTTGCCTTCCTTCTGAGAACAGCTCTTGTCCCAAATCTGGAGTGGCTGCCACCATTTCTTTTGTGCTAACACAGTGGCCTTTTTCCCCAGGGTGGCTTTGTCCACTATGGTGAAGTGACCAATGACTTTGTCATGCTGAAAGGCTGCGTGGTGGGGACCAAGAAGCGGGTGCTCACCCTCCGCAAGGTAAGGTCCTGAGTGAGGGGAGCATGGGGACAGGACGGGGCTGAGCTAGTGTGGGAGAGTTGAGGAAGAGGGGTCACGGCACCCCTCGGACAGCAGCTTTGAAGTCTCAGGAGGAGGAAATGCCCGTTCTGGCCCTGCTGGCCTCTGCTTTCATGTTCCCAGTGTGGTTTCATGAATCTGGTGGAGGGGGACAGGTTCAAGGCTTTGGTCAGGGGAAGGGCTCTGTGGGACGGAAGGGCCCTCCTGGAGATTGAGCTCTTGGGATTTGGAAGCTGGGGACACTGATTTCCCAGAAAGCTCAGCCCTTCTGTAACCGACCACTGTCCTTTACCCCGTAGTCCTTGCTGGTACAGACCAAGCGGCGGGCTCTGGAGAAGATTGACCTGAAATTCATTGATACCACCTCCAAGTTTGGCCATGGTCGCTTCCAGACCATGGAGGAGAAGAAAGCCTTCATGGTGAGAGCCCCTCCCTGGCCTCCTCCCTGCCTTTCCCTGTCACCATGCCCTGGGCCAGGGTAGCAGGGACCTTGGTCTCCTGCCATGCCACTTCTGACCTTGTCTACCCTGTCTCTCCACAGGGACCACTTAAGAAAGACCGCATTGCCAAGGAAGAAGGCGCTTAGTGCCTGGAGCACACTCAGCAGTTGTTGGATTTCAATAAAAGTTGTTTTCCAGTGACAGGTGCCTCTGACTTTGTGTGTTCCAGGGGTCAGGTGGGAGACAGATGGATGGTCCCTGTCCCTTACCTTTCTCTTAGGTAAGGTGAGTGGGCCGTTGTGTTCCCAGGCCCTGGTGCCTGGAGCAGGCACAGGACATGGAGTGGGTATGGATGCAATGTCACGGGGGGGGGGGGGTCAGCTGCTGACCGAGCTTGCTGTTAGCACAGCTGGGGTGATGCCAGGCCTGTGGGAGGGGAAGGAGGACTGGGTGTCATCCGCCCTGATAAGCAGACCCTGCGCCATCACGGTGGCATCCAGTTAGGCTTCAGTGGGTCTAGCCCTGGGAGAAGTACGCATAATGTAGGAGGCCTGTAGGACTCGAGGCATTCTGGAGTGATATTGAGAGCCTCGCTGTACAGGTGGAATGCGGGCTCAGCGGTCACAGCCCTTCTAAAGGCTATGGCGTTCTGGACTGGGGTCTTGTTACCCCACAGAGCAGTCCCACCTGCCATGGGCTCAGAGCAGCAGGCCTGGCTGGTACGTACTTGGGGGTGGACTTGCACACATTGGATGTATTGATCGGCCTGAGCTGTCCCTGTGCCTGAGGGTCCTACAGGGGTGAGGCTCTATAGTGTCCCAAGAGTGTCAGGGTCCAGCAGTCTTGGGACAGGGAAGATCTAGGCACCACACTAGGGCTTATTTCTGTCCGGCAAAACGTGCATTCCAGCTGGCACTGCACTGCAGGCTGCCGCCACCAGGGGGTGAGTGCAGCACCTGGCTGGGTCTGCTTGTCCTGTGGGGTGAGGCTTTGGGGCTGTGGGACCATGGCACAGTAGTGGGGTCTGTGCCTCTGGGAGCTGTGAGTCTCCGCAGTCCATGGCTGCTCCTTTACCTCAGCCTGGGGCCTCTGTTGTGCCTTCAGGCTGACCCCATAGGCCTGCTGCTGTTCTCAATCTGGGTAGGAAAGTCCCAGCTGGTATGACGAGACATGCAGGGTGTGTGGCCAGGGCACACTGGAATCAGGACCAGTTAGATCTGCAGGAGACACATGCAGGCCCAATTATCTGGGGGCTAAGCCCACACCAACCCCCTCTGCCGCACTGTTGGGATGGTGACCTTTGATCACAGGAGTCTTGTCCCAGCCCAGCAAACTGAAGGGACTCTGGGGGCCCAGCCAGGGACCCTGAGAACAAGTATGGGCAAGTGCTTCCACAGGGAGTGGAGGTAGAGGTTTTGGGGGTGGGGTTGGAGTTTGCTTTTAAGAGCCATTTGGCTTCCTGGGTAAGGAGTGTCACAAGGGCATCACCACCTGCAGGGGTGGCCTCCTCCCTTGGGAAAGCTGCGGGCACTGGAGAGGCAATGCGATCTTGGGGTGCAGTCTGGTTCTCTGAGATCTCTTCCAGACTGGTCCTGAGCTCAGCATGTAGCCTGGGCGGCTCTGAAGCCTCGGACTAAGTGCCTGGCTGAAGGAAGCAAATTGTTTCCAGGAGCTTATGTTCTAGCTGGGGAGGCAGAAGATAGATAATCTGGTTTTGGAAATTTATTATTTGAGACAGGATCTCTGTAGTGCAGGCTAGTCCTAAACTCACTGTAGCCCAGACCACAAATTCATGGCAATCGCGTTTCAGCCTTCCAGAATTGGCTGCCTTACAGGGTGCTGAGGTCTGAGGTAGATGGATCCAGCCTGGGAGCCCTGGGGACAACACCCCAAGCAGAGGGCATAGTAGGCACAAGGGCCCTGGGGCAGAGGGAGGCCTCTGGGGGCCTGTGCCTGTCTTGCTCACTGGAGGATGCTGCAGCCTCCCTAGGGCTGAGCTTGGCACATAGTGGGTGTTCCTTGTGTCACGTTCCTGGGTACCCGGGCTGGGTTTATAGAGGCCCTCACATTCCTGTGGGGCTAGCTACAGTGCCCTGTGTGCCCTCAGGGCTCTGCCCAGCTCCTGTGGCATACTTCCTGGCATTCTTCCCTGTCTCCAGAACCCCCACAAGGGCCTCAGTGGAAACCCGGACAGCCAGAGTCTCATTCCAATCCTGAAACGAGAAAAGAAAATACCTGCCGGGAATTTCTGAGCGAGTGGGAACAGGGAAGGGGCAGCAGGAGCTGCCATCGCCTTAAAAGGCGAGATGGAGCCGGGGTGCGGCGCGCTCCCCACCGCGCTCCCGAGACGGCCCAGTGGGCGCAGGGGCAGCCAGCTGGCTGCCAGCTCGAAGCACACCCGCTGTGATCTCAGATCTCGCAGGTGGGTTGGGGGGTCCTGCCGCTTTGCCCTCTTCCTTTGCCCCAAGAGCTGCTGGCGAGGGGCTGGAGGAGTGGCACAGCGGTCCTGCGCTTACCCAGCACGTGCACGGCCCTGAGTTCAATTCCCCAGCACCACATCAATAGGGTGGTGGAGCATACCTGCAATCTTGGCACTGGTTTGAGGCCACCCTGGGCTACATACTGAGTTCAGGACTAGCCTGGGCTACAGAGTAAAAACCCTGTCTCAAATTTTAAAAAGCTACTGGCAACCTTCCCTTCCACTGACTCTCAGCATGCGGCCAGTTGCCGGAAGCTTTCCTGACGCCCCTGCCCCGATCTGCCCACTCTGCCTTCCTGGCCGTGGCAGCGTGACACTGCCCGCCTGGCCAGTATCAGGCCCCTTCCCAGATCCAGAATCCTAGAGTGTACTTGGCCAGCTCCTCGGCATCCAGGTCGCTGCCCCTGTCTACAGGAGCAGGCTCAGGAGCCCAGGCCCGACCCTGGGCGAGGGGGGACAGAGCTCAAGCTGCCAAGAAAGCACCACCGCGGGCCCAGGAGTGGGGAAGGGAGCCCCGGAACCTGCCGGTGCCCAGCTGCCTGCCCTTCCCACAAGGACCTGTGCTCACGCTGACCTCAAGCATCTGGTGAGGGTTCTGCTGCTCCCTGTCAGACACTCAGTGCCTTCCCCAAGACACCAGGCCCAGCAAGATGACCCTGGAGGCCCATTTCACAGATCACAAACGGGTAACTTGTTCCAGGGCTCACGACGTGGCTCCGGGTCACGCAGAGGGCTCATTTGTCGTGTGCCTACTGTGTGCTTCGCATTGTCCTTAGACTATCAGAGTTGCCTCTCGTCTCCGAGACCACTGTTCCCATTTCACAGGTGGGGCAGATAAGGCCTGAGGTCACACGTTAGAGCACACCAGCCAGGCACCGTCGATACCAGTCTCACTGGAGGATTCTAACAGCACAGAGAGGCTGGATCATGGCCCTTCAGCTCAGACTCACAGGATCTGCAGGTACTAAGCACTTAACTTCTGTCCCACACTGTCCTCGCGATGTGGGGCCATGTGCCCAGCTTATGTGGTGCTGGGGAATCGAGCTTGGGTACTTAGCGCTTGGCTAAGTAAGCGCTTTAACTGCTGAGCCATTCCTCCAGCCCGCACACAGCTAATTTTTATGCAGTGCCGGGGAATCCAACCCAGGGCTTTGTGCGTGCCAGGCAAGTGCTTTAACCACGAAGCTGCACCCCTCGGCCCTGGAAACGTTTCAGACTTAGAGGCAATTCAGATTTTGAATTTTGGATGCTCAGCTGGGGGTGTGTATGATGTGCCCAATCCATGGTCCTTGCCCACCTTTCTCAGGTCTGTGAATAGCTATCACGTGTCTGGACAGCCCAAGACACAGTAAAATACTTCATCTCACAGATGGAGAAACCAGGGCTCAGAGGAAGAAGCTGACACACAAGGACACACAGCTAGCACACGGCTCCTCTTGCTCTGGCATTCCTGACCCCTTGATTTTATCCACAAACCTGGTGGCAACAATTGGCCACCCCAGGGCTAGCCCAGCCCATGGCTAGCAGGACCGGCATGAACTATAGAGTAAGACTTTGTCTCAAATAAATAAAAATGAATAAATAATCCAAAAAAGCGAAAGGAAACGTGATCGAGGAGACACGGAAGGCTTGGGAGCTCTCACTTTGCGCCCAGATTGCCATTCTCTTTGGTGGCAACAGCCTGGAATGGGGACCGGGACACCATCTACCTGTCCCATAGGTGTGTGGCCTCCGCGTCACTGCTGGGCTGTCTCAGAGAGATCTTGCGGGCCCCGGCACTCAGCAAGTCCTGGCACACAGTCGGTGCTCACAGAGGACAAATGGGGCAGCCCCTGGGCGTTCGTGTTGGCCCGGCCAGCTGCTTGCACGCAGGGCTCTGTACTCAGGCGTCGGCAGCCTTGCTTTTATCTTTGGGAATCTGGCTAGTAGCACAATCCCGGGACGATCCAAAGCCAGTTGGCTTGAGAAGTGATGAAGCGAAGCACCGGCTCCCTGGAGCTGGAGCTGCCCAAACCTCCCAGAGACCTCCCTGGGTCGCTGAGCAAAGGGGCAGTCACCACAGCGTGTCCCAGCGGCTAAGGCGCTTGCCCAGCAAGTGCGAGGCCCCTGTGGGATTCCCAGCACCACGGAGGGAGCTGGATGTGGCGGCGCACACCTGTCATTCCAGCACTTGGGTGGCTGAGCCAGGAGACTGATGTGGTGGGCCGTGATCAGGGTAGGCACGGGGCAGCCTGGCTCCTGGCCCACTCCCTGAGAACTCACCAGGACCTTGAGCTCCTCCTCTTCTCTCTGGGGCAGGTCCGTGTGGGGTGAGGTCTGGGGCTGGAGCCGGGTGGCCAAGGGTGGGGAGGGGAGAGGGTGAGGGCCCTGTGTGGGCCTCGACCCTCAGGGCGGCATCCCAGGAGAGGACGGAGCTGCTGGAATGGCAGGGCAGCGCGGCCCAGGGCCACCCTGAATGGGGACACAAGGTCCCGGAAGGCGAGGAGGCCTCAGTAACACAGAGTAGATTATTTTGTTTTTTGGGTTTTTTTTTTTTTTTTTTTTTTTTTGAATCAGGATCTTGCTCTGTAGTCCAGACTGGTTCTAGGCTCCTTATATAGCCCAGGCTGGCCTCAAACTCAGAGCAAACCTCCTGCCTCAGCCCCCCAAATGCTAGGAATACAGGCGTGCGCCCCAACACCTGGCTTATGTGGTGCTGGGGAGTTGAATTCGGGGCCCTTGCGCTTGCTGGGCAAGTGCTCTGACCTCTGCACTGCGCCTCAGCCCACTGAATGAATTCTGAGAGACGGAGAGCACTAGGAAGTGAGTTGCGGAGGGATCCTGGGCCAGGAGCACTGCCCGGGGTCACAGGACCCCACCCAGCTGGTCACAGGGCCCCACCCAGCCAGCACAGGTGGGGAGAGCCGGGGCTCGGTGCTGTGTGCCAGCCACCCAGCTCCTGTTTCCTGGGGCCATTCACTCCTCACGCTGCGGCAGGCAGGCACCAGAAGGGCCCTGTGTGGCACCCTGGGTCTGAGTGTCAGGGTCCTCTGAGCCCACTTACCTGGGGAGGGTGAAGGAGCAGGGACCTCCTACGGCTCTCCCTCCTGGAGGGCCGGTCCCTGCCTCCCGCGGCGGGCAGCCCTGGCTCATCCTTCTGGCCTTCGTTCCAGGCAGCCCACCTGGACCCAGATTTCTTCCCACGTCGCGGCGCCCTGATACTGCTTTTGCTCTCTGCTTCTCCCTCGTCCCCTGCCCCTGGCTGTTCCCACGTTCCCGTGTATGCACCTCTGGCCTCGGCGGGGTCCTTCCTCTCCGCTCCCGGCTGCCTCCCTGAGTTGGGGCTGTGTCTGTCCGGCCTTCCTCATGCCCCTGCGCCTAGCACTCTGCTGAGTGAGCACTTTGCTGGTGTCCAGGAAGCGTCTGCCGGGGCTGGAGGAACAGCACAGCAGTCAGAGCGCCTGTCTGGCCAGTGCAAGGCCCCGCGTTCGATTCCCCAACATGAGAGAAGTCGGGCGCGGTGACGCTCTGTTGTGATCCCGACACTCGGGAGGCTGAGGCAGGAGGGTGACCGTGAGTCCGAGGCCAGCCTGGGCTCCATAGTGAGTTCAGGACCAGCCTGGACTCACTCAGAGTGAGACCCTGCCTACCCACACAAATCAAAGCACATCTGTCCTCTGCTGGACGCCATCCATAGCTCCTACTGGACGCAGAGTAAAAGCCCAGGTTACCAGGGGTCCTGACCCTTTCCTGAACTCTCTCCCCCTTTGTCTCTGTCCTCAGCCACCGTCCCACCAGCTTTCTTGTTATTCCTGACTCTGCCTCAGGCCCTTTGCATGGGCTCCCACCCCTGGCCTGCTAACTCCCTGGAGAGGTGCCTGGTGGTCCGCCCCCCACTCCTCTGCGCCCGACCCCACCCACGCCCTACCTGGCGGCCTCCTGCTCCTGAGCGCTCCTTCTTCTGCTCTCATGCTAGTGAGGTCGCAACCCTTCACATTGATTATTGATTGTCCCCGGGACTTCCGGAGAGTGGAGGGCGGGGCGTGTGGGCTGGAGACCCCAAGGCAGCCGGGACTTCCTCGCGGCACGTTTAGGAAAAGCAGAAGCGAAAAGGCTCCGGCCCATCCCGGCGCGCTCGTGGGGCTGCACGTGATGGGGCGGGGCGGGGCGCCTCGGCCCCCAAGGGAGCCAGGCGACCCTGGCCAGCGTCCCCAGGGCCTAGGGGCACGCTGCCCTCGCCTGCCTGGATGCAGCGTCCCTGGGTGCCCACGCCCGCCGCGGCCCCTTCCCTGCCGGGGATCCAGCCCGCAGCCCACACGTCACACTCCATCCTCGGCCCGCTGTAACTTTTTATTTTGAGACGGGGTCTTGATAAGTCCCTTAAGTTGACCATCCCGGGCCTGAACTCGGAATCCTCCTGCCTCAGCTTCCCGTGCAGACTGGGGCGGCCCGGCTAGGCAAGCGGGGAGAGGCCTGCTGACGGGGGTGCCAGCCCGTGGCCGGGCGGCTGGGAGCCACCCGAGGCCTCGGAGCTGGGCCGTGGCTGCGCAGGCCGAGAAGCGCAGAGACCGACGCCCAAAGCGCCCAAGTCCAGCAGAGGCGCCGCAGCCAAGGCGGCGTGAACCAGAGCCAGGCCGCTGTGGGAGGCGGCCGGCGGAGCCCAGCCGAGGTCCCGGCCGGTGGCGCCGCGTGGCCTTGGTGCCCCCTACCCCTGTGGTCTCGGCTCCCACCTCCCTGCCCCGTGTCCCTCTCGGCTCTGCCACTGGACAGTCAGGGAAGGCGATGACCGCAATCCTCCCAGGCCAGCTCAGGTGCCGGACTTGGCCGGGACCTCGCCTGCCTCGGCTTCCCCCCTGCGGGGCCACAACGGCTGATTGTCGGAGGCCTGGCAGCCCCCGGGGCCACATGCCAGGGAGGGGGCCCTTCCTGCCAGGAGAAAATGCCAGGCTCCAGGGAAGGAGAGACCCCGCCGCCCCAGTGACCACACGCCCGCCCGCCAGCCGCTGGCGTGGGGCATTCTTTCTCCTGGCCAGGGTGCAGGGAGGAGTGGAGGCCCTGGCCTCCTTGGGGTGTGCTCAGAGCACCTGCTCTGCCCCCACTGCCTTCCCTGTCAGGGGCCTTCGTGAACACCCCTTCACACGCAACCTGGCGTGTCCCCTTGACGGTCGGCTCGTCTGGGTGCCGGGACGATGGGATGGTGACTTAGGGATTTCCTGGGTTTAAATGCCCCTGACCCTCAAAGTGCCCACATCCACATTCCTGTGGTTTGGGTCTTTGCAAGAAACTGAATCCCTGCCTCATTTGGTTCCAAACCCTTTGGGCCTGGCCTAGACAATGTCCCCCTGCCTGTGATCCCACGATCTTCTGGTTGCGGGGATAGGCAGCCCTAGAATTTTCTAGTTCAAAGGCACTGTGGTTCTGGGAGTGGATTCTGATGGCCTGCAGCTCCCACAGGCCCTGTGGATTGGGAGTGTCGCCGTGCTGGGGGCCGGAGGAGGGACTGGGAAGGGCTGGTGGCGGTGGCAGTGCCGGCCAGGTGTGCTGGTGTGGGTGTTGGCGACGACTCCAGTGCTGACAGCCGGGCAGGGGCCTCTGCCTGAGCCTATCGTGCCTGGCCACAGCCCAGAAAGGGGAGGGGACAGAGACGGGAGGGAGCCCTGCCGGGAGGCCGCCGGCTCTCCCCTTCCCTTCCCTCCAGGTGACCTCTGCCCTTGTTGTCGCTGAGTGCACAGTGGCTGGGGGAATGGGCCCACCTTGGGCAACCTTGCCCTCCACCGGGTGGGGTGTCCAAACAATCCGGGTCCTTGCCCCCTTCTCTTCTCTCTTTCTTTAGGGTGTTAGAGATTGAGCCGGGGGCCTTTGCACTGCCTACGTCCTCAGCCCGTTTTTATTTTTATTTTGAATCAAAGTCTCACTTTGTCACCAAGTTGCCCAGGTTTGACTTGAACTTGAGGGCTTCCTGCCTCAGCCTCGAGTGCTGGGGTTACAGACCCACACCACTCAGACTAACTGGGTTTCGCACTACCAGCTCTGCAGACCCTCTCTCTTTCCCAGGCGTACGTTTCTGGTCACCGACCCCACCCCTCTGCCCCGCAGTCCCCATCTTGTCCCCACGGTGCTCCTGGCCGTCTAGAATGAAGCAGGAGCTGATGGTGGCCTCCGATTCCCTTCGGTGCCCTGGGGCCACGTGTGCCACCCTCTGCACTCTGGGCCTGCCAGGCTTCCCTGTGCCCTCCTGGCTTCTGCGAGAAGGGGCGTCCACCCCTCCTGGCCCCACTTGGCGGGCTCCCAGCGGCCGTGGGAGCTGGAATTCTGTGCAGTCCCTGGCGGGTGATTCCTGCCTGCCGGGGCACCTCCTCTGACTCAGAGCCAGGAATTCCTCCAGCTTGTCCCCCTCCAGCCCTGGGGGAGAGCGTTGCTGCGGGAAGGGGCGAGCACGGGCTGGAAGTGGGCACTGGGGGACCAAAGCACCGGGCAGGATGGTGGCTCAGGAGCAGCGGGACGGGTTCTGACCATGTTCCCTGACCTTCCCCTTTGACCCGTGCGCGCAGAGACCGCGACTTTCAGTCCTCTGCCCCTCTGTGGTCCACTTCCAGCTTCCGCACATTCACTGAGCACCTACCATGCGGCTGACCCTGCACAGGTGCTAGGTGCAGCCAGGGTAGAGCAGAGAGAAACGCTCTCTACGTGCAGGTCACAGGCCGGCTCAAGAGCAGCCAACGGGTCAGGCCCAGTGGCTCAAGCTGTCACCCCTCACTGTCTGAGGCTGAGACCCGGGATTGCAATTTCAACCCCAGCCCGGGCAACTTAGCGACTTAGCGAGACCCTGTCTCCTCAATCAAAACCAAAAACGTGCCAGGGTTAGAGCTCAGTGAGAAGGCCCGATCAATCAGACAGACAGACAGACATCTGCGAGGAATGCCCCTCTTTCTCTGACCACAACCTGATCGCCTTCACTGCTACCAAATTTCCAGGAATTTTGCAAGACAGCCTTTCGATGCAGGCATTATGAAGCATGAGTGTATTTAAACTTGTGAATATTCGTTACTGATCGCTTCCTAATTGTTTCCCCACATTTCACTGCTCTCGGTGCTCCTGGGGTGACTGGCATCTGTCACAGCTGGACAGGCATGCTGCAGCATGACACCCTCCGGTGTCCCTGTCCCCAGCTCCACGCCAAGGACTTCGCCGTAGTAGCTTGGAATGAACCGTGGCGGACCCACATACACCGCAGAGCTCGGCAAAGACTGCAGAGCGGACACCCCGCTGTCGCCACCTCTCCAGGCTTGCCCTGCGATCTTTCTCTCCCTGCCTCCCCCAGGCCCATCCTCCACCTGGCAGCCAGAAACACCCTCCTAAACGTAGGGCTCGACGATGCCCCAAGCCCCAGCCTCACGGTCTCCCAGCTGGGCTCTCCCTTCTCTGGTCACCTGTGCCTGCCCCAGCCCTGTCCCCACCAGGAGGATCCTCCAAGAGACCCTCCCAGCTGGCTGGGCCTTGGCACTGAGCAGCCTCTGCCTGTTCCTCCCAGATGTCTGTCTGTCTGTCTGTCTGATTGACTGATAATGTCTCCTCTAGTTCAGACTGGTCCTGAACTCACCCAGGCTGGCCTCAAACTCACAGCAATCCTCCTGCCTCAGCCTCCTGAGTGCTGGGATTACAGGTGTGTGCCAACATGCCCTGCTGATGTGGTGCTGGGGAATCGAACTCAGGGCTTGAGCTTGTAAGGCAAGCGCTCTGACAACTGAGTTATGCCCCAGCCCACGGTGATGTACTTCAGACACGCGCCTGGCCTTGCCTCAGCTTGCCGGGCCACCAGCTGTGCTGCCCTGGAGCAGGCAGTCTGGCTTGTGGATGATGTTACCACTGGGAGGATGTGACCTCAAGTAGGGTTTACCCTGCCCCAGGCTCCCCCAGTCCCAGACCTGCTTCCTCCCGGGAGCCCCTTCGGTTGCCACCCTCTCAGGCCCCTACTATAGGTTAGGCCTTGGTTGGAATCTGGTCTCTGAAGGTTGGCCTTCATGTAGCTGCAGAGCAGGGCAGGGGTCTCACGGGCCAAGGAGCCCCAAGCAGCTGTGTGACCTTGGGAAAGTCACAGTCTCTTCCTTAGCCTCCGCTCTTCTCCTGAAATAGGGAACCACTTCCAGGAGTCTTTAGGGTTCTTTCGGTGGCCAGGGGGCAGGAGGTGGCCAGTGCAGATGGCCCTGGGGCTTTTGGCAATAGGAAGTGGTTCTAAGCCAGGCCTGGTGGTGCCGACCCGTAATCTCTGCACTCTGGGAGGCTGAGGCAGGAGAGTCACAAATTTGAGCCCAGCCAGGGCAATTTAGCAACTTCGTAAGACCTTGTCTCAAAAACCCAAACTGAAACAGGCTTGACTTGTAGCTTAGTGTGAAAACCTGGGTTCAATTCTAGAACCACATACACGAAAGAAAAAAAAATAAAAAAGGATTCCACCCACAGTGTAAATAATTTGATTCATTCGTTTGTTTTTCTTTTTTGAAACAGGGTCTCACTCTGCAGCCCAGGCTGGTCCTGAAGTCACTGTGGAGCCCAGGCTGGCCTTGGACTCATGCAATCCTCCTGCCTCAGCCTCCAGATTGTGGAGATTATGGGAGCTTTCACCACCGTGCCATTCCTCCAACCCCTCTTTTATTTTTTTTTCTTTTTTGTCTCTTTCTTTCTGTCTTTCTGTCTGTCTGTCCTCCTTCCTGGTACTGGGGTTGAGTTCAGGGCCTCCACCCTGAGCTATATCCCTAGGCCGTTTTTGATTTTGAGACCGGCTCTTAGTAAGTGGCTAACCAGTCCCAGGCTGGGCTCCATAGTGAGGCCACTTGTGATTTCCTGCCTCAGCCGCCCAGGATGCTGGGATTGCAGATCTGCATCCCAGGCCTGGCCCAGCGGCCTGACCTGCGTAGGGGCACTGGTTATCTGCCTCCATCCCCAACCTTCTGAGGGCCAGGTGCCCCAGACTCCTCACCCTGCGTCCCAGCTCCTGAGAGCCACCGTCCACCCGGCCTCGGGCCCCAGGGGCTGGACGGAGGGATGCATCCGCAGCAACCTCGCCCCACCTGGGCGCACCAGCACCTTCCCCACAGGCGTAGCTTGGACTCACTTTCTCCCCTGGCTGCTCCGGAGTCGCCCGCGCCCTGCTGAGCTGTTCCCTGCAGGGGTGGGAAGAGCGTGGGCTGGGATTCCCGCTGACCCGGGCAGGCGCTCAGCTCAGCTGCCTCCTCGCTGGGTGGCCTTGGCAGCCGCGTCCAGGTCTGCGAAATGGGGGACACATGGGGGGAAGGGTGGGGTGGGGCGCGGTGGGGGGTGCAGGGGTCCCGAAGGCCAGCTCAGACCTGGGACACGAGTGCGCACTGAGGGAATCTGCCTGTGTGACCTGGATCGAGTCGCTGTCCTTCTCTGATTCTGCTTGGTTCCTAGCTAAAGGACAAGCCCCGTAGGATGCGGGCCCAGGACAGAGGTGCTTGGGCTTGCGGGGCGCACCTGGGAAGGGGTAGGTGTGGGGAGGTGTTGGAGGCTGGAGGCGGGCGGCAGCTCAAAGTGTCTGGGACAGACAATGGGCACTGTGTGTGGGGGGCAGGGTGGGGCGGGCAGAGTGGCAGCCCGGCAGGAATGTGCCCGGCCTGTCTGGGAATGTGGGCACACGGCTCCTCCTGTGGCCCGCTCTCCTCTGGTGGCTGCTGGCTGGCAGCCTGCCCGCCAGGCAGCACCCTGTTCAGGGCCGGAGTCTGGGACAGGAGAAGGCCCAGGAGGGTCCCGCAGTCTAGGCCTCACTGGGTGCCACCTGCCTGCAGTTCTCAGCGGCCTCTCTGAGCCCTGGAAGAATGGTGGGGGAGGGGCGCCCACTTCCCCGGACCACTGACTTGCTGGAGATCTCAGGCAGAGACTTGTCATGGTCATAGCTCTGTCCCTGAGGCCAGGAACAAAGCACCAGCCTGAGCTCCAATGGGTAAAACTCTGCCAGCTGCTAGCAAAGAAAAAAGAAAAAATAAACAGATATTTCTGCCTGCTGTGCCCAGGTCCTTTCTCCCACAATTGTGGGGTCCCTGCAGGATGGGAGCCAGGTTCAGCCATGGGCGGCTCTGGGAGCTGGCCCTGCCTCCTGTGCCCCACCCCCACCCTGTGCGCCTGTACGCACCACTGTAGCTCCTGGGCACGGGCTGTCAGCCCCCTCAGCCCTGCCCGGCCAGGAGCTGGCATGTGGGTCCCTGGCGCCTCCCTGATTTCTTCTTCTAACTCTGATGCGGGTTTCCTGCCAAGTCAGAACACGAACACAGTTTATCCTCCCTCCCGCAGCCTGGGCAGCTTTTGCGATCCCAGACGAGGAAACTGAGGAAACTGAGGCTGCATAGGTGAGTTGAAGGGCTCCAGAGCCCGGGCTGGGGAGTGTCAGGGTGTGTTTTTGAGACAGGGTCTCATGTGGTCTGGGCTGGCCTTGAACTCAGTGGGTTGCTCAAGTTGGCCTTGAGCTCCTGACCCTCCTGCCTCAGCCTCCTGAATGCTAGGATTACAGGTATGTGCCACCATGCCAGCTCGTGTTAAGGTTTGGGTCCAAGCCTCTAACACTCCCCAGCCTGGGCCTTTGGTCCCTGGTAGTGCGGCTGTCGGCTTTCCTGGTCATCACGGCCGCTCAGGCAGAGCTCCCAGCAGGTACTACAAAGCACCGCCCTGCAGTTCCGGCCCTCACTCCTGCCAAGCCCTGGGCTGGGCGCCAGCACCTAGCGTGAGACTGACGCCTTCTCCGCTCTCGCCTGGGATGGGCTGCAGGGAAGGGGCTGTGTGGCCTGAGGCCTGCATTTCTGGCCCACTTGGTTGATCCCAGGCCTGGGGCTTCTGGGTCTGGTCTCTATCCTGCAGCCAGGCCACCCTGCCCGGGGAATCCCCAGGCCAGACCTGGGAGTCTAGGGGCAGAGACAGGTTGCTGAGCTCACGCCGAGATGGCCCAGGCTGCCAGATGACTTCATGGGGTTTTCCCACGCCTGAATCACCAACTGACCCTGTGGGCACCTCAGGAGAAAGGGGAGGGGCCAGCGCGGCGGGTGGGCTGGACAGGGCAGGGCAGGCCCGGCCTCTGCTTCCCGTGCGTGCAGGACAGCTGGGCCCAGGGGTGCAGCCCTGCCGTCCTGAGGCCAGGCCTAGGTGGGAGGATGGCAATTTGGAGCCCAGCCTGGACAATTAAGAAATATAGTGAGACTCTCTCAAAATCATAATAAAAGGGGACGTAGGTCAGTGCGAAAGTCCTGAGTGTGATCCCCAGTGCCCCTCCTCCCACACACACACACAAAGAGAAATCCCCACACGCGGTGGAGATGGGAGGGAGGCAGGTGCTGGACCCCTGGCAGGGCTTCCCAGGGTTGAGGGGCCGTCCAAAATCCTCCCCCCACGACTCTCAGTCTGCAGCCACCTGTTGGAGTTGGCCCCCGCTAGCCCCCAGATTGCAGGAAGGAGGACACCCCGTCTGTCCCCCCTCCCCGCCTCCAGGTGTGAGTGACCCAGGTGAGGAAACTGACTCACTTTCCCAGACAGGCCCCGGAGGAAGGGTCACTTTTTCTTCCTTGGGGATTGGAATTGAACTTGAAGTCCAGTGTTAGTCTCAAAAGAGAGTGGTTCAGCCACGGCGTGGGTACGTGACACAGGGACTTAGGCTGTGCGGTCCCTAGGAGGATGATGCCACCGGGCACCCCCTAAGTGCCAGGCCCTCCTGCTCCCGGGTGGGCATCCTTGTCTTGAATACTCAGGGCAGTCAGTGTGTTCCCTTCGCAGATGGGGAAACTGGAGCTCAAAGCTCAGGGAGAAGGAGGGGCTCACTGGAGGTCACGCCGCCCAGGTGGAGCGAGGCCTGACCCAAGCCCAGGACTCGCGCCCTCTGTTTTGGGGTGTATGCGTGTGTGTGTGAGTGTGAGTGTGTGTGTGAGTGTGTGTTTTGTAGTGGCATTGAGTCCAGGGCCTTCTCACTGAACTGCATCCCCCGCCTCTTTCTTTCTTTATTTCTTTTTGAGTCAGGGTCTCGCTCTGCAGCCCAGGCTGGTCCTGAACTCACTATAGAGCCCAGGCTGGCCTTGGACTCAGGGCACTCCTCCTGCCTCAGCCTCCCAAGTGCTGGGATGACAGGCGTGCACCACCATGACAGCTTCTGTGGTGCTGGGGAATCAAACCCAGGTACTTAGCGTTTGACTTACCGCTTACTAGGCAAGCACTTTAACCGCAAGCCATTCCTTCAGCCCCCTCCAGCCTGTTTCTTATTTTTGATTTTTGAGAAAGAATCTTGCTACCCCCAAGTAGCCGAGGCTGGGCTTGAATTTGGGATCCTCCTGCCTCAGCCTCCCGGCATGCTGAGATTACGGGCCTGCGTACCAGGCCTGGCTTTCTGAGGTTTCCTTCTTTCCTTCTTTCTACTGAGACTTGAACCCAGAACCTTTACACTAGCTACATTCTCTCTCACAACTCCGTAAAACCTTTTGTTTTCCTTTGAGATAGGCTCTGTTTAAGTTGCCCTGGCTGGGCTGGAACTTGGGATCTTCCTGACTCCCAGCTTCCAGGGAACTTCCTTGCCCTATTTCCTACGTCCCAGCCCCGCACTGTGCGTTGAGTCCCGCTTCCTCGGTTCCCGGGAGAGGCTCAGGCAGAGGCTACGGGGACAGAGGAGGCAGAGCCGGTCTCTTTCCCATCCCCCACCGTGCCGCAGAGTGCGGGCGGCCAGGGAAGGAGCGAGCCCCGTCGCCCGTCACGGGCTCGGCCTTTCCTCTCGGTTCTGCCGCTGTTAATCTTCAAACAGCCAGACGATTAATTAATTACCCAAGACCCACCAGGACTCGGTTGAGTGCCCCTGGTGTCTGCGCCTGACTCCCCTCTCCCCACCACCTCACCCCCCTTTCCTGTCCTCAAGGTGGGCAGGAGACACAGACTCAGGCAGGGGTCGTGGTCAGCATGGTCACGGCGAGCCCCGCCCCGTCCTGGGTGCTGGTCACAACACGGCCCCTGAGGGACAGGGCAGAGCGCTGGCAAAGGCCATCGAGGGAGGAAGACACCCGAGAGGTCGGGCGGAGTCCCTCGCCCCGCCTGCTGGGACCAGGGGCCACGCGGGAGCTTGGTGTGTCCTCAGCCTCTCTGGCTGGGCCCAGTGTGCGCTTGCTGACTGGACAAAGGACGGCTTGGTCTGGGCTCTGAAGCCCTCTGCTCTTTCCCCGGCCTGAGCCTCAGTTTCCCTCATTCGCCAACAAGAACGGGGCTTTCTGCGAGTTGTCTGACCCCCAGACACATGGCTTCTGATGCCAGAGGTGACCTTGGCCCCGCCCTTTCTGCGCCGTGAGACTCAGTTTCCCATCTAAGTAGCCAGGGCCCGGGGCTCAAGGGGCTGAGGATCCTCAGGGCGTCTGTAATGCCTGACCGAGCTGTTGGCACCCAGTGAAGGGCTCGGCCCTGTGCTTACCTCCTTTCCCGTTCCTGGTCATTCTGCCAGGAACTCAAGAAGTCTCCTTACCCGGAAGTCCAAGGTCCTTACTGTGACTTCCCTCTTGGCCGCCAGGGCAGCAGTGGGAAAAGCATGTTACCCATGTTTACCTCGTGGCCCAGAGGACTGGTGATCTCCCGCAGAGACTGGCACATTGGTCTCGGGAGGCAAAGGGTCTTTGAAGACATCTTGTCTTCTGGGATATTTTGAGAGTGGGGGAAAGGCCTCCTTAAGTAATTTGCCCAGGCTGGGCTTGAACTTGTGATCCTCCTGCCTCCCGCTCCCAGAAAGCTGGGCCACAAGCTTGTACTTCCGTGACCCACTTGTGGTTTCTCTTTTGCACACACCTAATTGTTTCTGGGGGCTGGAAGTTTCAAGAGCAATGAGGTAAGTTCGTTTGCATTTGGATGAGGGTTGTCAAACTGAACCCAGTGCATCAAGAACACAGAATCTTAAGGAGAGGACCAGGTTGGGTGTAGCTCGGCCGTTAAAGCGCTTGCCTAGCAAGGGCAAGGTTCTGGGTTTGATACCCAGCACTACAGAAGCCATGCGTGGAGGCACACGCCTGTAATCCCAGGACTCAGAAGGCTGAGGCAGGAGGATTGCTGTATGTTCGAGGCCAGCCTGGGCTACAAGCCTGAGCTACCAGAGGACCATGAAACAGGCTTGTGAGTTGATAATGTTGGATCCTTTCAACCCCAGATCACGAACATTTAGGGCGCGAGGAGACGGGACCTAGGAAGGACGTCTTCGCGGGGTGCCCAGGACTAACAACCTTCCCATCCCGCCTGGGTTTCTGTTCCTCTCAAGTGGGCAAGGAGAAAGCAGGGGGAGCAGGAGAGGGGCCCTGGAACTGGGGGCTTCCAGGAGCTCTGGCAGGCTCTCATTGAAGCCATCCTTGGCTGGTCACCCAACTCCTCCGCCCCAGGGTGTTGACCCCTTACAGCTGAGGTGCCAGCCAGTGGGACCTCTGACCCCCACACAATGGACTCTCTGTGCTTGACACAAAATAAAATGTGATGGAATGGGCGGGGGTGGGGAAGAGGAAGCAGGGGCAGGGCTGAGCCACTGGCCTGGCTAGAGATCTGGGGTTCAAGACAGGGCAGGAGGCTCAGGGTGAGGCACGCGAGTCGCCTCCTTCGCCGCCACTTCCTCCCTTGGGAGTTTTAGAGCATGCCCGTCCCCCAGCTTTTGGTCATTTCTCTTACTGAGAAATGGGAGTCTCTGTGCCCCACCTTGGAATCTGGGCTTTGTAGCTGCTTGGACACTATGACGGCAGGGATTCCAGATGAGTTTCTGAACCTGAGTGGCAGGACACCACATTGTAGGATGCGCCAGCTTGGGGCTGCCATGCTGTGAGGGAGCTCAAGAGCCCCAGGGAGCCGGGCCCGCTGGTGAGGGCCTATAACCTCAGCGCTCGGGAGGAGCACAAGTTTGAGCCCAACCTGGGTGATTTAGCCACTTAGACCCTTTCTCAAAATCAAAATTAAAAAATGGGCTCAGGGTGCATGTAACACGGTGTGGCCCTGATCTCTCTCTCTCTCACACACACACACACACACACACAGCCCAGGGAAAGAGCCATAGGCTTCTGCCCACAGGCAAATTGCCCCAGTCCATGTCACCTGGCACAGGCACACGCCTACTCTGCCAAGCTCAGCTCCACTTGATGATCTGGGAGTGAAACACTCAGATTTGAAGCCACTACGTTTTTGGATCACTTGCTCCCAGCAATAGATAAGTGAACCTTCCGTCCCCACGACCAGCGGGGTCAGTAACAGATCCTGAAGGGTGGGGCAGGAATGTGGGCCTTGGGCTGGACTCACCAGCCACGTGCCAAGGTCCTTGTGGCCTCTGTTGCGCCACCTGCAGATGTGATTGTAGCTGTCCATGCAGCTCAAGGGGCTGTACCAGCAAGGCTGGTTTGAGACGGCGCACATGGGGGCTGGGACCACGTGACACTGGGTCCGTGACGTCTATCGTGCTTCTTTAATACTTTTTTTTTTATTTTTTGAGACAGGGCGTCACTCTGTAGCCCAGGCTGGCCTCAAACACACTGCAGTCCTCCTGCCTCAGCCTCCCGAGTGCTGGGATTAGAGGCCTGCACCACCATGCCCAGCTTATGTGGTGCTGGGGAATCAAACCTGGGTCCTGGTGCTTGCCAGGCTAGTGCTCTCACTCTGAGCTATGCCCCTCACCCTTTGTTGCTATTTTCATAAGCAGTGGAAAATTTCTTGAGGGTTCTGAGCTTCATTAAAACAGACCAGTTGTCACTGCTCAGCAGCCTCTGGAACCTCTTCCTCCAGGAAGGACTTTGGTGGCCGCTGCAGGCTGGCTGCCACCTCTGCTGCGCACTGTGAGCCTTTGTGTCCAGGGCCTCTGTCCACGCTCATTGCCTGTTGGCAATCACTGGTGTGAGATCATCTTTCTTTCTTTCTTTCTTTCTTTCTTTCTTTTTTTTTTTTTGGTGGTTCTGGGGATGGAACCCAGGGTCTTTGCACAGAGCTACATCCCCAGAATTTAAAAAATATGTATATATATTTGAGGGCTGGAGGAATGGCTCAGCGGTTAAAGCGCTTGCCTAAGTACCCTAGTTCAATTCCATTCCCCAGCACCACACAAGCTGGGCGGTGTAGCACACACACCTGTTATCCCAGCACTCGGGAGGCTGAGGCAGGAGAACTGCCGTGAGTCCAAGCCTGGACTCCATCGTCAGTTCAGGACCAGCCTGGGCTACAGAGCGAGACCTTCTCTCTCAAAAAAAAAAAATTTTTTTTTTTGAGACAGGGTCTCACTAAGTGGCTAAACTGAATCTGTGGTCCTTCTTCCTCGGCTTTCTGGAGTGCTGGGGTTATAGGCCTACGCCACCAGGCCTGGCTGGCTATGACCACCCGGAAGGCACCATTAGGGGACAACCAGCAGCTAACGATGTCACATTTCGGATGAAGTGTGTACACAGATGGCAAGTTCTGGGGAATCTGGCTGAGCACGTGGCCCCAGCCAGGCTGCCTCCCGAGTGCGCAGTGCTCTGCGTGTGTCGTGTGCACGTGACCCCCTTTGGAGTGTCTGCATGAGCCCTGCGGGTGAGGGGCCCATGGCCACATACATACCACCGTGCATGACACGCTCACGCCTGTGCACCCTGGCGTGTCCCTGAGGCCTGCACTCGTCCACCGCGCCCATGTCCTGTGTGCCCAGGGCCAGGCTGCGGCAGGAACAGCACTGCGTAGCAGCTGCTGCTTCCAGGGCCACCATTCCTTGTTTGGGAACTAAAAATAGCCAGAGTCCAGCCTTGTTCCAGCGGGCAGGGGGCCGAAGGGCAAGCCCCACAGGGCACCCCAGCCAGCCGGTGCTCTCAGCCCTTCCTGGGCGGCAGCCTCAGGCTCCCTTGAGCTCATGCAAGCCCTGCTCAGCTAGGGCAAGGGGAGGGACAGCCAAGGCCAGCCCACGTTCCCGAGGCTGGACACAGCAAGGCCTGATAAGGTCACGCTGGGAGCGGGGTCCGCCCCGCCCTCCGGCCAGGGCCAGCAGGCGGATGTGAGTCAGCACAGGGGCTACCAAGGCGGCCTGGGCCTGACCACTGGCTGGCGACAGGGGAGCCCGGGGCTGGGTTGCCTCCCTGGGCAGGCCTGGCACTGGCTGGAGGAACCACCTGCCAGGTCGGCCGTGCTGTCCTCCTCCTCCGCCCCGAGGAGACCCACCTGCACCTCCTCCCCACCCGCCTGTCGGAGGCCCCCTCCCATTTCCTGCCTGCACCCTCAGCCTCCCTGTGTCACCTCGCCTCAGAGGGTGCTTCCTTCAGGCTGTGCGGTCCAAAGGCTTTGGGAAACCTTCCTTCCGGGCCCCGGGCCGTCCTCTGTGCTCCTGAGTCCCTCTTGGGGTCGTGGAGCTTTTGAAGGGCCCAAATGTGTCCTTCCCATCTCCGCGCTTCCCTATGGGGTCCCTGTCACCACAAGGAGGTGTCGTCATTGTCTTCCTCTTCTTCGAGATGACAGGCGAGCACCACCACCCTCAGTTTACATGGTGCTGGGGGCTGGATCAGTGCTCTGACCCCTGTGCTGTTCCTCCAGCCCACTCATTTGAATTTTGAGACAGGGTCACTGTCGCTAAATTCCCCAGCTGAGTTCAAACTTGTAACCCTCCTGTCTCAGCCTTTCAGAGCGCGGGGCTTAGAGGCCCGTGCGCTGGGCCCAACTCTTTCCTGCACTGGAGTTTCACGGCAGTGAAGAGCCCAGACTCTGTGGCAGACACCTGGGTTTTGAGTCTCGGCCTTGCCACCGCCAGGCTGTGGCGATCTGGGCCAGGGGTCTAACCCTTCTGTGGCTCGGTCTCCTTATTCGGGAAGCAGACCCAGTATGAGCACCTTCTTCATGAAGTGGTTGTGAGGAAGAAAATATGTCACACGCATCAGCCGGGCGTGCTGGTGCACACGTGTAGTCCCAGCACCCCGAGAACGAACTGGGGGGATCCCAGGGTCCAGCCCAGCGTGGGTCAGATGCTGTCTCAAAATATACAGCAAGAAGCAGAGGGGAAGGGGATGTACTTCAGTGAGGGCCCTGGCGTTAATCCCCAGTATTGGAAAAAAAACAAAACGAAACAAAGATTCATAATATGTTTAGAGCAACGGCTCACAGGGAGCTTTTTTAACAAGGTAAAATCAGATTTGGGGACACGGCTCAAAGGTAGAACACGCGCGCACCTCTGGGTTCCTTCCTCATCACTAGAAAAATAAAAGACAGAGAGAGAAATTCAAAGAAAAATATCCTTTTGTGGGGCTGAGGATGCCCTAGGTCAGTGATTAGAGCCCTTGACTAGGAAGCACAGGCCTGGGGGTCCGGGTTCGACCCCCAGCTCCACATAATAGCTGGGCAGGGTGGTGCGTGCCTGTAATCCCAGCGCTGGGGAGACTGAGGCAGTAAGATCGCCATGAGTTAGTTTGAGGCCAGCGTGGGCTACACAGTGAGCTCAGGTTCAGTCTGGACTGCAGAGCAAGACTCTTGTCACACACACACACACACACACACACACACACACACACACACACACACACACGAGTCACACGTGACAGTATTAGTTTTCTATTGCTGCTGTAATGAGTGACGACAAACTTAGCGGCTTCAAACACCACAACGGATGCTCTTCCGGTTCCGGAGGTCAGGGGGGTGCGACAGGTCGCAGGGGCTCGCGCCCCGCTGGCGGCCTGCTGGTGCCTCTCAGGCGGTTCTTGCCCCGCCACGTCTCCGCTGTCTCCCTTCCCTTCCGAGCTGGCCGCGTGGCACCTGTCTGGCTCTCGCCCTCTCTCCTCTGCCCCCACTCACGTCCGCCTCGGGGACCCCGGGGATCGCGCGGGCCACAGTCCCCGTGGTTCAGGGGGTCAGGCACTGAGTGGTGGACACGACAGCCGCTCAGCTGTGTCCGAGCCATCAGGGCCCACGGCTGGGGGAAGCGGCAGGCAGGGCCGGGGCTTCCGCCACAGCGCGACTCCGGTGAGCTCGCGTTGTGCCTTTCGTCGAGAACCGGAGCAGGTGCGCGGGACGGAGCCCCGGCCTGGTTCATCGTCTTGCCTCTGCTGTGCGGCTTTAAGCAAACGCCTGACCTCTCTGGTCTTCCTGCCGGAGTCACCGGGCAATGCTGCGTGTGGCCCCGGGACGGATTCCCTGGGTATCCTGCCTCTGAATCCAACCTTGCCCTGGATGTTGGGGGACTTCCAGATACCGCCTCTGCGGGGGGCTGCGGCGCGCCAGGAGCGGGGGTGTGGCTAGGCTAATCAGCACCGGGGCGGGGCTTCGGGGCGGGGCGGGGCTGCGGAGCAGGGGCGGGCTGATGGCCTGGCCCCGCCCCCAGGCGGCCCGCCAGCTCTCGCCGCTTAAGTGTGTGACTCAGTTTCCTTACGCGGAAAAGGGAAGTGAGTCCCTCGCCCGGCAGCGTTGGGGTGAGGGCCACACGTGCTGGCGCACCTGGGGACAGGGCGACGTGCACACCGCGGGCCTGGCCAGGCCGACGCGCTGTCCCTCCGCCAGCGTCCCGACCCAGGGGAGGCCTGCGCTTCCGCTTGCGTGTCCCGGGCTCAGGGAACAACGCCACGCGGGGAAGCGGGGACAATGGACACAAACAAACAGATCATTGGTGCGCTTGCGGAACGGCTAGTGCGTTCACTTGCCCGGCAGGCCAAATGCGACCAAGGGCGTGGAGGGGCGCTCCCCTCCCGCCGCTGTTCTTTTAGCTTGGGGGTCTTCCAGGGACGCGGGAGACAGATGTGCATTCTTCCTTCCGTCCCGGACACACGCCGCCTTCGGGGTGGCCGTGCGCTCGCCCTGGCTCCTGGGACAAATCTCCCCGCCCCTCTGCCTCCGCGGAGGATGGATGCACCGTTGTTCGTTGAGCCAGGGTTGCTTTTGGATTTTTAAACAAGGGAAGTCTGCAACCAGGAGACTCGGGTTTGAGTCTGAGCTCAGCTATTTCACGGTCTGGGGACCGCAAGTGTTTCTCCTCGTCCCTAGGACCCCCTTTCCCATCTGCACGGTGGTGGCTGCGTCTTTCTCTCTCTCTCTCTTTTTCCTTCTTTCATTTTTGAGTCGGGGTGTTGCCCCGTAGTTCAGGCTGTCCTACGCTGGCCTCAAGCTCATGGTAATCCTCCTGCCTCAGCCAAATGCTGAGATTACAGGTGTGTACCACCAGGCCCAGCTTCCCCCAGTCCTTTTCTGTTTTTATTTTGAGACAAGGGGTCACTAAGTTGCTAAGTTGCCTAGGCTGGACTTGAACTTGGCAGTCCTTGCCCCACAGTCCTAGAACGAGAGGCCTGTGCGGCCACACCCAGCTGGTGCGGTCATGCCCGTCGGTGAGATAATGTTGCTGACTGCGGGGTTATGTACCTTACTGGTGGATATGTTAGCCCACAAAACTTTTCCAGAATTTGGAGATATCACATTAACATCCAGATCGCTGGCTTCTCTTAAAAAAAAAAAAAAATCAAGCCTAGCTGCTGTCCAGATGGGACAAGAGCGCCCTGTTCGGCCTCAGGCCCACCACGCCCCACTGCCTGCTACAGTTCTTCGCACCTGACCTTGCAGGTCCTCACGGGAGGGTCAGTCATGCCTTGTGAGGCCCCTGTTCCCGGCGCCCAGCACAGCGCTACCCTCCGGCGGAGTCCTTGGAGTCTATAGATAGCACCTCAGATCGTCCACCCTGCAAACCTAGGCCGGGGCAGGAGGCTCCAGGACGTCTCCCCCACCAGAAGGGAAGCGGAAGTGCCAGCCCCGGCCCGGAAGGGCCCTGGGCTCCCAGCCAGGCGGCTGCATCCCGGGAGGCAGCTGCTGGAGCGTCTTCCCTGGGCTGGGGCCGGAAGCTGGGTTACGAGCACCTGGAATTCCCATCTCCGGGTCGCTGGGATGGAGGCTCCTGCACACCCCCACCCCTACGCCTTCCGCTTCCTCACCTATGTTCGGCAGCCACATCCTGCCTTAAGGGATAGACCAGGGCTGAAGGGGAGACTGGTCCCAGAGGACCCAGGGACATCCTAATTCCTGGGGAGCTGGCATCTCAGTTTGGCTGCAGGGTGCCTTGGAACTCAGTTTGAAAACCTCCGATGGCGCCCATTGGGTAGCTGGGAAAGCAGAGGCCTGGAGTGGGAAGGGGAGAAGGGCCCTTTCCCAAGGTTATAACAGGAGCCTGGTGAGCGGAAATGCAGCTTGTGTTGTCCCTGTCGCCCTCTCGGGACAGCTGGTCAGCCTGGCGCCACGCAGGGAGGTATTGGGGTTCCCTTGCTTCCTGATGGGCAGACACCTCACTTCCTCCGAGCTCACTTTGCCTCATCAACCAAATGCCCACATGAGAGGGTTGGGGTGAGGAGCGATGATGATCAGTGCTGGAGACAAGAACCGTGACCCCAGGCGCTGCCCCCCACCCCCGGGCTTGTGGGGGACCCTGGCTATGCTCACGCGCTGTCCTTCTCTGGCTCTCTTGAGAGGTAATTTACGTATCACGAAACATACACTCACTTAAGATATGTGATTCAATGGTTGCAATGTTTTTACAGAGTTGTACACGGTCATCAGAATCTAATTTTAGAATTTTTTCATCATCCCTCTAAGAAACTGGACACCCTGTCAGCAGTCACTGCCAGCTGCTCCCCCCCACCCCCCGACTTCCCCAGCTTCTGGGCCCATGAATTGGGTTCAGTCCCTGGATTTGCCTGTTCTGAACATCTCAGATAAGAACACTTCATATGATAATAGGTGGCTTCTGTGGCTGGAAGTGTGGGTCAGTGGTTAGAGCACCTGCCTGGCATGTACAAGACCCTGGGTTCAACCTCTAAGCATTACATAAAAAGTAGCCAAGTGTGGTGGCATGAGCTCGTAATCTTGGCACTCGGGAGGCTGAGGCAGGAGGATCGCAGTGAGTTTGGGGCCAGTCTGGGATACAAAGACTGTGAATTCAAAACTGGCCTCTGCCCTGTTCAGCTAGACCCTGTTCCTCCCCCTCTCAAAACATGTGGCCTCTTATGATGGGCTTTTTTCAGCAGCAATGTTGTATGTTGTATGCGTTAGGCCTCTGTTCTTTTTTACGGATGAATAGTGTTCCACTGTCCGGATGGCCTCTTTTTCTTTGGCCCCCCGTTGCCGAGCATTTGGGCTTCTCCTTGGAGCCATTAAGAATGACCCTGCTGTGCGTGCTGGGCCCAAGTCTGTGTGAGGGTGTTTTCACTTCTCCTTTGTGTATGTCTAGGAGGGAAGTGCTGGATTACGTGGCAGGCCCAAGTTTAGCGTTTTGTTTTGTTATGTTTCAGTTTATTTACTTATTTTTGAGTCAGAATCTTGCTGTGTTGTCCAGGCTGGTTTCCAGTTCCTCAGCTCAAGCGATCCTCCCGCCTCAGCCTCCCGAGTAGCTGGGACTACAGTTTTATACCACTGCGCACACTTAAAATGAGTTAGTTTATTTTATTATTATTTTTTTGAGATGGTTTTGCTCTGTAGTCCAGGCTGATCTTGAGCTCACTATGGAGCCCAGGCTGGCCTCAAACGCACGGCCATCCTCCTGCCTCAGCCTCCCTAGTGCTGGGATTACGGGTTTGTGCCACCATCTGGGGACTGACCCCGGGCCTGCCACTTGTGAGACAAGCACATTAACCGCTGAGCTACCCCAGCTCCACGAGGAGCAATTTTGAAATGGTATTTTTGAGAAAAAAGTAACGATTTTTGTATTAAAATGAATACAAGGAGAGTATGGATTTGATTGCAAAATTCAGCTATTCAAAACAAATGAGTGTTTCACATTTTGATGAGCTGCCAGATGGACTTCCAAAAGCAATCGGGTCATTCTGTTGTCTTATCACTGGCTACTTTGTGTGCGCATGTGTGCATGTTCTCATGTGTGCCCGTGTGTGCCATGTGTGTGCCCCCTGGCCTCAGGCGAAGCAGGTGTCTGGTCCCGTCACCCCGCCAGCCCTCCCCAGCTAATGTTTTGCTGCCGCGCTCAGGCCTTCACATTGAGTTCCAGCCCCATCTTTTGTATTTATTTGTTTTCTTTTGGAAACAGGATCTTCCTAAGTGGCTAAATTTCCCACACGGGGCTCAAACATGTGGTCTTCCTCCTCCTGGAGTGCTGGGATTACAGGCGTGCCCCACCATGTTCAGCTATAACCTGCTAACTTTGATGAATTCATTCCGTTGCGTCAAGGTCTTACTCTGTAGCCCAGGCTGGCAATCCTGCCTCAGCCTCCCGAGTGCTGGGATTACAGGCGCCACCAAGTCCGGCTCATTTTTGTGTGATGCTGGGGAGCCACGCCCAGGGCCTTGCACGTGCCAGGCACCTGCTGCTGTTGAGCTATGGCCCCAGCCTCTAAACTAGATTTTAAATGACCCGATTGTGTCCTCCAGAGAAGCCACCTATCGGGTACTAACCACTGATTATATTTAAATGTGAAAAAATAAACTAGCATACCGGTGGCTCTAGGCTTGAAAATAACCTAGAAATATTGCTCATCAAATTAAGTGTTCTTATACATCACGGAGAAAAGATAATGTGCTGTCAGGAGGGAGAGCGGCCGCTCGAGGGCACAGCGGATGTCGCCCAGCCGTCCTTGCGGTTCCCGGCTCATTTCCCTTGACACGGTGCCCGGGGCATCTCTCCGTGCGCTTATTAGCATACATCTCTTTTAGAGAAATGTCTATTCAAATGACAGCCTCTCATTTAATCCTCACAGCCACGCCGTGAGACCGGAACCGTTATCAGCGACACCCCAGAGGAGGAAATTAAGGCTCAGAATGGCGGCTGCAGGGAGGACGGGGGGCGGAGAGGGATCAGGAAGGCGGGTCCCTCGGCATGAGGGAGCCACGGGGCGGCGTGGGGGTGATGGGGTGCGAGCGCTGGGGACACCCCCAGCACTGCGGGCTGGGAGAACCGATCCCCGGGTTCTGTCCTTGTCTGCCTCCGTCACGCCCCTGTCACTTTCTCTTCTAGGCCTCAGTTTCCCCACCTAACAGTGCCTTCGTTTTGCT
The DNA here is from genome assembly GCA_004027205.1 of Ctenodactylus gundi. Classification (NCBI taxonomy): domain Eukaryota; kingdom Metazoa; phylum Chordata; class Mammalia; order Rodentia; family Ctenodactylidae; genus Ctenodactylus; species Ctenodactylus gundi. The sequence continues at coordinate 275,891 of PVKB01001591.1, forward strand.
CCTCCGGCACTTAGATACCCAGGTTCTTCGTCTCAGTATTTGACAGGTGTCTGAGAGCAGAATTCCCGGGTGCTGACGAGAACCCAGGTGAGTCTGAGTTCGTCTTCACTCTTTCCTCGCACATGGGCAAGACTCTTAACCTCTGATTTCAGCTTCCAGAAAAGTGGGCTGGACCAAGTGCTTCTGAAGGGCCCTCAGTGAAAGTGATGCTGTGTTCTAGGACAGCCATGGGGAGCAGGGCGGGAGCCTGGATGAGGGTCACGGGAGTGGTGGCACCCAGCTTGGGGAAGGGGCGCCCGCCCCCCAAAGGCCATTGTCCAGGGGGCGCGGGAGAGTCACCCTCTTCCCACCCGCCCCTGCCTGGCTTATCACCCGCCTGTCTCGTCCCCTCTTCCGAGCCGCTCCTCTGGTTTCAGCCTGGAGCCTGTGATATGTGGTCGTGGGAGACCTTGGGGTAGGTGGGTGGCCGCGCAGCCAGCAGGGCCGGGCACCGGCTCCTCTGGGGTTATCTGTGCTCCGGGCCAGCGGGAACGTGAGAGGAGTTATCTGCCCAGTTCCCCCGGAGATGGCGCCTTGGAGCCCTCTTGTTCTACCCCACACTCCCGCTGGCCCCGGGGAAACGGGGGCACCATCTGCGCGCTGGGTGCCTTCTTGGCTGAGGCCACGGTGGGCGGAAGGAGTGGGGTTGAGGACTGAGCGCTGGGCAGGGCATGGAGGCCCTGGGACTTTCCTGCTGCATCCTGAGCATGTCCACGTGTCATCTCAGGACTGTTCCACGCGGTGCTACCAGGGCCCGAGCAATCCGCTGCAGGGACAGGCTCACGAGCAGGGTGGGGCAGCAAGGGGGCCTTTGGATGACAGGCGTGCACCCCCACGCCAGGCTAATTTTTATGCCATGCTGGGAATTTGAACCCAGGGCCTTGCAACTTGTAGGCGAGCACCTTAGCTCTTGTGCTGGGCATTTCTGCCCCTGAGAACATCTCAGAATCGAGATCCAAACCATCATAGCCACCGTGTGTGTCTGCCGCGTGTGTGCCCACTGTGGACTCGGGAATACTGCTGACGCTACCGAGTCTGACCATTTGGTTGGGCTGGAGAACGTGGCCAGTGAGCATCAGAATCTGGGTGTCTTGGGCCTCTTCTGGGGACACAGCTGTGGGCAGAGCTAGCCTGGCCCTGCATTCAAGGAGCTCAAATGTAGTGTGGACGCAGGTAATCACAGCACGAGCGGGCCAGTGGCCCGGAAGAAATACACAACCCACATAGTAACAGCTCTGTCTTTGATGTCTGAGTCGTCCTCAGAACCTGTGGACAAGTCACCTCAAATGGCACAGGGGACTCTGCCGAGGTTGGGAAGGGCCTGAGACTAGAGACGTGACCTGCAGTGTCTGGTGGCCCCTCCCTCACTTCCTGGCCCAGCAGTCAGTAACAAACACCTGAAATCTCTGCCCCAGGCAACCCCCAGTCTCGACAATTTAACCATCTTTTCAGGCCAAACCCTAAACATCTGCCCCTTCCAGCCAGTAACACACAGTTCCAAATACGTGAGGCTTTTGGGGGACACTCAAGATCCAAACCACAGCAGTCTTTAAGACAGGTGGGCAGACTGAAATGCACACTTAAAAATCCTGAAAATGACATTATACACCTATTACCTATACTAAAAATTAATCATGGAGTTGGGTGTGGCAGTGCACACCTGTAATTCTAGTGCTCTAGCAGCCCGAGGCAGGCGAATTCCAAGTTTGAGCCCAACCTGGTAGTTTAGTGATTTAGTGAGACCGTACCTCATAATAATAATAAAAATTGAAAAAGGGGCTGAGGGTGTAGCTCAGCGTGAAGGTTCTGAACTTAGTCCTGAAAAAAAGAGTATTTAAAAAAAAAGGAATGAAAGGAAAAGAAGGCTGTGTCTGTAGCTCACCAGTTAAAGTGCCTACCTAGCAAGTATCAAGGCCCTGGGTTCGATTCCTCAGCACCATGTAACATGTATGGATGACAGGCGTGCACCCCCATGCTGTAGTCCCAGAACCTGGGAGGCCGAGGCAGGATGGCTGTGAGTTTGAGGCTGGTCTGGGCTCCATAGTGAGTTCAGGACCAGCCTGAGCTGCAGAAGAAGACCTTGTCTCAAAAAGAAAAGAAAAGAAAGACTGGAAAGGAAATGAATAAATCCATTCTCCTTCAACTCCATATTTTATTATTATATATTTTTTGGAGACAGGGCCTCGCTCTGTAGCCCAGGCTGGTCCTGAGCTCACTGGCTGGCCCTGGACTCATGACATTCTGCCTGCCTCAGCCTCCCAAGTGCTGGGATTACAAGTGTGCGCCACCACGCCAGTTTTATGTGGTGCTGGGGAATCGAACTCAGGGCCTTGCACTAGCAAGGAAAGCACTTGAACTGCTGTGCCATCCCTCCAGCCCCTTCCTTTTATTCATTCATTTAGTTAGTTAGTTTGAGACAGGGTCTTGATCTGTAGTCCAGGCTGGTCACAGACTCGTATCTCACCCAGGCTGGCCTCAGACTCATTGTAGCAATCCTCCTGCCTCAGCCTCCAGAGTGCTGGGGTTGCAGGCGTGTGCTGCCACACCTGGGGAATCTTACCCAGGGCTTCGCACACTCTAGGCAGGTGCTCTAACCTGTGAGCTATGCCCCTGCCCCTCAACTGTACATTTTAAATGAGTGGATTGTCTAGTAGTGGTGCCCAACCTTTTTGACCCCAGGGACTGGTTTAGTGGGGGTGACAGGAGGGGAGTGAGGGGTACTTGTTCTGCAGTGGGTTGCTGGAGGGCAGCTTTCAAAAGGCAGTAGCAGCAGAAGGGGAGCTGGGAGTGAAGCTCCGCCTCCTGTCAATCATCACCAGCAGAACCTGATAGGAGCAGCTGACAGGAGGCGGAGCTTTGCTTGCGACTCACTTTCTGCTCACAACTCGTGTGTCCCTTAGCTCCACCCTTCCAGGGCCCTGGACTGGTACCAGTCTATTGGTCTTTGGGGTTGGGGACTCCTGTCGTGGACCATATGAATTATATCTCAAAAGCTCATTTTGTTTATTTATTTTGAGACAGGGTCTCGCTCTGCAGCCCAGGCAGGTCCTGAACTCACTATGGAGCCCAGGCTGGCCCCCAGCACTGGGATTACAGATGTGTGCCACCGTGCCCAGCTCCTACGTTGCCAGGGAGTCAAACTCGTAGCTTTTCACTTGCTAGGCAAGAACTCTTAACTGCTGTGCTAGTCCTCCAGCCCCTCAAAAGCTATCTTGAAAAACCCAAAATGGAGGACATTTTTCAAAATACTCAGCCAACATTCCTGAAAAAGTGTGAGGCCAAGAAAAGCAACAGACCAAGTCACCTTTACTCTGGGAGGGGACTTAGGAGACTTGGTGACCAAATGTCATGTGGGTGCGGAGAGAGAGAGAGAGAGAGAGAGAGAGAGAGAGAGAGAGAGAGAGAGAAACAGATTCTCCTCCCAGGCCTGAAGAAGTCATGCTGCCACCCAGATCTTCAAAACTATAAGATTAAAAACATGTGTAGGCCACCTGTGATACTGTACGATACACCTGTAATGCTAGCATGCTAGTCCTCTGGGTGGTTAAGGCAGGAGGACTGCAAGCTCCAATCCAGTCTGGGCAACTTGGTGACTTAGTGAGACTCTTTCAAAATAAATTAAAAAGCTGAGCCTGGTGGCGGATGCCTGCAATCCTAGCACTTGGGTGGCTGAAGCAGGAGGATTGCCGTGGGTTCAAGGCCAGCCTGGGGTACATAGTGAGTTCTGGACCAGCCTGGACTATCGAGTGAGACCCTGTCTCAATAAACAAACAAATAAGTAAATAAAAGGGCTGGAGACATGGCTCAGTGGCTGAGTTCAATCCTCAGTACCACACACACACACGCACACGCACACACGATCAAGTGACCAAGCCTCTTAGCCCACCGTCTGTTGCTATAACAGGACACCTGAGACTGCTGGTTATGAGAAGAGATTTATTTGACCTACAGTTCCGGAGGTTAGGAAATCCAGCAGCGCGGCCCAGACGCTTGGCCACTGGGGATGTCTCATGGCCTCAGGCTGCGGCCAGCATGGTGGAGGTGTGGAAGGGCGAGCAGGCAGACGCACAAAACCAAGGGCAGGAATTGCTTCCTAAGAGCCTGTTCTAAACAGAGCTAAATGCTCCAAGAGCACAACTGGCTGTGTGAGGATTAGCCTGGTGCTGTAAGACAGGCGCGAATCCCGCGTCCCTGGGACCCTGGGACCAGGTCCCCGCAGAGCTCTTGGTGAAGACAAACCATCTTCAAGTCGTGGCTCTGATCCATGGGGCGGCGGGGATGCACCCTGCTGCGGGTGGCACCCTGAGCACTTACCCAGGACACAGCCGTGTTCTTTGGATACAGATGTGATAAAAACAATCCAGTGAATATTTAAAAGGTTTTTAAAAAAAATTATTACAGTAAGAAGCACACCGCCATTGGTTCCCACCAAAGCCCCCACCACAGCTGCGCACAGGCTCGGCCACGCCTGCTCCCTCCTGGCGCGGTTCCGTCCTCACGAGTGGGAGGGCGAGAAGCCCCGTGCCACAGGAAGGCAGGCTCGTACACACGTGGCCTCGTGTCCTCGTCCACTCCATACACCGGCTCTGCCACCATGTGACTTCCGGCTCTTTCCCAGCCAAAATGATCAGGAAAGGCACAGGTTTGAGTCAGTTCAGACACTGACACGGCCGTGACGGCGTGACAGTAGCCACTCACAAAAGAGGCTCGTCGCGACTGTCCTGGAAGGTGGCAAGACACGCAGGACTTTAGTGCCCCACGTGAGGGGCGTGTCTTGAGGGGGATTCATGGCCTTGTGTCTTACGGTGCAGTGAATTTCTTTTAAAAAAAATGGAACATTCACTTTTTTTGTTTTGTTTTTTTGAGACAAGGCCTCATTCTACTAGCCCAGGCTGGTGCTGGGCTCACAATATGGGTCCGAGACCGGCCTTGAATTTACAGTAAATCTTCTGCCTTGGCCTCCTGAGTGCTGGGATTCGAGGAGTGGCCCCAGTCACCTAAGGTCACCAAGGTCTTCCTGCTTTGCCAGGAGTGGTATGCAAACAAGCCAATATGCAAATATGATATGTAAACGATCAGCTCACTTTGCATATAATCAAATACCAAGGTGGTGGGAAGGTGCCTGCCCTCCTCCCCATCATGCCTCGAGAATGGAAGCGCCTTGGGGACAGGGCTTTGGCTCCCCCTCCCCGCAGCATCCTGGGCTTAGAGCTGGGCTTGGCACACAGTAGGTCCCCTTTGCAATCAAACTGGATGAATGCATAAATGAGTGGCCAGAGGGGGCATGATGACGTGTGTGGAGGAAGGCGCGTGGGCGCTGCTGATGGGTGCGAGGCGCGGCCACGCCCACCCCCTCTGGGGCATCTTCTTGCTCATCTGTAGAACGGTGCGGCCAGGGCCTGGGGTGGGGTCGGGGGCATCGGGCTGGGGCGCCAGGGCTTTCGCCCCTCGCTGTGTGGCCTGAGGCGAGTCCCTCATGCGCCCGCCTCGGCAGCGATGACTCACTGACCTAGTGATTCCATTCCCGCCGCCGAGGACCGCCGGCTGACGACGGAAAACAGCGCGTTCTGCCCCAAGATACCGACCAACGCCTATTATTTATAAAACTTCGGAAAACTGGAAATAACTGAGCTGTCCCACGATAAGTGAATGGCTGAATAAACTGTGGAACCAGGTTACCGGGAGAGGCGCAGCCAGGAAGGGGCCATGGCCGGTGGGCAGGTCAGGAAAAACGCAGCTCTGCGGCAGGGCCGGGTATTTTTTTTTTTTTTTTTTTTGGTTTAATATACGGTATGATCTCAGCCGTGATTTTTTTTTAAGTCCTTTAACAAAAACCATGGGAGGAAATGCATCAAGCCTTAACAATGACCGTCGCTGGCGGTGGGGACGGGGGTGGCGAGCTTTCTTCCTTATTTTGACTTTTCTGCATTTTTCAGATTCTCACAAGCATGTATTGTCCCTTTTATAGGAACAATATTAAAAATGGAAAAAAATTCCAATTTTGGATGTGGGGGTCAGTGCATGGGTCTCGAGGGAAACTGGCCCAGGCGGGGACGTGGGCTTGGAGGGGGTGGCGGGTGTTGGCACAGGGCTGCATGTGTGGTCCCAGCAACTGCTTTGGGCCTCAGTGGTCTGTCCTGCCAGATGGGGCCAAGTCCCCTGAGTCGCAAGGCTAGGGCAAGAACCTGGCTGGAAATGTTGTCCTGATTTTCAGTTCCCAGGAAGCACCAGCTCTGGCTTTGGACATCCGGGAAAGATATCAGGGCCCTCCAAGGGGACACCGGGAAGGGCTGTGACCCCTGGAGGTACGGAGGTGCCTGACTCACTCCGGGCAGAAGTGAGGTGATTCCTGAGAACGCGTCACAGTGCAGGGAGGGGGTGCTTAGCCAGGGAGCCAGCACCGTGGGCTCTTCCCCCGCGGCTGTGTGACCTCCAGCGAGCCACTCAACCTTCCTGGGCCCTACTGTCTTTTTTGCGACAGGCCATGTACACAGCAATCAAGAACATCCCTAAACTCTCTGTTTAAATGAGGCTGTACCCCAGACCCTAAGGGGCAGGAAGGGACCTGGGCAGCCCCTTACCGGCTCCGAAAGTCTGCACATGGGCGTATTTCCAGCCATGGTTCCCTGGGAAGTACATAGGTGGGGTGTGGGGTGGGCGGGTGTTTCCCAGCAAGTTCCAGTGCCTCAGTTTCCCCCAGATCCATCTATTGCAATCTGGCCTTCAGAGGAGACAGTGGGGCCAGCAGGGGGAGTGGGCAGAGGCCACCTCAGGGCAACAGTGTTAGGGCCAGCTCCAGGGTGCTCACAGGGCCCCAGCCTGGGCCGGCTGGGAGTGGGGCAGGACTGGGGCTCCCGGCCATCCCCACCCCGGGTGTCACGGAGAACTCAGAACCTCCACCCCGAGTGTGCTGAGGCTTCTGCCCTGACACAGAGGGCACATCTGCACCTGAGCGTGTTCTGTCCCTATAGACGCAGATCCAGAGCTGCAGACCTGATTATGACGCCGTGGGGCCCAGCTTCCCACGGAGCCGGCTCTGCGAAGGTTCAGAGTGATTGTGACACAGGGTCATCCACGAGGAAATGAGGGCTAAGAGAAGTTAAGGAATTCACCTGGGGTCACGCAGTAAGCCACAGCCCGGGCCAGGGTGCGAACCCAGGCTGCCCGGGTTCAACTCTCGTGACTGGCGCTGTGAGAAAAGGTAGGCTGCCAGCTGCTGCTGTCACAGGCTGCTCCGCATCGGGCTGTGGCTTCCGAGTGCCCAGACCAGGCCGAGCCCCGGGTTTGGGGAAGGGGCTCTGTGCGAGACAGCGTGACTGTAGCCAGCTGTCAGTGGCATCCCTGGGTTTTTAATTTTTATATGAGAGATGGAACCTGGGGCCATCACACTGAGCCACGTCCCCATCCCCAACCATTTTTATTTTCAATTTTGAGACAAGGTCTGGCCAAGTCCCCAAATAGCCCAGGCTCGGCGAGGGCTTGGGATTGCTCTGCCTCAGCCTCCCAGGAGGCTGGGATTTCAGGTGTGTGCCACCGGACGTGGCCAGCCGCGATAGGGCTGGGCACAGGGGCCTGACCGGGCCGGAAGAGCGTCTGCCTTGTTCGCTCATGCGCGTACCCCTCCATCTACCAAGACCCCCCCCTCCCCCCAGCGATGACCAAAGTCACCTGCTTCCAGTCTGGGACCTCCAGGAGGAGTGACAACTGAGATCGGTCACGAGCACAGGCGTAGGAAGGGCGTTCCGGGCACAGAGCATGCTGGACACCCCAGGAGCCCTGGGCTCGTGGGGGAGCCAGGTAAGGGGCCGGGGGCGATTCCGGGGTCTGGGGGTCCAGGAGTGACGTCGCTGGGGCTGCCCCCACCTCTGGAAGGTGCTGGCTTTCCTGAGGGACTCAGGAAGGGAAGTGCAGTCGAGGAATGGACGCAGCCCCAGCTTTCTGGGGTCACACTGGGAAGAGGAAGTGGGGGTTGATGTTGGGCTGGGTGGGGCTGAGGTCACGAGGCAGGGGGGTGACTGAGCAGCACCCCAACTCCTCTCGGCAGGGAGGGAGAGCAGACCAACGCCCTGGGTTCTCTGATGGCGCCCCCGGCCACTCACCGTCTCCCTCACTCCTTTCTTCCCTAGTGGCTGTTTTTTATTCCAAGTTCTCACCGCAGGACCTTTGTACCTGCTGCTCCTGCTGCCCGGATTGGCTTTCTTCCTCTAACGGTTCACCTCCTCCACAAAGGAGGTTTTCCATCCTCTGCACGGCACTGCGCCTCCCCCGTCACTGTCCCCAGCGTCACCTGATTGTCCCCCTTGCGCATAGACCGCCTCTTAATGTGCTCGCCCTCTGTTCCCCTCTGAGGACACGTGCGCCCTGAGGGCGGGTCTTCCCGTCTTTGGTTCCCGGCTGACCCCCAACTCACACGGGGGGGCCTCAGCCACACAGCACCAGGCCCTCCACACGTGCTGGCCACCGTCCTGGGGACAGTGACCAGATCCGCTCCCGGCCTTGGAAGTGGGGATCACGCCCCTGTGAGATGGTGGACGTGGGGGCCCAGACAGTGGAACTGGCGGCTCGAGGACGTGAGCCCCGGGGGTTCAGAGACCCCAGAAGGCTCAGGGCCAGCACGCGTCACCCCGCCAGCCAGCGGTGACTGAATCAGCAGCCTCCTTCAGACTTTCGTTCTTCAGGCCTCGGGTCCTCATTCGAATGCGGACATTTAAAGATTTAAATGTTAATGTTATTTATTTATTTTTGAGCCAGGGTCTCGCTGTGGAGCCCAGGCTGGCCCTGAACTCACTAGGAGTCCAGGCTGGCCTTGAATTTACGGAACGGCCTCCGAGCGTGTCGGGATGACAGGCGTGCCCCACCACACCTGGCTCCATGTGGTGCCGGGGAAGCCAGCGCAGGGCCTGGCACGGCGAGGCAGTGCTTTCTTCGCGGGGCCATTCCTCCAGCCCTAAGTGCTCGTTGCAGCTGACCTCTAGCACCGTGCACGGCTGTCTATTATCCTTACGTACCCGCTCCGAGTCCCCGGGGCCGGCCGCAGCCGTCCTCTGCACCGGGCTACATCCCAGTTCTCTGTATGTTGAGACAGGCTCTCATTAAGTTCTCCAGACGGAGGCTAAATGTGTGATCCTCCTGCCTCAGCCTCCTAGCAGCTAGGATCACAGGCTGTGCCACCATTCCTGGGTCCCGTGGATGCCTCTGGGGCACAGCGTGACATCGCGGTACGTGTGCTCCGTGTACACTGACCGTACGAGGATGGACAGCACGAGCTCAGCCCAAGACCCACCGCAGCTCTGCGCTGAGGCATGTGAAATCCTCTCTCCAGTGACTCTAAAATACACACGTAAGGGGCTGGAGGAATAGCACAGAGGTTCAAGCGCTTATCCAGCAAGTGCAAGGCCTTGAGTTCGATTCCCCAGCACCACAAAATAGCCGGGTGCGGGGGCGCACGCCTGTAATCCCGGTACTCGGGAGGCTGAGGCAGGATGAGCGCTGTGAGTTTAGGACTGGCCTGGACTATAGAGCCAGACCCTGCGCCAGCAGTAATAGTTAATGGTGATGGTGGCCGGCTGTAATTATCCTCATTCCACTTTCCTGAACCACGCGTCCACTGGCGGGCACTTAGGCTTCCTCACCTGTCTTTTTCTCTCTTGGTCATGGCGGTGACATGGGAGTGCAGACGTCTCTGTGAGACACTGATGTCCCTTTCTCCAGATACACACCCGGGTCCAGGGTTTTTATTTTTATTTTTTGAGGCACTTCCATACGGTTTCCATTATGCTGTGCTGATTCGCATTTCCATCAGCACACATCGGAGTCTCCTGTCCCCACACCCTGGGCAGACACGGGCCAGTTTTTTGTTCTTTGGCGACAGCCACCCTGACTGGGCTACATGACCTCCCTTTGCGGTCTGACTCCCACGATCCCGACACTGCTGAGCGTGGCTCCCCGGGCTTCCTGGCTGCCTGCTGTTGCCTTCCAGGAAATGTCAGCTCAGATCTTTTGCTCACTCGCTTTTGGGTTTGTTTTTGGAGACAGGGTCTCGCGCTATAGTCCAGGCTGATCCTGAATTTACTAAGTAATCCAAGCAGGCCTTTGGCCTCGGCCTCCCCAGGACTGGGGTGACAGGTGTATGCCACCACCCCTGGTTTATATTGGGTGCTGGGGAATCGAACCCAGGGCCTTGTGCTTGCTAGGCAGGCGCTTTAACCACTGAGCCACACCCCCAGCCCTGCCCACATATGACTACTATTACTGTAATGATTATTGTAACTTTTGGCCGAGAGCAACCCGTCGTGGAAGGCCTGGGCTCTTCCTCTCAGTTTCTTACCACTGGGGGTTTCACTTGGGTGAAAAGGTCCTTAAGTCACTGATTGACTAATTGATGTTTTTTTTGGAGACAGGATTTTGCTCTTTTTCCCAGGCTGGCGTGTGTGTGTGTGTGTGTGTGTGTTTGCGTGCTGGACACTCAGGGTCTGTGCACTGAGTGACATCCATGACTGTTGTTGTTTTGACTTTCAGGCAGGGTCTTCAAACTCATGAACCTCCTGCCTCAGCCTCTCAGAGTGCTGGGATTGTAAGCCTGGGCCTCCACCAGGCCCGACTCATGGGCTGGTGGACTCATTCCCTCACTCTGCACCTCTCGAGGGCACCGGTGCCAGGCTTGCTCTGGGCACCGAGGGGCGCACAGCGGAAGCCCCAGTGGTGCTGAGTCGTGTCGTTTCTTGCCACCATTTTGCCAGAAAACAACGAAGATAAGGCAAGGGGTGGGAGGGAACGGGAGAAGGGGGAGATGAGGCCCCCGCGGGTGGCAGCCGGGGAGCGAAGGAACCCTGGACACAGGAGACAGCATGGGGCAGCTGGGAGCCAGGCTGGTGGCTGCCAGGGGTGACAGACCGGGGAACTCTGGGTAAGGATGACCGCAAAGGGGATCGCAGAAGCTTTTAGGGGTGAGGAAACTGTTGGACATTCTGGCCGGGTGGTGGCCATGTGATTGTGTCTATTTGGACAATCTGTGAGGTTAGTGGAATTTCTTTTTTCTTTCATCTCTTCTTTTCCTTTTCTTTCTACAGTTCCACGCCCTGGGAGCAGAGCCCCTGGCACAAACACCACGGTGGCACAGACCTGCACACACACACGGTAAGAGACAGTGCGTGGGCCGCAGTATGGGGGATCGAACCTGAGGCCAGGCTGCAGGCCCTCTAGTACTTAAAGCGAGTGTTTGCTGAGCAGGGCTCAGTGATAGGCGCCTGGTGCCATCCACCCAGAGGCCCTTATCATCAGTCCATTTTGCAGATGAGAGAAGGAAGGCCCCACGGTTCACCACTGGCCCAAGGTCTGAGATGGACAGTGGCGGCTCCCAGAAGGGAAGCCAGCCTGTCGAGTCTCAAGTGTGGTGTCTGTGGCTCTCCACAGTGGCCCTCGAGTGTCGGGACCCCAGTTTCCAGTGTCCCTGGCCCTCTCGGAGGCCAGAGCCACGTGAGTGCTCCTGCCCTGTAGGTGGGTCATGATCCCTGCTGCTCAGAAGAGAAACCGAGGGATGCCGGCCGGCCACGGGTCTTGCTCAAGGTCACGCAGGGGAGGACAGCAGAGCCAGGATAAGGGCCTGTGTCCGACTCCTGGTTGGGCCGTCCACTGCAGTGGTCCCAGGCCACCAGCAGGAACGCCATCTCCTGCTGAACAGACTGGTGTGTTTTCTGGACAGCTGTGAGCGAGGGAAGGCTTCTTCTGAGTCGAGGTTACTGGGGTTGGAGCCGGGGCCTTTGCACTGAGCTGTACCTCCAGCCAGCTCGAGGTCTGGTTTTGGGGTAGAACCTTCCTGTGTTATTAAGTGGCTCCGGCTGAGCTCATACTTCTGATGCCCCTGCCTCAGCCCCATGGTGCCTGGCTGCCATGATGCCTGGAGGGCTTGGGCTGGGGCCTTCCCCAAGAGGTGGAGCCCCCAGAGGGGTCTTGGGGGACCGTGAGAGTGGATGGGTGGTGTGGTCCCAGCAGCCCCGCTGCGGAGCTCAGCAGGTGCGTGTTACCCTCACCTGTCTGATGCAGGCAGTCCATGCCAGCCGGACACAGGGAGTCTGAGATCCTCAAATTCAGACCCCCGAGGGTGAGAAGGGCTCAGAAAGAGCAGGAGGCACTAACGCAGTGCCAGGCGTTGTCCTTGGCACCTGTGCGGGGTGGGGACTGTGGGCACAGAGTGCGGCTTCTTCCCTCCCTCCCTGCTCTCCCTGTCCTCTGAGGAGAGCTGTGCCCAGCCAGCCATTGTTCAAGGATTTAAAAATAAAGGCATGTTGGCCTGGGCCCTGCCAGTGGAGGGGATGGGGCAGCGCTAGCCAGGCCTGAAGGGCATCTGGCTGGCAAATGAGGACTCACCCCGCTCCACCATCAGAACGCCTGGGAGCTGGCGCGGTCCCCTGAGAGCCATCGGCCACCCCCGCTTCTCCAGCCAAGGAAGGCGTGAGCTCCTAGCCAGAAGCTTTCAATGTCCTGGGGACGACAGGGGGACGTGGCTCCTTCAATACTTTCTTTTTTTTCGTACTAGTGGAGATCCAACCCAGAGCCTTTGTACTAGGCGACGTCCCCAGACGATTTGATGGTTTTGATTTTGAGACATGGTCTTGCTAAGTCACTAATTTGCTGAAGCTGGGCTTGAAATTGCGGCCTCTCAGCATGCTAGGATCACAGGCCGGTGCCACCCGTTACAGCTCCAATACCGTCTTTTACCCACCTAAGAATCATATCTAGGTTCCAAAAACCCACCATGGTTAGGTGCTGTTATTATTACCATTGGACAAACAGGAGAAATGAGTCAGACAGGTTTAGTAACTTGCCCAAGACCCACAGCTGGCCAGTAGAGGGGAATTTTTGGACTCTTCGGTCAGGACCATAACTGAGTACCCAGTGACACGACTTCATACTCCCCCTTGGTGACCAGGGACAACAGCGCCAAGGAGAGCTGGCAGGGAAAGAGGGAGGAAGGCACAGCTCAGCACAGGAGTGTACCAGGGCCTGGCGCGGGCTCTCTTTCCTCAACCAGCACCATACCGAGCTGTGGTGAGGCCACAGTCACTGTTGCGATGGGATCTGAACCCGGAGCAACGTTGGTGCATGCTGCCTGATTCCCAGTGACTGAGGGGTTCCCGGGCACGCCCAGTGCAGACCAGCGTCTCCTGCCCTCCCCTCCCTCCACAGTGTAACCGGGCTGGCTGCGTAGCCCCACATGAACACGCGTAAGGCCCTGGCTTCCTTTCTTTAGCACCACATAAGCCGGACGTGGTGGCACTCACCTGTAACCAGGAGGCTGAGGCAGGAGGATTGCTGTGAGGTCTAGGCCAGCCTGGGCTCCATAGTGAGTTCAGGACCAGCCTGGACTACAGAGCGAGACCCCGTTTCAAAAAAAGTATAAACTGAGGCACAAAGTTTGAGGGGGCGCTGCTGCTGGATACAGGGCCTCTGCCCTGGAAGACCGTAAGCAAAGGGCAGGCTAAGGGTCAGGGTACAGGGGGTGGGTCCCTCCTAGACTGGGCAGGTAGGGCTGCCCCTCCCCCGCCAGCCCCTGGCTGCCAGTCTCCCCATTCCAGACAAGATCTGGTGATCCCCCATCCGCCCCCGGGGCCTCTGCCGAGGTTGGCATGCTGGTGCTGGCACCAGAAAGCGACATTCCAGATACCCCAACCCCATCTCTGCCAAGCCTGGATTCTTGGCAGAGCTGAATGGGAGCTTCAGGGTGATGCTCAGGGCGGAGTCGGGGGCAAGGCCACCGCTGGTGGGGACTATGGGAGGGACCAGGCGAGAGGCAGGGCAGACTCCTTCCTGCCCCCTAGGGTCTGGGCGCCTCAAGGCGATGCCAGCTGGAGCTGGTAGACCGGGTGTGGGGCTAGGGGCTGGGCAGGGCCCACGGCTCAACACCTCTTGTTACCTACTACCAGCAGTGCTCCAGGGAGAGCTTGGACGGGTTGAGTGACCGTGGGCAAGAGACACGCCCTTCCTGGGCCCCATCACTCATGAAAAGGCTGAGGCTGGGCTCCGTAATCCCAGCACTCTGGGAGGCTGAGGCAGGAGGATCACAAGTTTGAGCCCAGCCTGGGCAACTTAGCTACCAAGTAAGACTTTATCCCGATATCAAAGATAAAAATGGGCTGGGGATGTAGTTCAGTGTGAAGTGAAGGCCCTGGGCTCGATCCCCACTTCCAAAAAAAAAAAAAAAAGGACGGAGGTAGGCGGGTGACTCTGGAAGGCGTCTTCTAGCACCTTCTAGCAGTAGGTCAGGGCGCTCAGGTTTAGCAGTGTGAGCGTTTGGGAATTCAGCACCCTTCCCGGTTCCTCCGGCCCATCTGGAAGCTGCAACCAATTTATCCTCCTAAAACTGAGTCAGAAGGCCTGTGCTCTGCACCCTTTGGGGAAGGGGCTCCCCCAGATGACAATTCCACCTCTTCCCCTCAGGCTCCTGCTCCCCTCTGTCCCCAGGGCGTCCCTGAGCCACACTAGCCTCTTGGCTGCACCTGACCTAGACAAGTCTCTTCTCTTGGGGCACCTGGAGGGCTCAGCCCCACCCAGATCTTCCAATAGTTCTGTCACCCAAGCCTCAGCTCAGATGTCCCCATCCCAGCGGCCTTCTGTGACCCCTATCTTAGCAGAGCCCTCCACCACCCACCCTGGCGCCACCATCACTTTGGGTGTGTTTCCCTCACGCTACTTTCTCATGAACAAAACCATCCTGCTCATCTAGTGCTCGCCTGTTGACTGTCCTTCGTGGACTGTCACCTCTGGGAGGGCAGCAGCGGGTCCCCAGGTCGTGGCTCTGCCCCAGTGCTGGACCCAGCACACAGCCGGCTGTCTGCAAGTCACTCTGGTGGAGTTCCTGGGCTCGGCCTTGGGCCCGGGCTGCTGGGAGGGTGTCCGGCCACAGAGCTGGTGGCAGGAGTGGCGCGGGGCAAGGCGGGTGGCAGGAGAGAAGTTTCATGACCTCCGGTCCCCACCAGGCTTGAGCCCCAAGAGCAGAGTGGCCCTGAACCTGGGAACCCCCGGGTCAGGCCACAGGGCCAAGGTTCCGGGGTGGCCTCATTGCCGTGAAAGGAGGGCGGCAGGGGCAGGAAGTGGAGGATGCATCAGATGAGCTAAATTTAGAGCATCTGATTCAACTGAGGCGGGACCGTATTCCTGGAGTCCCCATTGTTCGAGGGGCCAGAGGGCAGGCTGCCCATTGAATGGTGGGCCGGGGCCATGCCAAGGCAGCTGGCACTCAGGTCTGGGGCAGGGGTGCGGCTGTCCCCGCTGGAGAAGCAGCTGGGACAAGGGTCAGACAGAGTGGGGTGGGGGATGGCCGGGGGTGGCGTGGGTATCTGATCATCACTGCTCACCCCACTATGCCCTTCTCCACGCTGAAGCTGAGGCTCAGACCTAGAGACAGAGTTGTGGAAGGTCTTGTGGGCACCCGAGTGCCCCACTCGCGGCCTGGAATGGCAGCACCATCTGTGTCTCCAGCCCACACTGCCACCCCCACAGCTGCGGTGGGCTCCTTCCCCAACACAGCAGGGTCCCACCAGGCCGGGCAGGGGACAGGGGAGACTGAGCCAGCGAAGGATCCGGAACCCACTGCCATGGCAACTTGGGGTCCAGGCCTGGAAGGCTCTGGGGTGGAGGCCGGGCCGGGGCTGGCTGCTGACCCCGAGCCTGTCCCTGCCGAGCTGCCCAGGCTAATCCTCCTGCTTGGCCAGAGGTCCTTGAGGGTGTCCTGTTTCTGCACCCACGTCGCAGCCAGGCAGCCAAAGGAAGGTGGCAGCAGGATTGTCCTTGATGCAGGCCACCCTGGCAGGCGAAGGCACAGCGAGCCAAGTAACCAGAACCAACCGGCTCCTGCCCGAGTCCCTCCTCTGCCCGCCCAGAAAGGCCCACTGAGGCCCAGGGAATGGCAATGGGGGGCGGAGAGCCAAGTCCTGCTGAGCTTGTCCTGTACCCTGACGTGCCAGGGACAGGGAGAGGCCCCACGAGGCTCAGAGCCTGGCCCCGGCCCTCCTCCCTCTTCCTGGCCTAGGAAGGTCCTAGGAAAAGAAGCCTCCTCCCTCGCGTTCTGCCTGGGTAAACTGAGGTCTGCACCGGGCCCACCTGGGACCGTCCCGGGTGCAGTTGCTTCTCTCCCCGCTGGTGCTCACTGCCCTGCCCGGGTCTAGATTTCACGCGGTGACTCATGTGATCATGTTCTCGGGCTGAGTAACCACCTGAGTTATTTATACCGTGGCTTTGCTTCCTTCCCTCCTCCCAGGCTCGGCCGAGGAGGACGTGGAGGGGGTGGCGAGGAACTTGGGAGGGGGCACAGCTAAGCAGCCCCTCCCCCCGCATCCCCTCCCCTGGGGCGCCACCCCCGGAAAGCACCCAGAAATAACCGCAGCTGCCCCAGCACAACAGGATGGGCCTGGATCTATGGCATCGATCAGCAGGCATTGGGATGGTTTGGGGAGGGGGGGAATTCCTTTCCCGGGCAACTCACCCGTCTGGAAAAATAAAGAAGGAAAAAGCTGAAAAATTTCCTCCCATCAAAACAGGAAGCAGCTAGGGAGGTGGGGGATGGGCGGGAGACGAGGGTGGGGGTGAGGGTGGTCCCGGGTCCCTAGTGGGATTCAGGGTGGGAGACGCACGCACACTCGCCCTGCTGGCACAAGGCCACCAGATTTTACATGGGGACCGCATCTCCCTGACCCTGGGCAGCAGATCTGTCAGCCCGGTCCACCTCCTTTCCGGGCAGCATGGTGCCTGGAGCCCAGGGACCCAAGTTCAAGTGCGGCTCCACCTCTGCAGACGCTGTAGTGATCTTGGGAAGCCACTTGACCTCTCTGTGCCCCAGACTGCTGCCCTGTGATAGGGGTTCGGTTGTGCCACGCTGCTGTCTCAGAGGCCAACTGTGGGGACCACGAGTGACGTTTGTAACTTGTGGTCATATTCAAGCAAGGAGAATGCACCTACGTTCGCTCGCTCACCCGCTAGGCCAACCCTACCACCAAAGGCGGCAGCTTCTAGCGTCTGCCTCACCCAGATCACGCAGCAAGTCCTGCTGTCACCTAAGAAAGAAGATGGCCCCCCCTGAGCCCCAGGATGGTGGAGGACCGAGGGAGGGAGTGAAGGAAGCCCACTTTCTCTGGGCCCCCTGCTCCCACCTGGGACCCTTGGTGACAACTTGGGGGCTTCAGCAAAGACATGTCAGAGGGTGAGGGTGCATCTGTGCCCGAGGAGCACTACGCCCGAGGTGGCGGTTACTGCCGAGGGCATTAGTCACACCCGCTGGACTGCCCGGTGCTGACTTACGTAACCACTGCCAGAGGGCGTCTGTACAGCCATGTCAGTCTGCCTGTCTCTGCACCTGCCTGCCGTGGCCTGCAGGCCCCCAAGGGCAGGGGGCTCCCGTGCTGTGAGCTGGCTGATTCTTTGGGAGAACCCCGGGGCACCATGCCATCTGCACGTAATCCCCACGGAAGAGCGTCTATGCCCCAGTTCTATCGAGGGGGACACGGCGACCTGGACCCTCCTCCTCCAAGCGTGGGGCTCAGTGTTCTCACCTGTACCGTTGGGTAACGAACTGCCCTGGACGGCTGGCTAGTTTGGGAGGGCTCATGTGTGAACTGCAGACAAGCACTGTGCTTGACTTAAAAAAGAAAAATTATTTATTTATTTGTTCACAGCAAAAGTAAGAGGGAGACAACGGAGCCTGTAAAATTCTGGGTGCCCGAGCAGCACTGTGCCCCCCGTGTGTCTGGCGGGTGGTCAGAGAGGGCCACAGGCCATGCTGGTGCACATGCCTGCGTTCACAGGCCAGCCCTGTGCTCTGGCAAAGCTGCCTTGGTTTTCCCACGTAGAAAATGGGTGCCCAGGCCTGCCATGCAGCTGACAGGCCAGACTGTACCCTTGGGCCCGGGCACTACTGCCTGACATGGCGTCACGCAGCCTGCTCCTGTGAATCCTCACGAAGATTTGTGACTTTTCTGACGTGGCTGGCTTCCCATTCTCACGTTCTCTGTGGTTACAAATAGTTCCCTCCGGCAAGCTGGTCCCCGCCAGGAGGGGCTGCCTCCCAGTGCTACCTGCCTGTCCCCCTCCGTTCCCGAGTCCACACTGGCATCACGGGAACCTGGCAGAAGCACCTCCTGATGTGGGGAGGGCTGGCTAGCCCACGTCTGCTACACAGCTCCGGCCTCCCTGAGAGCGGCCAAGGGCCCCTTCCCCCAGTGACAGGTGGGTCCTCACCCCAAGCCCTGCACAGCCTCCCGCGCCTGGTTCATGTGTGTGCTGTGCACATCACAACACGCTGATCCAGGTGTGGGGTATCACCTAACAGGGACGTGGCCAAGCGTGGGCTTTGCCATCACAAAGGCCGGCACCACAACTTCCTTGCTGGGCAACACTGGGCGAGTTAACACGCCTCTCTGAGCCCTAGTGTGTCTGGGTCAGTGCAGCAGCCGTCCAGGCAGTGCGGTGCGGTCTCAGCAGGCCCCTTGTCTTTGTGATAAAAGGTGATCACCGTCCTCTCCCTCTGTGGGGCTGCAGTGCAGGCACAGGCCAGCAGGGCTGCCATGGTTACTCTAGGCCTATGCGGTACCTCTGGGCTGGTGCAGGCCTGGGTCTGGCTGGCCGCCCCACTTCCCCAGCAAGGGTGCACCTGTGACGGACCTTTCCTGGCACAGCCAACCTTCACGCACAGCGGCGGGACGGTGGCTCCATGCCAGCCCTAGCCGGGTCACCTCCCAGCCCACCTGGCCTGGCTCCCTCTCCTCCGGGGAGCGGCACTCCAATCACACCCTTCCAAAGCAGGTAGACCTGGGCCCAAGCTGCCGTCCAAACATCCACATCCTCTGTGGCCGGAGCCTGAAGGAGCTAAAAATGCATCGGCCGGCCCCAGGAAAACAAACAGTGGCTTCCCGCCCTTTGTGCACAGCCGGGCAAGCCGCGGGGTGCCCAGGCCTGGACTGTCTGCCTGCCTTCCTGGGGTCCCCTGGTACTGCAGCACAGGGTCTCACCAGGGTGGAGGACTCTGGGAGGACAACTGCCTCTGAGCGAAGGGCGGCGCCCCTTCCGGCTGGGGACCTGGAGTCGGCGGCCGGTGTGTGCGGTGCATGCACACACGGCCCGGGGTTACAGCCATCGTGAGACAAGCACACCCTGCCCCTGCAGCGCCCACTCTGCGGCCACACCGCAGACGGATTAACTCGTCCTCGCCCAACGGCGTGGGGACTCCTGCTTCTCGCGTTCTGCGGTAAAGCAAAGCGAGGCTCAGAAAGGCCGGGAAACTGGCCCAAGGTCACACAGCCGGCGAACAGGCAGAGCCGGGCTTTGGCCTGGTGACCCTTGAGGTCTATTTCCCGCCCTCTCCAGGCCTCTCTCACCCTGTCTGTGAAATGGGCACAGGCGATGGCAGAACCTCTCCCTCCGTGTGGCTGTGACGTGAAGCAGCACAGAAGGTAAGGAGGTGCATTATCCAGAGCCAGAGGGTCTGGGCAGGGCGCAGGACAGCCGGGGAGCCACAGGGAAGGGATGGCCACCACCCAGCGGAGGGCCGAGCACGGCCCCGCCACCATGCAGCCCGTGGCGAGGGTGCAGACTGCTGGGGGGGCCGGGGACGGTCCCCTTTGCGGCTCCGTGTCCTCCCCCACCAGGCAAGCACAGAACACTTGCCTGAGACACTGGGTGCCAGTCCCTCAGGGCACAGCAGGCACGAGGCACGCCCACCCTGCTGGACTGGAAGCCTGCGTGGGCCGAGGGTCCGAACGCCACCTTCTTCAGCGCTTCCCTCCCCAGCATCCTGGCACTGCCTCCCAGGGGGTGAAATGACTTTCACAGAGGAAGGCTCTGAACCCACAGTCTAAAACCCCGGGCCTGAGGCAGGCCCGACCCGCACTTAGTGGTGGCCGTGGCCGTGGCTTTCCTGTTTGCCTCAGCTCCACGGGGGGGGGGGGGGGAGGGGAGTTCTGGGGGCGTGGTCCCACCCCAAGGCCTGGCACCCATTTCCAGCCCAGTGGCTCCATTGTGGAAGATGCCCTGGGGCCTCCCCAGCTGCCACTCAAGGGTCTACTCTGGGTGGCTGGGGGTTGGGGATGTTTCCCCCTGGCATGGCTGAATTCGGTCTCATGTTGAGAACCCCTCTACTTCTTGCCACCTTTCAGAAGGTCCTGGCATCTCTGCACCAACCATCCATGACTCAGAGGGAGGAGCTGGCAAGGTGCGTTTGTGCCTTCAGGAGACGTTTGTAGAGCGACCACTGTATGCCGCTGCTCACCACAAGCTCAGTCTAGTGCGCGACTGACCCACAGGCAACACCAAGACAATGCCACGGGGTACGTGCTGAGGAGCCAGAGCAAGCACCAGGGCCGCCGGCTTCCTGGAAGAGGTGACGGCTAAGCTGGGCTTGGCAGAAGGAAGAGGAGGATGTGTGTTTAGAGAACTACCTGCGGGGTGAAGGTGCGGGGTGTGTTCCCCTCCTCAGGGCACTTGGGCCTCGGGGCCAGGCAACCCCGCTGGTCCCTGTTGGGCCACCTCTACCTGGCACGAGCACTTACACTGCAAATTTGTCCATCTGTCCCTCAGGAGCCCAGGAGACCCCTGGGCACCAGGTCTGGGTCATTCCATCTCTCAGTGCTTCGTGCAGGGTTGGGACACAAGTGCTCAATGGTGCTGCCCCGAGTAGCCTCGCCCCACGCCCACACCACCCTGTGTGCACCCGTGGCATCGTGGGCAGCAGGCAGAGGGGCTGCTGGGCCAGTGCTGCTCGGGCGGCAAAGCGTGTCACGTGTATGAATGCACCGCTGGATGCTCACCGAAGCCCAGGGAAAAAAATGTCACTGCAGAGCCCGCAGAAGTGTACACACCCGTGGTCTCAGCAACTCAGGAGGCTGAGGCAGGAGGACTGATATCTGAAGGTCAGCATGAGTAACTTACGGAGACTCCGTCTCAAAATTAGATTTAAAAAAAATTGCTGGGGCATAGTTCAACTGGATGACCTAGCAAGGCCCTGGGCTCAACCGCCGGGGCTGGCCAAAGCAATCCACCAACATACAGTGTCACTGTCATGATCATCTGTCTGTCAGGGACCAGCAAACCCCTGGAACCACAGCGGGATCCCGGGTGCAAATCACAGTTCTAGCGCTGTCTAGCTGGGTGACCTTGAAAAGGTTGCTTAGCCCCTCCGTGTTTCAGTTTCCCCACCTGTAAAACAGGACTAACGTATCACGTAGAAGCACGGACAGGCTGTGTAGAGAAAGAACACTTCTCATCACCAGGGAGCTCGGCAGTAACGTAGCTGTCATCATACCACTTGTAGATGCAGGTCAAGGTCACCTGGATGTCTGGTGGGGCAGGGCTTTATAATCTCTGGATCTTTAGACCTTAAAGCCAGTCTGTTGGGATTACCCCTTCCTCGGCTGTTCAGGCATCTGGCTGTCGCGGGCGAGGGTCTCATCAGAGCTCCAGCCTTGTCTGGGAAGAGGGCAACAGTCTTTCACCACCGTACAGAGGGGCGACGAACTGTTTCTTCTGGTTCTGACATAAGGAGACTCCTGTGAGCCCATCACCACAAAGACACTCCTTTCCGTCATCCCAGAATTTCCCAGGCCTCTGAGATCCTCCTTCCTTCCCATGAGGGACACACGCTCAAGTTACACAGGAGGAAACTGAGGCACAGGGAGGTTAAGCAACCTCCCCAGAGAGAGGGACTGGCACCAAGGCCACCCGTCCCCAGGCTGCTTCTCAGCCAGGAAAGGTGGGCGCTGGGGCTGTTGGCAAAGAGGTTACCCGGGAAGTCCTCCCTGGGCCAGCTCCACCCTGTGCGGGTGCCCGAGGAGACCACGGGCAGCCTTCACGGTGTGCCTAAAGGGGACACACTGGTACAAAGGGCAGGTGACAGACAGCGGCAGTGCGAGCAGAGGGGTCAAGGTGCCCCAAAGCCAGGAGACCAGCGACGCAGTGTGCCTGTGGGTCTCAAGGTGGGTGCTGGGCTTGGGGTGCCTGCGTGTGGCTGTGTCACTGTGACAGGGTGGCTGCTGGAGGCAGGGACACGGCAGTTCCCAGAACTGGGGGGGGGGAGGCATTAACCGTGTGGATGCTGGTGTGGGTGGGCAGCACCTGGGCCTGGAACCTGGGGGCTGTGGGCAGTAGTAAACATCAGGTGATGACTGGATGTGTCGGCAGCCTTGCCAGGATGCTGCAGGGTTGTGGGGGTTTGTGTGACTTTGCAGTTCCACAAATTCAAATTCAGCCCATGCTGGCAGAGTCTGCCGTGTGCCAGGCAACCGACAAGGCGGAGGAGATGTGCGCCCATCTTGCAGCCGAACGGTGCCGGCTGTGGCCTTTGGAGCCTTCACCTCGGGGCCTGGCCCCGGCCTTTTCATCTTGGCGACATTCAATCCCACAAGAAGCAGATCCCCACTTTGAGGCTACACAGAGGAGCCCACAAAGAAAATGACTTGCCCAAGGTGACCCAGGCTCTCAGGACCAAGGCTGGCTCTTTCTTCTACACCCTGCTGCCTGCACCAAGCTACAAACCAGTCCTCCCGGAGGGGGCTTGTCCTGACCTCGGCCTTGAAGACATCTCCCCTAACCACGTGGGCTCCTAACCGGCAAGAGGTCACTCTGCTGAGGGGTGGGGCAGAGGGGTCGCCCCTAGTTCTTTCCCGGGGGCCAGAATGAGGGACCCAGGACTGCAGGGCTCTCAGGGACCCCCCTAGACGCCCCGCCCTCGCCCCGGCCCTCCCCCAGCTCTGCCCCCCCTCCCGGCGCTGACTCCGGGCCAGAAGAGGAAAGGCTGTCTCCACCCACCTCTCGCACTCTCCCTTCTCCTTTATAAAGGCCAGAGCAGCTGAAAGGGTGGCAACTTCTCCTCCCGCAGCCCTGCGCGCCCGCGGCCTCCCCCGCTGCCTCCCGGAGGGTCCTCTCTGGCCGCCAGCGCCCGTTTTTCATCCCCGAGCGCCAGAGAGATCTTGCGCACACACTCACAGCCACACACGCGCAAGAAGCGGGGAAAGCCCACCCCTCCGGCCTCGTTGCAACCAGAAAACCGGAGCAGCCGCAGCTGGGACCCGCAGCGGAGGCCCGGAGCTGCTGCGAGCCCGAGGGCAGAAGGGCCGACCGATTCGCGCCGCGTCCACCTGTCGGCCCGGCCGAGCGCGCCCCGAGCACGCCGCGCGCGCGGAGCAGCCGTGCTCGCCGCCCGGGCCCGGCGCCAGGGCGCACACGCTCCCGCCCCCCGCCCCGCGCGGCCCGGGCGGGAGTTTGCACCTCTCCCAGCCCGGGTGCTCGAGCCACCGCTGCAAAGACAACTTTGGAAAAAGTTTTTTGGGGGAGACCTGGGCCTTGAGGTGCCCAGCCCTGCGCTTTCCGGCTTGGGGGACCTTTCTAGAAAATGTTGCGAGAAAGCTAAGCCAGCGGGCAGAGGGAAAAAACGCCTTGAGCCGGCGAGCGAAGACGAACCATCGCCCGCCGCGTCCCTCTTCCTCTCGGAGGTTGGAGTCCCCTGCGCGCCCCCGCCCGGCTAGACGACTCGGCGGGTTCGCGACGCAGCCCCCCGGCCGTGGATGCTCGCGCGGGCTCGGGATCCGCCCAGGTAGCGGCCTCGGACCCCGGTCTCGCGCCCAGGTCCTCCCCAGCCCCCCAGCGACGGAGCCGGGGCCGGGGGCGGCGGCGCCCGGGGGCCATGCGGGTGAGCCGCGGCGGCGGGTGCGGGGACCTGAGCGCCTGATCGCCGCGGTCCCGAGCCGAGCCCACCCTCCTCCCCAGCCCCCCGCCCTGGCCGCGGGGGCGGCGCGCTCGGTCTACGCGTCCGGGGCCCCGCGGGGCCGGGCCCGGAGTCGGCATGAATCGCTGCTGGGCGGTCTTCCTGTCTCTCTGCTGCTACCTGCGCCTGGTCAGCGCCGAGGTGAGTAGCCACGGCCACTGGGCTGCTCTCAGACGCCGTCCCCGCCCCACCCCCCCTCCCCGGCAGTGAACTTTGGACCCCTGCCGCTCGGGAGCCCAGGCTGCGGTGACCCCGCGGGCGGGGAGGCAGAGGAGAAGGGGCAGGGGTGGCTCTCCTCCCCACGGGCGAACCCAGATCCCGGAGCCTTCTGAGGTCTGCGGAGCGTGTGCGCGACCCTGCCGCCTCCCCCGGGACGCCGGGGACGAGCCCTTCCCACGCCGGGAGAGGGAGTGGGGTGGTGCCGAAGGTGCGGCAGGCGGCGTGCCCCCTCGAGCCCACGCTGGCTCCAGGGTGGCGGCCTTCGCCGGTGTCCGGGACCCAGCCTGACCCAGAGGCGCGAGCACGCGCACCCGTGACGTCCACGCCAACCTTTTGCGGGGGCTTCAGGTCCCACCCTGGCTTTTCTGCTCCTGGGTTGGGGTGGGCCCCTCGGACCGCGCAAGGCGTGCCCGGCAGTGGGGCGCGGGGGTAACAACAGACGCCACACAGGGGCAGATTTGGGGCGCTCGGGGTGGAAGGAGGACCGCGGAATTCGTAAGGAATCCAGCCCTCGGGGCTGCGGGCGCCCGATGCCCGCCATACCTGCGCCCAGCGCAGGAGGCGGCACCTTTCCTCTCCCCCGCGTGCGGGGTGCGAAAGACTCGCTGACGGGGCGGCGGGACGGGAGCGTCTGCGGGGCGATCGGGCCGGCTCGGCGCCCCGACCCCTCCCGGCCGCACGTAGCCGGGAGCTGGCAAGTCTCCCCGGAATCCAGGTGGGCAAAGGGGCGGGGCCCCGGGTCCCGCCCCGCCCCCGCCGCCTCCGGCAGGACGGGGAGCAGGCGGCGGCGGCGAAGGGGTTAAGGCGGAGCGCTCCGGGCCGCGGCCCGGCCTTGGGCCGTCGCCAGCGCAGGTTGTTTTGACCACGGAGAAGCCGTCCCGGTCTCCTTTTGTTCTCGGGGCTCCTTGAGGGCCGCCGGCCGCCCGCCCCGGGGCCCCGCCCTTCCGCGGCCCGCACCCGGGAGGGAGGACGCGGGCCCGGCCCGGCCGCCGGCGGCGTCTCGCGACGCCCCCTCCCCGCCTCGCCCACAGCCACCCGGGTCGCGGCCAGCTGTTGGGGAGGGGGCGCCGGCCGGCCCCAGCTGCCGCCTCACCGCGGGACCTGGGCGCTGGCCCGGTGCCAGGGCGTCCTGGGAACGGCGGCGCCCGCGGCCGCTCTCCGCCGCCCACCCCGCCCGGCCCCTGACTCGCTCACTCACCCCACGCATGCACACTCCTGGCCGGAGGCGATGCTGCGCTCCGGCGGGCGCGCAGAGCGACGGGCACGCACTACCGCGGCCAGGTCGCGCGCCCGCCGCCACGCCCGTGCACACGCGGGGCACGCGCGCGCGCATCGCGCACGAACGCCCGCCCGCCCGCCGCTGCACCCGCGGCTCGGGCACATGTGCGCGCGCGCCCACGCACGTAACACAGGCACGTACTACGGCCCCGGGACACGCAGCGCCAGGTGCCCGCCCCCGCGCAACAGGTGGGCCCGGCCCCTCGCTGCGTCTGTGGGGACCCCTTCCTTCCTGGGGTTCTGGGAGGGAGAGGTGCCTTCCCGTCGGATTTGGGCTGCGCAGCACCGTTAGTTCTCGGCTCCCCTCCCCCCAGCACACTCCTTTAGTTTACCCTTCTGTGAGTGCCTTTTTTAAGGCACCCCCATGTGGCCGTAAAATGGCTTGTTTTTCTTTCAACAAGCCCCCGATTGATCGCCCAGACGGCCCAGATTGCGTGCCACCATCGAGGTCGCGCCCACCCCGGGCTCTGTAGGCCTGCGGTTCCCCCGGGGTTCCGGACAGGTTGCCTGCTGGCGGTGCATTTCTGGCTGCGCTCAGCACTCCGTCGCCCACACCGGCGTGAACGTGCATTGGAGATGGTGGCCGCGGAGCAGAAAACCAGGCTGTCTCCTCGTTGGAGTTCCGGAGCCTTTAGCACCCCGCAGTAGGACCCCACCCTGGCCCCCGTGCTTTGCAGCTTAGGAAGCCCTTTTCTGATAATCCGTTTGGGGGCAGGTGCCCTGGCACCGCAGGGAGATTCAGGGAGGGCTCGCTGCTTGAGGCGATCCTGCAGCTGGCCGTGCCCGCGGGCATGCTTGGATCTGTAGAAGGCCTCGGTGGCAGGGACGGAAGGGGGAGCTCGGGGCAGGGCGACGGAGGGGCTGCAGAGGCTGCTGAGGCCGCATCTCTGTCAGCTGCGCTGGCTTCCGGGAAGGTGACTCCCACTGTCACGTGACGCGCTGCCCTAGCACCCTTCTGCCGGGAAGGAGGGAGCGGGCCCTGCAGCCTCTAACCACTCAGCTTCCTCCTGGTTTGCTGATGACCTTGAGGGGTGTGAAATCACTTTGCTGGAATCCCCCCAGCCCTGGAGGTGTGCCAGGTCAGGCTGTGGTGCAGGAATCGGGATCGGCGTCTGTGTGGGCCGCGCGAGACCTTAAGGGTTTTTTCCACGAGGCTCTCACTGAGTGCTCCCTTCCCCTTTGCCAGACGTCCCTTCTGTTTTCATCTCCTGGTTTATTCAGTTGCTTACTACCTGTTTTCCCCCACCGGAGTACAAACTGCTCTATTTGTCTTTTTAAAATTCTTTTATTAGCATGAACTTGCGACACGTAATAACAATCAGCTAGAGAAATTGTGGGTTTGCATAACATGTCCTGATCATTTTTATGTCCCTTTTCATCCTCTCACCCCCCTTTCCTTCTCTTCCAAGTCTGCCTCTCTCTTCCATCTCTCTTTTGCTTTTATTGTAGCGTGGTTTCCCATACTAGAGAAACCGGGCGAGATTTAATCTGTGTCTGATTCACTTCGCTAAGGATTGTAGTCTGTAGGTACATCTGTTTCCTACAGACGATTCACGTTTATCTCTCTTCATGGCAGAGTCGTACTCCATCAAGTAAATATGCCACATTTTTATCCCTTCCTCTGTCGACGGACATATTGGTGCTTCCAGGCTTTAGCGATCATGAGCTGGGCTGCTGTCAACTTGGATGAGCGTGGGTCCCTGTTGTATGACGCCTTTTAACTCTTCAGTTCCCCAGATGAGCTTTAGCCTGGGCCACCACTTGTGGCTGGTCACGGCAGTGTGTGGATCCTGGGCAGTGAGTGAGTGACTGAACATGGACAGGACAGTGGATTCCCAGAGTGGGGTGGGGCCCAGGCCAGCCAGGTGCTTGGCCAACACAGCCTGCCAAAATCCTCACCCTAAGGGCAGCCACCGTGGCACGCTGCCCTCCGGTGGGCATCAGAACCCCCGGACCCCTGTGGTAAGAGGACACCGTGACCTCTTTTGGGATCTGGAGTGTCAGGGCTGGGAAGACACAGACGGAAAACCAGGCTGCAAAGGTTCTGGGTATCTCTAGGTGGGCCTCAGTTTCTACTACCTGTAACAAACCAACCTTGAGCCTGGTAGCTGAGCCCCAAGGGCTCAGGGCGGGACAGGGGTTGTGCTGGGCGGTATTGCGCACACCTGAAAGGTCCCTCTCTTGCAGCTTTGATGTGTCTCTGGCTCTGGCAGGAGGTGGGGGGGCTGCTGGGAAGGGGAAGGCTGAGCTGGAGAGACAGGAGGGTCCCGGGAGCAGAGCTGCCAGTGGGAAGGGCCGGTGCGAAGTAGCGTCTGTGATCTGCCCAGAAAGAGCTGCCCCAGGGCTCGGCTTTGAGTTGCAGGCAGGCGGACCAGCGCTAGGAGGCCTTGTTAGCTTCTGCCGCTGCCAGCCGCAGACAACGCCCCTGGCTGCTGGGCTGCGCCTGTCCCCGCGGTGGAGGGCTGGGGAGCGTGCCTGTGTGCCTGTGTGTGCCGCGGCCCAGGTGGAGGGTGGGGTTCAGGCCCCTTTGATCTGCCAGCCTGCTTGGGAGCAGGTAACTCACCTGGCCTCACGCTCTCGCTGGCTCTTGGGTGCCCTTCCTACCTCCTGCAGCTGGCCGTGGGGGTGGGGCGGGCAGGAGGCTGTGTGCCCGGGCTCCCAGCTGGCTGTGCCTCAGCTGCTTCCTGGCCACACCCTCGTTCTGCCTGGAGCCCCAGGTCTAAGAGCTGTGGTGGCAGCTCCTTCAGGGAGCCAGGCCTCCTGTTCTGTCTGTGGTGCCTACCTGCAGGCCTGCAGCACCTGTGGCCGGGAAAGCCAGGCTCTGGCGGCTCCCAGAGAGGCCTCTGACTTCCAAACAGGTGGCCTGGAAGTATCCCCAGGACACAGCCACACAGGTGGCCGCCCCCAGCCCCGGAAGGGTCCCGCCAACCCTCACAGCACCAGCTGGTGTCAATGGGAGGCCCCGTACCGTTTCCTGTGGCCCAGTGCCGGGGCTGCTGCGGCCACGCACTGCTCTGCGGTCAGGTGGCCCTCCACCCACGCCCCGCCGTCCTTGGGAACGTCCTAGGGCGTGCTGGGCTTGGCTGCTGCCCTGTGATGAGGTACGCTGAGAAAAAGCAATGGTGACTACCACGACAGCCAGTACTTGCCGGCTGCCAGCACCTGAGCCTCCCGTGACTCTGGGCGAGGTGTTAGGAGCAGCGGCCCATTTCAAAGGTGAAGAAGCTTTTCCGTGGTGAAATTGGCTACCTTGGCGCGGGCTTGTAATCCCAGCACTGTGGGAGGCCAAGGCAGAAGAGTCGCAATTTTGAGCCCAGCCTGGCCAACTTAGCAAGACCCTGTCCAACATCAGATATTAAAAATGGGCTAGGGATATCGCTCAGTGTGCAGGCCCTGGGTTCAAACCCCACCCCGGAGACTTGCTGTGAAATCCAAGCTCCCTGGGAAAGGTCTCCAGGCTCCTGCGCTGCTGGTATCTCGGGCCAGTGATGCTTTATTGTTGTGACGAGTTTTAGGCATCATAGGGCATTGAACAGCCTTCCTGCCTCCATCTACCCACTGCTCGTAGCCCTTCCGTCATTGTGGTCTTCACTGGGGTCCTCAGACAGTGCCAGTGTCATCGCTGTGGCTGTAAAACATGCGTGGGGCTGAAGAGCCAACGAGCACCTCAGAAGATGCTCAGAGGATCCTAAGGGCCAGCAGCATCCCAACAGGAAGCGTCCCCTGGGGCAGCAGGGGGTGGGCATTCTAGGGCAGGAAGAGCCCTGCTGTCCCACCTGTTTGTCATCTAGATCTCCGGCTGCTTATTAAACTTCCCCAAGCCTCAGTTTTCTCATCTGGAAGATGGGGATAAGAGCCGAGTCAGCCTCTTCGGATGGGTGGTTTGTGTGGTGTTTCCTCGGCAGGTGACTGGCTTGAGGCCAGCAGTGTGTAGATACGTGGAAGTTGTGGAGTCCCCGTGAAATCCAGGGGCTGGGACAGTAGCAGGGACCCAAGGAGGAGAGGTGCCTGCAGGCTTGGGAGGGACGTCCCAGGTGGCCCTCTAGACGGCCAGCGGGGGAGAGCCCTACTGGAGAGGACCCAGGGGACCGCGGAGGAAGGACACGGCGTGAACTTGGCCAGTGTTCACCAAACCCTGGCGGTGCATCTCCCACCCGCAGGGCCTCTGTCCTGACCTTTCCCCCTTGGCCTCAGGCCTCACGTGTGGGACCACACACCTCATGGGCCCAGGCCGGGGCGCCTGAGCCCTGTTCAGGGTCTGCTTGCTTTGCCGCAGCTGGCAGCTGCAACCAGCTTTGCAGTGGTGAGGGAATCTTGGCACAAGCACCAAACCCCATTTGGTTTTCAGACCCTGCCCTGGAGGGTCAGTTGAATCATTACTGCACAAACACGCCTGGTGCCCCTTCCGTGAGTGGGGCAGGGGGCCCGCTGGGTAGCCCAGCTTTGGTCCCTGCTCCCCCGTCGTCTTCCTGGCTGAGTCAGAGTCAAGTCAAATCGTGTGTCTTCCAACCTCCTTGATTCACAAATAAGTGCCCACTCTTACCTCTTATCAGAGAGGGGCAGTGACCAGCCTGAGGTCACACAGCAGTTGGTGGCTGTGTGAGGCGTGGAACCCAACTCTGGACTGCCAGTTCTGGGCTTGACAGAAGGCAGTGGCCTTCCCAGGTCCTCAGTGGGGATCAGTCACTGGCCCCCGGTTCCAGGGCAGCATACTTTGCTTACACTTGGAGATGGCCAGAGGCAGGGTCTCCCCGGGCTGGACGAGGGACCTGGCCTGGGTGGGGAAGGAAGAAGAGGGGTGCGGTGGGAGAAAAGTGAGGGGCTGAGCCGATGCCCCTCCTCCCTGCACAGCGTCTAACGCCCAGCACCCTGAGACACGTGGGGGGTTGTAAGCCCTACAATGGAGGTGGAGCAGAATCTGGGGGACTCGGGCAACAGTAGTTCTCAGATCAGGGGGGCAGGAGCGGGCAGAGCCACCACAGCGGAGGAAACAGCTCTGTGGGAGGGTCCCCACCTCTGGCTGGCCGGGAGGGGTGCCCCCTCCGCTCCTGGCCGTGGGAAGGCAGTGCTGTTTCTCCCTTGCCGTGGCCTGCCTCAGCCTCCCACACCTGGATTCCCAGGTTACCCAGTGAACCCCGCAGAGCAGGGCTTGCCCCTGCTCAATCCTGGGAAACGGAGGCACGGAGTGGCTGGATCCAAAGTCAGCCGGCCGGCACCCTCCCACCCCCCAGGCTGTGTGTGTGTGCCCTTTGCGCACGTGGCTGCGGCGGCGGGCGGATCTCACTGCGCCTCTCCCAGCCGTGGGTGCCCCTGTCTCTCTCTCGGGACCGCTGGCAGCAGGCCCTGGGGGATGCAGCGGAACCTTCCTACCAGGCCGACCTCGCGCTGTGGTGGGAGTTGCGGTTTCGCTGGAGGAAGCCGGGCACCAGCAAGGCCTGCTCAAGTGCTTATTAAGTTTCAAGTGTGTTTGATGACAGGCTTGTGGGGGGGGGGGGTTTGCTCTAAAAATAGGGTTTGGTTGGGCACAGGGCCTGGGTAAGCTTTCAGGGTTCCCGCTGGCTCCAAGGGCTCCCTTCTCCCCTCCGTCACCTGACAGACTCCATACGTGTTGCTGGGGTGGGTGGCCTCCTGAGACCCAAGGGCTGTGCCAGCATTTATTAAGAGCCCCTGGTACCCAGGAGGCTGGGGTCCAGGCTCCGCCATCACAGGGGCTGGGGCTCCAGTGGGCTTGTGCTGGTGACGGGCTGTACAACCCTTGGCAAAGGATGTTGCTTGTTTGAGCCTCTCCTTTCTCATCTGTGACATGGGCTAACTTAGAGTGCCTGTAGTAAATACTCGCTGCCCTTAGCTGTCAGTCACGGGGGAGCAGCAGACAGACTTGGGGTTATTGGAGGGTTCCTGGGACCTGGAGTCTCATGGGAGGGAGGGACGAGGACACACCCATCTGGCTGGACGCGGCTGGGGTTTCTGCCCAGGAAGTGGGGCTCGGGGTGTCTGAGGCTCCTGGAGCCCTGGCGTTAGCCTGGACCCCGCACGCTGTAGCCCGAGGGGCCCTGGAGGAGCTTTGCACAGGAGAATGTGCGTGGCTGGTGGGTGAGAGCCCCCTGTCTGCTCGCTCAGGCCCCTGCTGTCTGCCCAGCAGGGGGACCCCATTCCTGAGGAACTCTATGAGATGCTGAGTGACCAGTCCATCCGCTCCTTTGATGACCTCCAGCGCCTGCTGCACGGGGACTCCGCAGGTAAGTCGAATCTTCCAGCTCTCTGGCTTCCATTGGGCCCTGGTGGAGCTGGGCAGGGCGGGACAGGGTCACCCTTCCCTTGACGTGCAGAGATCGAGGGGCCCATTTTACATCCCCGTGTCCCACAGAGGGCCGACCACACCTGCCCAGGGCAGGCGCAGCAGGCACATGGGTACCTGGGACGCGGGGTGTGGCAGGACAGTGCCATGCACGGCTGTGGCATGGTGGAGCAGGCTGTGGGGCACCCGCGCAGGGTAGCTAGGGAGAAGGTGCCCAGGGCACGGGCCAAGCGTCTATCCAGGTGTGGTTACAGCCGGAGAGGGTGGTACCCAAGGAGCCATCTCCCTGCCC
Organism: Ctenodactylus gundi; assembly: GCA_004027205.1. Taxonomy (NCBI): domain Eukaryota; kingdom Metazoa; phylum Chordata; class Mammalia; order Rodentia; family Ctenodactylidae; genus Ctenodactylus; species Ctenodactylus gundi. The sequence goes on from PVKB01001591.1 coordinate 307,760, forward strand.
CGGGGCCCGCTCTCCGAGGTCTCTCGGGGACAGCTGGCAGGACCAGCGGCAGTCCTGCCTGTGCCCGAAAGCACGCTTAGCAAGTGGGCACGTGCTCGGTGGCACACACGTGGCGGCCGGGGCTGGGCCGGGCGTGTATTTATAACCGCTGCCTTCAGAGCAAATTCCTTTCTATTCCAACCTCTGGCCTGGTCCCTGGGGCCCTGCTCAGCACCCCCCTGCACCCCCTGGTCCCTTTCCCTCTGGGGTTCTGTCTCTCTGTCACTTTGTAATCCTTGCCCAGACGCTATCTACGGGGGAACAGCATTTCCTGCCTTTGTCTCTTCGCCGTTGGGCCCCTGGCTCCCTCTCAAAAGCATTCCCGGGCCCTTTCAGTCCTGCCTGGCCTGGGGGGTGGTGAGGCGGCAGGAGGGGCCCCCGCTGGGCCCACCTATTGTTTACCAGGGCCCCCACCCTGCGTCTCCTGCCACCCCCACCCCATGCCCGCTGGGCCAGCCCTGGCCACACAATGGGGCAACTTCCAAAATTAGCTTTTCTGCAGTTTCTTTCCAAGGCCCCCAGCCCCCCTTGGGGGGTCTCTCTGCACCCCGGGTGGGGTCAGCTTCTTGGACACGAGATTTTTCAATAGCTGGCCTGTTTTGAGGCAGCCCTGTGGCTGTTTTTCCTCATCAACTTAACCTTTCCGTAGAACGGGTGTCTACTCCCCCCCCCCCAGACTCCTTTCCACAGGGGGCATTCCAAAGATGTTGGGGAGGAAGGAAGGGGGTCAGAGGGACAGACAGACAGACATGCTGCGGAGGGAGTCAGGGCTGGCCAGAAGTGGAACAGTCAGGAGCTACCCATACGGGATCCCCTGGGATCCTGGACAACGGGTGGCTGCCTGCAGGGGCCATTGTCTCTGACAGGGGCAGTGGGCTGGGGAGACACTGAGCAACTGGCGCCCTGTCCCTGGCACCCCTCAGGTGGCTTGCTAGCTCCCCCATCATGGAAGAGACCGAAGGATAAGCCTAAAGCGTCCTCAGAAAGGAATGATGTCCCCAGTGAGTGCTGGGGCCCTGAGATGAGCGCCACCAGCCCCAGTGGGGCTAAGGAAAGCGCCGGGCCTGGCAGGGCGTGTGGCACAGGCTCTTCTCTGTCTCCAGCTCCCGCCCAGTCCTGTCCCTTCTCCTCCACCCTCCCCCTCACCAGCCCAGCAAGGCCGTTGTCGGGGCTCCACAGGGCTGTGAGCAGGCCCTGCCAGCCCCCCGGGGATTCTGGGAATTTCTGCGTTCAGCACTTCCTATGGGAACGCAGGATGGAGGGGCACTGGGAGCTGGCCCTCTGGGGCCGTGCCCCAGCCTGGAGGTCGAGAGGGTTGGCTTACAGCAGCAAAGGAGAAGGGTTATTTTTAACTCCATTGACATGGGTTCGGGCCAGAAATGTGCTCAAGAGCCCAGCGTCTTGCTGAGGAGGGTCCCTGAAGGTACAGCCAACGCATGGTCACCTCAGGGTTGCCCTGGACAGCCCTCCGGGGTGCCAGGAACCCTGGTGCACCGAGGGGCTGCTGTCCGGAGTTGGAGAGCAGTTCTTGTGCTGCGTGGGGTCCCCTGGGAGCCCTGCCCTGGCCAGCCGAGTTCACCAGTGTCCAACCACTGTCTCCCTCAGATGAAGATGGCGCCGAGCTGGACCTGAACATGACCCGGGCTCACTCAGCAGGCGAGCAGGGAAGTTCACTTCGTGGGAGGAGGAGTCTGGGTAAGACCTGGCTGGGTCCCACCAGTGGCTCCTCGAAGTGTGGGAGCCGGGGAGGAGACTGGGCACACCAGCAGCCCAAGGCCTGGGGTTAGCCGTAGGCTGTGGTCCCTTACTGCTCAGATCAGAGCTGGAGCAGGAAGTGTGACCCACCTGTGAGGGGAGTCCTCACACCCCCGCCCCCAGACTGTTTCCTAAATATAGGGTAAAGCAGTAGGTAACATCACACAGCTTGAAGGGGCTCCCAGCAGTTCCTCTCACTGGAACCCAGCACCCATGGGTGGCTGCGAGTCTCTGCTGTGGTGGCCCAGGCTGTGGCCTGCGACAGGAGGCACGGACCTGGGACCAGAATAGCCTCCTGCTCCTCAGGAGAGAGCAGAAAGAGCCCATAGGTCTAGGTCCAGATTAACCTGCCCGGGCGGGATCGGTGCCCACCTGAGGCCTACCTGTAGCCGCAGCTTCTCTGCACATATGACAGGAGCCCAGCGTGCTGCTTAGAGCGCGTTACCCTCCCGTTTCACAGATAAGGACACTGAGATCTTGCAAAGAATAACCGATTACAGCGCAGCGGAGGAGCAGCCCGGGGTGATAGGCGCTGCCGGCCGGTGTCGCGCCGGTGTGAGCTGCAGGGGCAGGGCCCTGTGCCCCAAGAGGTTGGGCGTTTCCAGCAGGCGGCTCTGAGGCACCTCACCCGATCCTAAACGTGTTTGTGGGTGTGGGCCTCATCGTCCGTTTTCAGACAGGGAAACTAAAGCCAAGCAGGCCGCAACACCTCTTCCCGCCAGGCTTACTGGGCAGCTGGGCACCCCCCGACTCAGCCTCCTCTGCCCACAGGTTCCCTGGCCGGGGCCGAGCCGGCCGTCATCGCCGAGTGCAAGACGCGCACGGAGGTGTTT